>JAUIMM010001866.1:0-79573 GCA_031769625.1 Taudactylus pleione
TACCACTATACACCACATTCTATACTATGTACCAGTATACAGCTTTACACCACAATCTATACTATGTACCACTATACAACATATTCTATACTATGTACCACTATACAGCTCTACACCAAATTCTATACTATGTACCACTATACACCACATTCTATACTATGTACCACTATACACCATATTCTATACTTTGTACCTCTATATACCATATTCTATACAATGTACCACAATACACCATATTCTATACTATGTACAACTATACACCGTATTCCATACTATGTACCTCTATACACCATTTTCTTTACTATGTACCGCTATACACCATATTCTATACTATGTACCACAATACAGCTCTACACTATTTTCTATACTATGTATCACTATACAACACTACACCATATTCTATACTATGTACCACTATACAGCTCTACACCATATTCTTTACTATGTACTACTATACACCATATTTTATACTATGTACCACTATACACCATATTTTATACTATGTACCACTATACAGCTCTACACCACATTCTATACTATGTACCACTATACAGCTCTACACCGTATTCAATACTATGTACTGCTATACACCACATTCTATACTATGTACCACTATACAGCTCTACACCATATACCTCTATACACCACATTCTATACTATGTACCACTACACCACATTCTATACTATGTACCACTATGTACCACTATAAACCACATTCTATACTATGTACCATTGTACACCATAATCTGGACTATGTACCTCTATACACCATATTCTATACTATGTACCACTATACACCATATTCTATACTATGTACCATTATACAGCTCTACACCACATTCTATACTATATGACACTATATATCATATTCTATACTATGTAGCACTATACACCATATTCTACACTCTGCACCACTATACAGGACTACACCATATTCTATGCTATGTATCACTATACACAATACTCTATACTATGCACCACTATACATCTCTACACCAAATTCTATACTATGTACCTCTATATACCATATTCTATACTATGTACCACTATACACCATATTCTATAATATGTACCACAATACAGCTCTACACCATATTGTATACTTTGTACCACTATACAACACTACACCATATTCTATACTATGTACCACTATACAGCTCAACACCATATTCTATACTATGTACCACTATACACCATATTCTATACTATTTACCACTATACACCATATTCTATACTATGTACCAATATACAGCTCTACAACACATTCTATACTATGTACTACTATACACCATATTCTATACTATGTACCACTATACAGCTCTACACCACATTCTATACTATGTACCTCTATACAGCTCTACACCGTATTCTATACTATGTACTACTATACTCCACATTCTATACTATGTACCACTATACAGCTCTAAACCATATACATCTATACACCACATTCTATACTATGTACCACTATACACCATATTCTATACTACGTACCTCTATACACCATATTCTACACAATGTACCACAGTACACCATATTCTATACTATGTACCACTATACAGCACTACACCATATTCTATACTATGTACCACTATACAAAATATTCTATACTATGTACCACTATACACCATATTCTATACTATGTACCACTATACACTATATTCTATACTATGTACCACTATACACCACATTCTATACTATGTAGCACTATACACCATATTCTATACTATGTACCACTATACACTATATTCTATACTATGTACCACTATACACCACATTCTATACTATGTACCATTGTACAGCTTTATACCACATTCTATACTATATAACACTATACACCACACTCTATACTATGCTCCACTATACAGCTCTACACCACATTCTATACTATGTTCCTCTATACACCACATTCTATACTATGTACCACTATACAGCTCTACACCACATTCTATACAATGTACCACAATACACCAAATTCTATACTATGTACCACTATACATCTCTACACCACATTCTATACTATGTTTCTCTATACACAAAATTCTATACTATGTACCTCTATACACCATATTCTATACTATGTACCACTATACACCATATTCTATACTATGTATCACAATACACCATATTCTATACTATGTACCACTATACACCGTATTCTATACTATGTACCACTATACAGCTCTACACCATATTCTATACTATGTACTACTATACATCATATTCTATACTATGTACCACTATACACCATATTTTATACTATGTACCACTATACAGCTCTACACCACATTCTATACTATGTACCACTATACAGCTCTACACCGTATTCAATACTATGTACTGCTATACACCACATTCTATACTATGTACCACTATACAGCTCTACACCATATACCTCTATACACCACATTCTATACTATGTACGACTACACCACATTCTATACTATGTACCACTATGTACCACTATACACCACATTCTATACTATGTACCATTGTACACCATAATCTGGACTATGTACCTCTATACACCATATTCTATACTATGTACCACTATAAACCATATTCTAAACTATGTACCACTATACAGCTCTACACCACATTCTATACTATATGACACTATATATCATATTCTATACTATGTAGTACTATACACCATATTCTACACTCTGCACCACTATACAGCTCTTCACCATATTCTATGCTATGTATCACTATACACAATACTCTATACTATGCACCACTATACATCTCTACACCAAATTCTATACTATGTAACTCTATATACCATATTCTATACTATGTACCACTATACACCATATTCTATAATATGTACCACAATACAGCTCTACACCATATTGTATACTTTGTACCACTATACAACACTACACCATATTCTATACTATGTACCACTATACAGCTCAACACCATATTCTATACTATGTACCACTATACACCATATTCTATACTATTTACCACTATACACCATATTCTATACTATGTACCAATATACAGCTCTACAACACATTCTATACTATGTACTACTATACACCATATTCTATACTATGTACCACTATACAGCTCTACACCACATTCTATACTATGTACCACTATACAGCTCTACACCGTACTCTATACTATGTACTACTATACACCACATTCTATACTATGTACCACTATACAGCTCTAAACCATATACATCTATACACCACATTCTATACTATGTACGGCTATACCACATTCTATGCTATGTACCACTATACACCATATTCTATACTATGTACCTCTATACACCATATTCTACACAATGTACCACAGTACACCATATTCTATACTATGTACCACTATACAGCACTACACCATATTCTATACTATGTACCACTATACACCATATTCTATACTATGTACCACTATACACCAAATTCTATACTATGTACCACTATACACTATATTCTATACTATGTACCACTATACACCACATTCTATACTATGTACCACTATACACCATATTCTATACTATGTACCACTATACACTATATTCTATTCTATGTACCACTATACACCACATTCTATACTATGTACCATTGTATAGCTTTATACCACATTCTATACTATATACCACTATACACCACACTCTATACTATGTTCCACTATACAGCTCTACACCACATTCTATACTATGTTCCTCTATACACCACATTCTATACTATGTACCACTATACAGCTCTACACCACATTCTATACAATGTACCACAATACACCAAATTCTATACTATGTACCACTATACATCTCTACACCACATTCTATACTATGTTTCTCTATACACCAAATTCTATACTATGTACCTCTATACACCATATTCTATACTATGTACCACTATACACCATATTCTATACTATGTATCACAATACACCATATTCTATACTATGTACCACTAAACACCGTATTCTATACTATGTACCACTAAACACACCATATTCTATACTATGTACCTCTATACACCATATTCTATACTGTGTTCCACTATACACCATATTCTATACTATGTACCACTATACAGTTCTATACCAAATTCAATACTATGTACCATTATACAGCTCTACACCACATTCTATACTATGTACCACTATACATCATATTCTATTCTATGTACCACTATACAGCTCTACATCACATTCTATACTATGTACCACTATCCACTATACACCATATTCTAGACTATGTAATACTATACACCATATCCTAGACTATGTACCTCTATACACCATATTCTATACTATGTACCTCTATACACCATATTATATACTATGTACCGCTATACACCACATTCTATACTATGTACCACTATACACCATATTCTATACTATGTACCACTATACACCACAATCTATACTATGTACCATTATTACGCTTTACACCACAATATATACTATGTACCACTATACAACATATTCTATACTATTTACCACTATACAGCTCTACACCACATTCTATACTATGTACCACTATACACCATATTCTATACTATGTACAACTATACACCACATTCTATACTATGTACCATTATACAGCTTTACACCACAATCTATACTATGTACCACTATAAAACATATTCTATACTATTTAACACTATACAGCTCTACACCACATTCTATAATATGTACCTCTGTACACTATATTCTATACTATATACCACTAAACACCACATTCTATACTATGTACCACTATACACCACATTCTATACTATGTACCATTATACAGCTTTACACCACAATCTATACTATGTACCACTATACAACATATTCTATACTAGGTACCACTATACAGCTCTACACCAAATTCTATACTATGTACCACTATACACCACATTCTATACTATGTACCACTATACACCATATTCTACACTTTGTACCTCTATATACCATATTCTATACAATTTACCACAATACACCATATTCTATACTATGTACAACTATACACCGTATTCCATACTATGTACCTCTATACACCATTTTCTTTACTATGTACCGCTATACACCATATTCTATACTATGTACCACAATACAGCTCTACACTATTTTCTATACTATGTACCACTATACAACACTACACCATATTCTATACTATGTACCACTATACAGCTCTACACCATATTCTATACTATGTACTACTATACACCTTATTCTATACTATGTACCACTATACACCATATTTTATACTATGTACCACTATACAGCTCTACACCACATTCTATACTACGTACCACTATACAGCTCTACACCGTATTCAATACTATGTACTGCTATACACCACATTCTATACTATGTACCACTATACAGCTCTACACCATATACCTCTATACACCACATTCTATACTATGTACCACTACACCACATTCTATACTATGTACCACTGTACACCATAATCTGGACTATGTACCTCTATACACCATATTCTATACTATGTACCACTATACACCATATTCTATACTATGTACCACTATACAGCTCTACACCACATTCTATACTATATGACACTATATATCATATTCTATACTATGTAGCACTATACACCATATTCTATACTATGTACCACTATACACCATATTCTATACTATGTACCACTATACAGCTCTACACCACATTCTATACTATATGACACTATATATCATATTCTATACTATGTAGCACTATACACCATATTCTACACTCTGCACCACTATACAGCTCTACACCATATTCTATGCTATGTATCACTATACACAATACTCTATACTATGCACCACTATACATCTCTACACCAAATTCTATACTATGTACCTCTATATACCATATTCTATACTATGTACCACTATACACCATATTCTATAATATGTACCACAATACAGCTCTACACCATATTCTATACTTTGTACCACTATACAACACTACACCATATTCTATACTATGTACCACTATACAGCTCAACACCATATTCTATACTATGTACCACTATACACCATATTCTATACTATTTACCACTATACACCATATTCTATACTATGTACCAATATACACTATATTCTATACTATGTACCACTATACACCACATTCTATACTATGTACCATTGTACAGCTTTATACCACATTCTATACTATATAACACTATACACCACACTCTATACTATGCTCCACTATACAGCTCTACACCACATTCTATACTATGTTCCTCTATACACCACATTCTATACTATGTACCACTATACAGCTCTACACCACATTCTATACAATGTACCACAATACACCAAATTCTATACTATGTACCACTATACATCTCTACACCACATTCTATACTATGTTTCTCTATACACAAAATTCTATACTATGTACCTCTATACACCATATTCTATACTATGTACCACTATACACCATATTCTATACTATGTATCACAATACACCATATTCTATACTATGTACCACTATACACCGTATTCTATACTATGTACCACTATACAGCTCTACACCATATTCTATACTATGTACTACTATACATCATATTCTATACTATGTACCACTATACACCATATTTTATACTATGTACCACTATACAGCTCTACACCACATTCTATACTATGTACCACTATACAGCTCTACACCGTATTCAATACTATGTACTGCTATACACCACATTCTATACTATGTACCACTATACAGCTCTACACCATATACCTCTATACACCACATTCTATACTATGTACGACTACACCACATTCTATACTATGTACCACTATGTACCACTATACACCACATTCTATACTATGTACCATTGTACACCATAATCTGGACTATGTACCTCTATACACCATATTCTATACTATGTACCACTATAAACCATATTCTAAACTATGTACCACTATACAGCTCTACACCACATTCTATACTATATGACACTATATATCATATTCTATACTATGTAGCACTATACACCATATTCTACACTCTGCACCACTATACAGCTCTACACCATATTCTATGCTATGTATCACTATACACAATACTCTATACTATGCACCACTATACATCTCTACACCAAATTCTATACTATGTAACTCTATATACCATATTCTATACTATGTACCACTATACACCATATTCTATAATATGTACCACAATACAGCTCTACACCATATTGTATACTTTGTACCACTATACAACACTACACCATATTCTATACTATGTACCACTATACAGCTCAACACCATATTCTATACTATGTACCACTATACACCATATTCTATACGATTTACCACTATACACCATATTCTATACTATGTACCAATATACAGCTCTACAACACATTCTATACTATGTACTACTATACACCATATTCTATACTATGAACCACTATACAGCTCTACACCACATTCTAAACTATGTACCACTATACAGCTCTACACCGTATTCTATACTATGTACTACTATACACCACATTCTATACTATGTACCACTATACAGCTCTAAACCATATACATCTATACACCACATTCTATACTATGTACGGCTATACCACATTCTATGCTATGTACCACTATACACCATATTCTATACTACGTACCTCTATACACCATATTCTACACAATGTACCACAGTACACCATATTCTATACTATGTACCACTATACAGCACTACACCATATTCTATACTATGTACCACTATACACCATATTCTATACTATGTACCACTATACACCAAATTCTATACTATGTACCACTATACACTATATTCTATACTATGTACCACTATACACCACATTCTATACTATGTACCACTATACACCATATTCTATACTATGTACCACTATACACTATATTCTATTCTATGTACCACTATACACCACATTCTATACTATGTACCATTGTATAGCTTTATACCACATTCTATACTATATACCACTATACACCACACTCTATACTATGTTCCACTATACAGCTCTACACCACATTCTATACTATGTTCCTCTATACACCACATTCTATACTATGTACCACTATACAGCTCTACACCACATTCTATACAATGTACCACAATACACCAAATTCTATACTATGTACCACTATACATCTCTACACCACATTCTATACTATGTTTCTCTATACACCAAATTCTATACTATGTACCTCTATACACCATATTCTATACTATGTACCACTATACACCATATTCTATACTATGTATCACAATACACCATATTCTATACTATGTACCACTAAACACCGTATTCTATACTATGTACCACTAAACACACCATATTCTATACTATGTACCTCTATACACCATATTCTATACTGTGTTCCACTATACACCATATTCTATACTATGTACCACTATACAGTTCTATACCAAATTCAATACTATGTACCATTATACAGCTCTACACCACATTCTATACTATGTACCACTATACATCATATTCTATTCTATGTACCACTATACAGATCTACATCACATTCTATACTATGTACCACTATCCACTATACACCATATTCTAGACTATGTAATACTATACACCATATCCTAGACTATGTACCTCTATACACCATATTCTATACTATGTACCTCTATACACCATATTATATACTATGTACCGCTATACACCACATTCTATACTATGTACCACTATACACCATATTCTATACTATGTACCACTATACACCACAATCTATACTATGTACCATTATTACGCTTTACACCACAATATATACTATGTACCACTATACAACATATTCTATACTATTTACCACTATACAGCTCTACACCACATTCTATACTATGTACCACTATACACCATATTCTATACTATGTACAACTATACACCACATTCTATACTATGTACCATTATACAGCTTTACACCACAATCTATACTATGTACCACTATAAAACATATTCTATACTATTTACCACTATACAGCTCTACACCACATTCTATAATATGTACCTCTGTACACTATATTCTATACTATATACCACTAAACACCACATTCTATACTATGTACCACTATACACCACATTCTATACTATGTACCATTATACAGCTTTACACCACAATCTATACTATGTACCACTATACAACATATTCTATACTAGGTACCACTATACAGCTCTACACCAAATTCTATACTATGTACCACTATACACCACATTCTATACTATGTACCACTATACACCATATTCTACACTTTGTACCTCTATATACCATATTCTATACAATTTACCACAATACACCATATTCTATACTATGTACAACTATACACCGTATTCCATACTATGTACCTCTATACACCATTTTCTTTACTATGTACCGCTATACACCATATTCTATACTATGTACCACAATACAGCTCTACACTATTTTCTATACTATGTACTACTATACACCTTATTCTATACTATGTACCACTATACACCATATTTTATACTATGTACCACTATACAGCTCTACACCACATTCTATACTACGTACCACTATACAGCTCTACACCGTATTCAATACTATGTACTGCTATACACCACATTCTATACTATGTACCACTATACAGCTCTACACCATATACCTCTATACACCACATTCTATACTATGTACCACTACACCACATTCTATACTATGTACCACTGTACACCATAATCTGGACTATGTACCTCTATACACCATATTCTATACTATGTACCACTATACACCATATTCTATACTATGTACCACTATACAGCTCTACACCACATTCTATACTATATGACACTATATATCATATTCTATACTATGTAGCACTATACACCATATTCTATACTATGTACCACTATACACCATATTCTATACTATGTACCACTATACAGCTCTACACCACATTCTATACTATATGACACTATATATCATATTCTATACTATGTAGCACTATACACCATATTCTACACTCTGCACCACTATACAGCTCTACACCATATTCTATGCTATGTATCACTATACACAATACTCTATACTATGCACCACTATACATCTCTACACCAAATTCTATACTATGTACCTCTATATACCATATTCTATACTATGTACCACTATACACCATATTCTATAATATGTACCACAATACAGCTCTACACCATATTCTATACTTTGTACCACTATACAACACTACACCATATTCTATACTATGTACCACTATACAGCTCAACACCATATTCTATACTATGTACCACTATACACCATATTCTATACTATTTACCACTATACACCATATTCTATACTATGTACCAATATACAGCTCTACAACACATTCTATACTATGTACTACTATACACCATATTCTATACTATGTACCACTATACAGCTCTACACCACATTCTATACTATGTACCACTATACAGCTCTACACCATATTCTATACTATGTACTACTATACACCACATTCTATACTATGTACCACTATACAGCTCTAAACCATATACATCTATACACCACATTCTATACTATGTACCGCTATACCACATTCTATACTATGTACCACTATACACCATATTCTATACTACGTACCTCTATACACCATATTCTACACAATGTACCACAGTACACCATATTCTATACTATGTACCACTAATACACCATATTTTATACTATGTACCTCTATAGACCATATTCTATTCTATGTACCACTATACACCATATTCTATACTATGTACCACAATACAGCTCTACACCATATTCTATACTATGTCCCACTAAACAACACTACACCATATTCTCTACTATGTACCACTATACAGCTCAACACCATTTTCTATACTATGTACCACTATACACCATATTCTATACTATGTACCACTATACAGCTCTACAACACATTCTATACTATGTACTTCTACACACCATATTCTATACTATGTACCACTATACAGCTCTACACTACATTCTATACTATGTACCACTATACAGCTCTACACCGTATTCTATACTATGTACTACTATACACCACATTCTATACAATGTACCACTATACAGCTCTACACCATACACCACTATACACCACATTCTACATATGAACCACTACACCACATTCTATACTATTTACCACTATGTACCACTATACACCACATTCTATACTATGTACCACTATACCCCATATTCTGTACTATGTACCTCTATACACCATATTCTATACTATGTACCACTATACACCATATTCTATGCTATGTACCACTATACAGCTCTACACCACATTCTATATTATATGACACTATATATCATATTCTATACTATGTAGCACTATACACCATATTCTATACTATGTACCACGATACACCATATTCTATACTATGTACCACTATACATCTCTACACCACATTCTATACTATATGACACTATATATCATATTCTATACTATGTAGCACTATACACCATATTCTACACTCTGCACCACTATACAGCTCTATACCATATTCTATGCTATGTATCACTATACACAATACTCTATACTATGCACCACTATACATCTCTACACCAAATTCTATACTATGTACCTCTATATACCATATTCTATACTATGTACCACTATACACCATATTCTATAATATGTACCACAATACAGCTCTACACCATATTCTATACTTTGTAATACTATACAACACTACACCATATTCTATACTATGTACCACTATACAGCTCTACACCATATTCTATACTATGTACCACTATACACCATATTCTAAACTATTTACCACTATACACCATATTCTATACTATGTACCAATATACAGCTCTACAACACATTCTATACTATGTACTACTATACACCATATTCTATACTATGTACCACTATACAGCTCTACACCACATTCTATACTATGTACCACTATACAGCTCTACACCGTATTCTATACTATGTACTACTATACACCACATTCTATACTATGTACCACTATACAGCTCTAAACCATATACATCTATACACCACATTCTATACTATGTACCGCTATACCACATTCTATACTATGTACCACTATACACCATATTCTATACTACGTACCTCTATACACCATATTCTACACAATGTACCACAGTACACCATATTCTATACTATGTACCACTAATACACCATATTTTATACTATGTACCTCTATAGACCATATTCTATTCTATGTACCACTATACACCATATTCTATACTATGTACCACTATACAGCTCTACACCACATTCTATACTATGTACCACTATACAGCTCTACACCGTATTCAATACTATGTACTGCTATACACCACATTCTATACTATGTACCACTATACAGCTCTACACCATATACCTCTATACACCACATTCTATACTATGTACGACTACACCACATTCTATACTATGTACCACTATGTACCACTATACACCACATTCTATACTATGTACCATTGTACACCATAATCTGGACTATGTACCTCTATACACCATATTCTATACTATGTACCACTATAAACCATATTCTATACTATGTACCACTATACAGCTCTACACCACATTCTATACTATATGACACTATATATCATATTCTATACTATGTAGCACTATACACCATATTCTACACTCTGCACCACTATACAGCTCTACACCATATTCTATGCTATGTATCACTATACACAATACTCTATACTATGCACTACTATACATCTCTACACCAAATTCTATACTATGTAACTCTATATACCATATTCTATACTATGTACCACTATACACCATATTCTATAATATGTACCACAATACAGCTCTACACCATATTGTATACTTTGTACCACTATACAACACTACACCATATTCTATACTATGTACCACTATACAGCTCAACACCATATTCTATACTATGTACCACTATACACCATATTCTATACTATTTACCACTATACACCATATTCTATACTATGTACCAATATACAGCTCTACAACACATTCTATACTATGTACTACTATACACCATATTCTATACTATGTACCACTATACAGCTCTACACCACATTCTATACTATGTACCACTATACAGCTCTACACCGTATTCTATACTATGTACTACTATACACCACATTCTATACTATGTACTTCTACACACCATATTCTATACTATGTACCACTATACAGCTCTACACTACATTCTATACTATGTACCACTATACAGCTCTACACCATATTCTATACTATGTACTACTATACACCACATTCTATACAATGTACCACTATACAGCTCTACACCATACACCACTATACACCACATTCTACATATGAACCACTACACCACATTCTATACTATTTACCACTATGTACCACTATACACCACATTCTATACTATGTACCACTATACCCCATATTCTGTACTATGTACCTCTATACACCATATTCTATACTATGTACCACTATACACCATATTCTATGCTATGTACCACTATACAGCTCTACACCACATTCTATATTATATGACACTATATATCATTTTCTATACTATGTAGCACTATACACCATATTCTATACTATGTACCACGATACACCATATTCTATACTATGTACCACTATACAGCTCTACACCACATTCTATACTATATGACACTATATATCATATTCTATACTATGTAGCACTATACACCATATTCTACACTCTGCACCACTATACAGCTCTATACCATATTCTATGCTATGTATCACTATACACAATACTCTATACTATGCACCACTATACATCTCTACACCAAATTCTATACTATGTACCTCTATATACCATATTCTATACTATGTACCACTATACACCATATTCTATAATATGTACCACAATACAGCTCTACACCATATTCTATACTTTGTACCACTATACAACACTACACCATATTCTATACTATGTACCACTATACAGCTCTACACCATATTCTATACTATGTACCACTATACACCATATTCTAAACTATTTACCACTATACACCATATTCTATACTATGTACCAATATACAGCTCTACAACACATTCTATACTATGTACTACTATACACCATATTCTATACTATGTACCACTATACAGCTCTACACCACATTCTATACTATGTACCACTATACACCTCTACACCGTATTCTATACTATGTACTACTATACACCACATTCTATACTATGTACCACTATACAGCTCTAAACCATATACATCTATACACCACATTCTATACTATGTACCGCTATACCACATTCTATACTATGTACCACTATACACCATATTCTATACTACGTACCTCTATACACCATATTCTACACAATGTACCACAGTACACCATATTCTATACTATGTACCACTAATACACCATATTTTATACTATGTACCTCTATAGACCATATTCTATTCTATGTACCACTATACACCATATTCTATACTATGTACCACTATACAGCTCTACACCACATTCTATACTATGTACCACTATACAGCTCTACACCGTATTCAATACTATGTACTGCTATACACCACATTCTATACTATGTACCACTATACAGCTCTACACCATATACCTCTATACACCACATTCTATACTATGTACGACTACACCACATTCTATACTATGTACCACTATGTACCACTATACACCACATTCTATACTATGTACCATTGTACACCATAATCTGGACTATGTACCTCTATACACCATATTCTATACTATGTACCACTATAAACCATATTCTATACTATGTACCACTATACAGCTCTACACCACATTCTATACTATATGACACTATATATCATATTCTATACTATGTAGCACTATACACCATATTCTACACTCTGCACCACTATACAGCTCTACACCATATTCTATGCTATGTATCACTATACACAATACTCTATACTATGCACTACTATACATCTCTACACCAAATTCTATACTATGTAACTCTATATACCATATTCTATACTATGTACCACTATACACCATATTCTATAATATGTACCACAATACAGCTCTACACCATATTGTATACTTTATTCCAATATACAACACTACACCATATTCTATACTATGTACCACTATACAGCTCAACACCATATTCTATACTATGTACCACTATACACCATATTCTATACTATTTACCACTATACACCATATTCTATACTATGTACCAATATACAGCTCTACAACACATTCTATACTATGTACTACTATACACCATATTCTATACTATGTACCACTATACAGCTCTACACCACATTCTATACTATGTACCACTATACAGCTCTACACCGTATTCTATACTATGTACTACTATACACCACATTCTATACTATGTACCACTATACAGCTCTAAACCATATACATCTATACACCACATTCTATACTATGTACGGCTATACCACATTCTATGCTATGTACCACTATACACCATATTCTATACTACGTACCTCTATACACCATATTCTACACAATGTACCACAGTACACCATATTCAATACTATGTACCACTACACAGCACTACACCATATTCTATACTATGTACCACTATACACCATATTCTATACTATGTACCACTATACACCAAATTCTATACTATGTACCACTATACACTATATTCTTTACTATGTACCACTATACACCACATTATATACTATGTACCACTATACACCATATTCTATACTATGTACCACTATACACTATATTCTATTCTATGTACCACTATACACCACATTCTAAACTATGTACCATTGTATAGCTTTAAACCACATTCTATACTATATACCACTATACACCACACTCTATACTATGTTCCACTATACAGCTCTACACCACATTCTATACTATGTTCCTCTATACACCACATTCTATACTATGTACCACTATACAGCTCTACACCACATTCTATACAATGTACCACAATACACCAAATTCTATACTATGTACCACTATACATCTCTACACCACATTCTATACTATGTTTCTCTATACACCAAATTCTATACTATGTACCTCTATACACCATATTCTATACTATGTACCACTATACACCATATTCTATACTATGTATCACAATACACCATATTCTATACTATGTACCACTAAACACCGTATTCTATACTATGTACCACTAAACACACCATATTCTATACTATGTACCTCTATACACCATATTCTATACTGTGTTCCACTATACACCATATTCTATACTATGTACCACTATACAGTTCTATACCAAATTCAATACTATGTACCATTATACAGCTCTACACCACATTCTATACTATGTACCACTATACATCATATTCTATTCTATGTACCACTATACAGCTCTACATCACATTCTATACTATGTACCACTATCCACTATACACCATATTCTAGACTATGTAATACTATACACCATATCCTAGGCTATGTACCTCTATACACCATATTCTATACTATGTACCTCTATACACCATATTATATACTATGTACCGCTATACACCACATTCTATACTATGTACCACTATACACCATATTCTATACTATGTACCACTATACACCACATTCTATACTATGTACCATTATTACGCTTTACACCACAATATATACTATGTACCACTATACAACATATTCTATACTATTTACCACTATACAGCTCTACACCACATTCTATACTATGTACCACTATACACCATATTCTATACTATGTACAACTATACACCACATTCTATACTATGTACCATTATACAGCTTTACACCACAATCTATACTATGTACCACTATAAAACATATTCTATACTATTTACCACTATACAGCTCTACACCACATTCTATAATATGTACCTCTGTACACTATATTCTATACTATATACCACTAAACACCACATTCTATACTATGTACCACTATACACCACATTCTATACTATGTACCATTATACAGCTTTACACCACAATCTATACTATGTACCACTATACAACATATTCTATACTAGGTACCACTATACAGCTCTACACCAAATTCTATACTATGTACCACTATACACCACATTCTATACTATGTACCACTATACACCATATTCTACACTTTGTACCTCTATATACCATATTCTATACAATTTACCACAATTCACCATATTCTATACTATGTACAACTATACACCGTATTCCATACTATGTACCTCTATACACCATTTTCTTTACTATGTACCGCTATACACCATATTCTATACTATGTACCACAATACAGCTCTACACTATTTTCTATACTATGTACCACTATACAACACTACACCATATTCTATACTATGTACCACTATACAGCTCTACACCATATTCTATACTATGTACTACTATACACCTTATTATATACTATGTACCACTATACACCATATTTTATACTAAGTACCACTATACAGCTCTACACCACATTCTATACTATGTACCACTATACAGCTCTACACCGTATTCAATACTATGTACTGCTATACACCACATTCTATACTATGTACCACTATACAGCTCTACACCATATACCTCTATACACCACATTCTATACTATGTACCACTACACCACATTCTATACTATGTACCACTGTACACCATAATCTGGACTATGTACCTCTATACACCATATTCTATACTATGTACCACTATACACCATATTCTATACTATGTACCACTATACAGCTCTACACCACATTCTATACTATATGACACTATATATCATATTCTATACTATGTAGCACTATACACCATATTCTATACTATGTACCACTATACACCATATTCTATACTATGTACCACTATACAGCTCTACACCACATTCTATACTATATGACACTATATATCATATTCTATACTATGTAGCACTATACACCATATTCTACACTCTGCACCACTATACAGCTCTACACCATATTCTATGCTATGTATCACTATACACAATACTCTATACTATGCACCACTATACATCTCTACACCAAATTCTATACTATGTACCTCTATATACCATATTCTATACTATATACCACTATACACCATATTCTATAATATTTACCACAATACAGCTCTACACCATATTCTATACTTTGTACCACTATACAACACTACACCATATTCTATACTATGTACCACTATACAGCTCAACACCATATTCTATACTATGTACCACTATACACCATATTCTATACTATTTACCACTATACACCATATTCTATACTATGTACCAATATACAGCTCTACAACACATTCTATACTATGTACTACTATACACCATATTCTATACTATGTACCACTATACAGCTCTACACCACATTCTATACTATGTACCACTATACAGCTCTACACCGTATTCTATACTATGTACTACTATACACCACATTCTATACTATGTACCACTATACAGCTCTAAACCATATACATCTATACACCACATTCTATACTATGTACCGCTATACCACATTTTATACTATGTACCACTATACACCATATTCTATACTACGTACCTCTATACACCATATTCTACACAATGTACCACAGTACACCATATTCTATACAATGTACCACTAATACACCATATTTTATACTATGTACCTCTATAGACCATATTCTATTCTATGTACCACTATACACCATATTCTATACTATGTACCACAATACAGCTCTACACCATATTCTATACTATGTCCCACTAAACAACACTACACCATATTCTCTACTATGTACCACTATACAGCTCAACACCATATTCTATACTATGTACCACTATACACCATATTCTATACTATGTACCACTATACAGCTCTACAACACATTCTATACTATGTACTTCTACACACCATATTCTATACTATGTACCACTATACAGCTCTACACTACATTCTATACTATGTACCACTATACAGCTCTACACCGTATTCTATACTATGTACTACTATACACCACATTCTATACAATGTACCACTATACAGCTCTACACCATACACCACTATACACCACATTCTACATATGAACCACTACACCACATTCTATACTATTTACCACTATGTACCACTTTACACCACATTCTATACTATGTACCACTATACCCCATATTCTGTACTATGTACCTCTATACACCATATTCTATACTATGTACCACTATACACCATATTCTATGCTATGTACCACTATACAGCTCTACACCACATTCTATATTATATGACACTATATATCATATTCTATACTATGTAGCACTATACACCATATTCTATACTATGTACCACGATACACCATATTCTATACTATGTACCACTATACAGCTCTACACCACATTCTATACTATATGACACTATATATCATATTCTATACTATGTAGCACTATACACCATATTCTACACTCTGCACCACTATACAGCTCTATACCATATTCTATGCTATGTATCACTATACACAATACTCTATACTATGCACCACTATACATCTCTACACCAAATTCTATACTATGTACCTCTATATACCATATTCTATACTATGTACCACTATACACCATATTCTATAATATGTACCACAATACAGCTCTACACCATATTCTATACTTTGTACCACTATACAACACTACACCATATTCTATACTATGTACCACTATACAGCTCAACACCATATTCTATACTATGTACCACTATACACCATATTCTAAACTATTTACCACTATACACCATATTCTATACTATGTACCAATATACAGCTCTACAACACATTCTATACTATGTAATACTATACACCATATTCTATACTATGTACCACTATACAGCTCTACACCACATTCTATACTATGTACCACTATACAGCTCTACACCGTATTCTATACTATGTACTACTATACACCACATTCTATACTATGTACCACTATACAGCTCTAAACCATATACATCTATACACCACATTCTATACTATGTACCGCTATACCACATTCTATACTATGTACCACTATACACCATATTCTATACTACGTACCTCTATACACCATATTCTACACAATGTACCACAGTACACCATATTCTATACTATGTACCACTAATACACCATATTTTATACTATGTACCTCTATAGACCATATTCTATTCTATGTACCACTATACACCATATTCTATACTATGTACCACAATACAGCTCTACACCATATTCTATACTATGTCCCACTAAACAACACTACACCATATTCTCTACTATGTACCACTATACAGCTCAACACCATATTCTATACTATGTACCACTAAACACCATATTGTATACTATGTACCACTATACAGCTCTACAACACATTCTATACTATGTACTTCTACACACCATATTCTATACTATGTACCACTATACAGCTCTACACTACATTCTATACTATGTACCACTATACAGCTCTACACCGTATTCTATACTATGTACTACTATAGACCACATTCTATACAATATACCACTATACAGCTCTACACCATACACCACTATACACCACATTCTACATATGTACCACTACACCACATTCTATACTATTTACCACTATGTACCACTATACACCACATTCTATACTATGTACCACTATACCCCATATTCTATACTATGTACCTCTATACACCATATTCTATATTATGAACCACTATACACCATATTCTATACGATGTACCACTATATAGCTCTACACCACATTCTATACTATATACCACTATACTCCACATTCTAGACTATGTACTACTATACACCATATTCTATACAATGTACCACTATACACCATAATCTATACTATATACCACTATACAGCACATCCTATACTATGTACCATTATACAGCTCTTCACCACATTCTATACTATGTACCACTATACACCATATTCTATACTATTTACCTCTATACACCATATTCTATACGATATATAACTATACAGCTCTACCCCATATTCTGTACTATGTATATACCACTATACACCATATTCTATACTATGAACCACTATACAGCTCTACACCATATTCTATACTATTTACCACTATACACCATATTCTATACTATGTACCACTATAAACCACTACACTATATTCTATGCTATGTACCACTATACAGCTCGATACCACATTCTATACTATGTACAACTGTACATGTCTATACTATATTCTATACTTAATACTACTATAGACCACATTCTATACTATGTACCTCTATACACTATATTTTATAGTATGTAGCACTATACACCACATTCTATACTATGTACCACTATACAGCTCTACACCATATTCTATACTATGTACCACTATACACCACATCCTATACTATGTACCATTATACAGCTCTTCACCACATTCTATACTATGTACCACTATACACCATATTCTATACTATTTACCTCTAAACACCATATTCTATACTATATACCACTATTAACAATATTCTATACAATTTACCACTATACACCATATTCTATACGATGTACAACTATACAGCTCTACCCCATATTCTGTACTATGTATATACCACTATACACCATATTCTATACTATGAACCACTATACAGCTCTACACCATATTCTATACTATTTACCACTATACACTCTATACTATGTACCACTATAAACCTCTACACTATATTCTATGCTATGTACCAGTATACACCATATTCTATAGTATGTAGCACTATACACCACATTCTATACTATGTACCACTATACAGCTCTACACCATATTCTATACTATGTACCACTATACACCTTATTATATACTATGTACCACTACTCAGCTCTACACCACATTCTACATATGTACCACTACACCACATTCTATACTATGTACCACTATGTACCACTATACACCACATTCTATACTATGTACCACTATACCCCATTTTCTATACTATGTACCTCTATACACCATATTCTATACTATGTACCACTATACACTATATTCTATACGATGTACCACTACATTGCTCTGCACCACATTCTATACTATTTACCACTATACTCCACATTCTAGGCTATGTACAACTATACTCCATATTCTATACTATGTACCTCTATACACCATAATCTATACTATATACCACTATACACCACATCCTATACTATGTACCATTATACAGCTCTTACCACATTCTATACTATGTACCACTATACACCATATTCTATACTATTTACGTCTATACACCATATTCTATACTATATACCACTTTTAACCATATTCTATACAATGTACCACTATACACCATATTCTATATGATATACAACTATACAGCTCTACCCCATATTCTGTACTATGTATATACCACTATACACCATATTCTATACTATGAACCACTATACAGCTCTACACCATATTCTATACTATTTACCACTATACGCCATATTCTATACTATGTACCACTGTAAACCTCTACACTATATTCTATGCTATGTACCACTATACAGCTCTCTACCACATTCTATACTATGTACAACTGTACAGGTCTACACTATATTCTATACTTAATACTACTATAGACCACATTCTATACTAAGTACCTCTATACACCATATTCTATAGTATGTAGCACTATACACCACATTCTATACTATGTACCACTATACAGCTCTACACCATATTCTATACTATGTACCACTATACACCATATTCTATACTATGTACCACTATACACCACATCCTATACTATGTACCATTATACAGCTCTTCACCACATTCTATACTATGTACCACTATACACCATATTCTATACTATTTACCTCTATACACCATATTCTATACTATATACCACTCTTAACAATATTCTATACAATGTACCACTATACACCATATTCTATACGATATACAACTATACAGTTCTACCCCATATTCTGTACTATGTATATAAACTATACACCATATTCCATACTATGAACCACTATACAGCTCTACACCATATTCTATACTATTTACCACTATACACCATATTCTGTACTATGTACCACTATAAACCTCTACACTATAATCTATGCTATGTACCACTATACAGCATATTCTATACTAAGTACCTCTATACACCATATTCTATAGTATGTAGCACTATACACCACATTCTATACTATTTACCACTATACAGCTCTACACCATATTCTATACTATGTACCACTATACACCATATTCTATACTATGTACCACTATTCAGCTCTACACCACATTCTATACTATGTACCGCTATACATCATATTCTGTGTACCACTATACACCATATTCTAGACTATGTAACACTATACACCATATTCTATACTATGTACCTCTATACACCATATTACATACTATGTTCCACTATACACCACATTCTATACTATATACCACTATACATCATATTCTTTGTACCACAATGCACCATATTATTATACTATGTACCACTATACAACACATTCTATACTATGTACCACTATACACCATATTCTATACTATGTGTCTTTATACACTATATTCTATACTATGTACCACTATACACCACATTCTATACTTTTTCCCTCTATACACCATTTTCTATACTATGTACCACTATACAACTCTACACCATATTCTATACTATGTACCACTATACAACACTACACCATATTCTATACTATGTACTAATATACAGCTATACACCGTATTCTATACTATGTACTACTATACACCACATTCTATACTATGTACCAGTACACCACATTCTATACTATGTACCACTATATACCACTATACACCACATTCTATACTATGTACCACTATACACCATATTCTATACTATGTACCTCTATACACTATATTCTATACTATGTACCTCTATACATCATATTCTATACTATGTACCACTATACAGCTCTACATCACATTCTATACTATGTACCACTATACACCATATTCTATACTATGTACCACTATACACCATATTCTATACTATATACCACTATACACCATATTCTGTAATATGTAGCACTATACACCATATTCTATGCTCTGCACCACTATACAGCTCTACACCATATTCTATGCTATGTATCACTCTACACAATATTCTATACTATGCACCACTATACAGCTCTACACCAAATTCTATACTATGTACCACAATACACCATATTCTATGTACCACTATACACCCTATTGTATACTATGTACCACTATACAGCTCTACACCATATTCTATTCTATGTACCACTATACAGCTCTACACCATATTCTAGACTATGTACCACTATATACCATATTCTATACTATGTACATCTATACACCATATTCTATACTATGTACCTCTGTACACCATATTCTATACTATATACCACTATGCACCATATTCTAAACTATGTACCACTATAAACCATATTCTATACTATAAACAACTAAATAGCTCACCCCATATTCTATACTATGTACTACTATACACCATTTTCTATACTATGAACCACTATATAGCTCTACACCATATTCTATACTATATACCACTATACACCATATTCTATACTATGTACCACTATTCACCTCTACACCATTTTCTATACTATGTACCACTATACAGCTGTATACCACATTCTATACTATGTACCACTATACAGCTCTACACCATATTCTATACTATATACTACTATACACCACATTCTATACTATGTACCATTATACAGCTCTACACCACAATATATACTATGTACCACTATACAGCTCTACACCACATTCTATACTATGTACCACTGTACACTATATTCTATACTATGTACCACTATACACCACATTCTAGACTATGTACCACTATACACCATATTCTATACTATGTACCATTATACAGCTCTAAATCACATTCTATACTATGCCACCACTATACACCACATTCTATACTATGTACCATTATACAGCTCTACACCACATTCTATACTTTGCACCACTATACACCATATTCTATACTATGTACCACTATACAGCTTTACACCACATTCTATACTATGTACCACTATACACCACATTCAAGACTATGTACCACTATACCCCATATTCTATACTATGTACCTCTATACACCATAATTTATACTATGTACCACTACACACCACATTCTGTACTATGTAGCACTATACACCATATTCTATACTATGTACCACTATACACCATATTCTATACTATGTACCTCTATACACCATATTCTATACTGTGTACCACTATACCACCATATTCTATACTTTGTACCACAATACACCATATTCTATACTATTTACCACTATATACCATATTCTATACTATATACCGCTAAACACCATATTTTATACTATGTACCAATATACAACACATTCTATACTATGTAGCACTATACACCATATTCTATACTATGTACCTCTGTACACCATATTCTATACTATGTACCACTATACCCCATATTCTATACAATGTACCACAATACACCATATTCTATACTATGTACCACTATACATCTCTACACCACATTCTATACTATGTTTCTCTATGAACCATATTCTATACTATGTACAACTATACACCATATTCTATACTATGTACCACTATACAGCTCTACAACACATTCTATACTATGTCCCTCTACACACCATATTCTATACTATGTACCACTATACAGCTCTACACCACATTCGTATACTATGTACCACTATACATCTCTACACCACATTCTATACTATGTTTCTCTATGAACCATATTCTATACTATGTACAACTATACACCATATTCTATACTATGTACCACTATACAGCTCTACAACACATTCTATACTATGTCCCTCTACACACCATATTCTATACTATGTACCACTATACAACACTACACCATATTCTATACTATGTACTAATATACAGCTATACACCGTATTCTATACTATGTACTACTATACACCACATTCTATACTATGTACCAGTACACCACATTCTATACTATGTACCACTATATACCACTATACACCACATTCTATACTATGTACCACTATACACCATATTCTATACTATGTACCTCTATACACTATATTCTATACTATGTACCTCTATACATCATATTCTATACTATGTACCACTATACAGCTCTACATCACATTCTATACTATGTACCACTATACACCATATTCTATACTATGTACCACTATACACCATATTCTATACTATATACCACTATACACCATATTCTGTAATATGTAGCACTATACACCATATTCTATGCTCTGCACCACTATACAGCTCTACACCATATTCTATGCTATGTATCACTCTACACAATACTCTATACTATGCACCACTATACAGCTCTACACCAAATTCTATACTATGTACCACAATACACCATATTCTATGTACCACTATACACCCTATTGTATACTATGTACCACTATACAGCTCTACACCATATTCTATTCTATGTACCACTATACAGCTCTACACCATATTCTAGACTATGTACCACTATATACCATATTCTATACTATGTACATCTATACACCATATTCTATACTATGTACCTCTGTACACCATATTCTATACTATATACCACTATGCACCATATTCTAAACTATGTACCACTATAAACCATATTCTATACTATAAACAACTAAATAGCTCACCCCATATTCTATACTATGTACTACTATACACCATTTTCTATACTATGAACCACTATATAGCTCTACACCATATTCTATACTATATACCACTATACACCATATTCTATACTATGTACCACTATTCACCTCTACACCATTTTCTATACTATGTACCACTATACAGCTGTATACCACATTCTATACTATGTACCACTATACAGCTCTACACCATATTCTATACTATATACTACTATACACCACATTCTATACTATGTACCATTATACAGCTCTACACCACAATATATACTATGTACCACTATACAGCTCTACACCACATTCTATACTATGTACCACTGTACACTTTATTCTATACTATGTACCACTATACACCACATTCTAGACTATGTACCACTATACACCATATTCTATACTATGTACCATTATACAGCTCTAAATCACATTCTATACTATGCACCACTATACACCACATTCTATACTATGTACCATTATACAGCTCTACACCACATTCTATACTTTGCACCACTATACACCATATTCTATACTATGTACCACTATACAGCTTTACACAACATTCTATACTATGTACCACTATACACCACATTCAAGACTATGTACCACTATACCCCATATTCTATACTATGTACCTCTATACACCATAATTTATACTATGTACCACTACACACCACATTCTGTACTATGTAGCACTATACACCATATTCTATACTATGTACCACTATACACCATATTCTATACTATGTACCTCTATACACCATATTCTATACTGTGTACCACTATACACCATATTCTATACTTTGTACCACAATACACCATATTCTATACTATTTACCACTATATACCATATTCTATACTATATACCGCTAAACACCATATTTTATACTATGTACCAATATACAACACATTCTATACTATGTAGCACTATACACCATATTCTATACTATGTACCTCTGTACACCATATTCTATACTATGTACCACTATACCCCATATTCTATACAATGTACCACAATACACCATATTCTATACTATGTACCACTATACATCTCTACACCACATTCTATACTATGTTTCTCTATGAACCATATTCTATACTATGTACAACTATACACCATATTCTATACTATGTACCACTATACAGCTCTACAACACATTCTATACTATGTCCCTCTACACACCATATTCTATACTATGTACCACTATACAGCTCTACACCACATTCTATACTATGTACCACTATACATCTCTACACCATATTCTATGCTATGTATCACTGTACACAATACTCTATACTGTGCACCACTGTACAGCTATACACCATATTTTATACTATATACCACTATACACCCTATTGTATACTATGTACCACTATACAGCTCTACACCATGTTCTATTCTATGTACCACTATACAGCTCTACACCATATTCTAGACTATGTACCACTAAACACCATATTCTATACTATGTACATCTATACACCATATTCTATACTATGTACCTCTATATACCATATTCTATATTATATACCACTATACACCATATTCTAAACTATGTACCACTATAAACCATATTCTATACTATAAACAACTATATAGCTCACCCCATATTCTATACTATGTACTACTATACACCATTTTCTATACTATGAACCACTATATAGCTCTACAACAAATTCTATACTATATACCACTATACACCATATTCTATACTATGTACCACTATTCACCTCTACACCATATTCTATACTATGTACCACTATACAGCTGTATACCACATTCAATACTATGTACCACTATACAGCTCTACACCATATTCATTGCTATATAACACTATTCACCACATTCACCATATTCTATAAAATGTAACACTATACACCACATTCTATACTATGTACCATTATACAGCTCTACACCACAATATATACTATGTACCACTGTACACCATATTCTATACTATGTACCACTATACACAACATTCTAGACTATGTATCACTATACACCATATTCTATACTATGTACCATTATACAGCTCTAAATCACATTCTATACTATGTACCACTATACACCACATTCTATACTATGTACTATTATACAGCTCTACACCACATTCTATACTACCTACAACTATACACCATATTCTATACTATGTACCACTATACAGCTCTACACAACATTCTATACTATGTACCACTATACACCATATTCTAGGTACCACTATACACCACATTCTAGACTATGTACCACTATACACCATATTCTAAACTATGTACCTCTATACACCATAATTTATACTATGTACCACTACACACCACATTCTATACTATGTAGCACTATACACCATATTCTATACTATGTACCACTATACACCATATTCTATACTATGTACTTCTATACACCATATTCTATACTGTGTACCACTATACACCATATTCTATACTATGTACCACAATACACCATATCCTATACTGTTTACCACTATATACCATATTCTATACTATATACCACTATACACCATATTTTATACTATGTACCACTATACAACACATTCTATACTATGTAGCACTATACACCATATTCTATACTATGTACCTCTATACACCATATTCTATACTATGTACCACTATACAACATATTCTATACAATGTACCACAATACACCATATTCTATACTATGTACCACTATACATCTCTACACCACATTCTATACTATGTTCCTCTATACGCCATATTCTATACTATGTACCACTATACACCAAATTCTATACTATGTACCACTATACAGCTCTACACCACATTCTATACTATGTACAACTAAACACCAGATTCTATACTATGTACCACTATACAGCTCTACACCAAATTCTATACTATATACCACTATACACCATATTCTGTAATATGTAGCACTATACACCATATTCTATGCTCTGCACCACTATACAGCTCTACACCATATTCTATGCTACGTATTACTCTACACAATACTCTATACTATGCACCACTATACAGCTCTACACTAAATTCTATACTATGTACCTCTATATACCATATTCTATACTATGTACCACTATACAGCTCTATACCAAATTCTACACTATGTACAATTATACAGCTCTACACCACATTCTATACTATGTACCACTATACAACATATTCTATACTATGTACCTCTATACACAATATTCTATACTATATACCACTATACACCATATTGTAGACTATGTACCACTTTACACCATATTCCATACTATATACCACTTAACAGCTTTACCCCATATTCTATGCCATGTACCACTGTACAGCTCTGTACCACATTCTATACTATATACCACTATACAGCTCTATACCACATTCTATACTATGTACCATTATACAGCTCTACACCACATTCTATACTATGTACCATTATACAACATGTTCTATACTATGTACCACTATACAGCTCTTCATCACATTTTATATTATGTACCACTATACACCACATTCAATACTATGTACCACTATACAGCTTTAAAACAACATTCTATACAATGTACCACAATACACCATATTCTATGTACCACTATACACCATATTCTATACTATGTACCACTATACACCATATTCTATACTATGTACCACTATACAGCTCTACCCCATAATCTATACCATGTACCACTATACACCATATTCTATACTATGTATCACGTTACACCATATTCTATACTATGTATCACTATGCACCATATTCTATACTATGTACCACTATACTGCTCTACACCATATTTTATGCTATGTACCACAAACTATACACCATATTCTATACTATGTACCACTATACAGCTCAACATCATATTCTATACTATGTACCACTATACAGCTCTACACTATTTTCTATACTATGTACCACTATACACAACATTCTATACTTTTTCCCACTATACACCATTTTCTATACTATGTACCACTATACAGCTCTACACCATATTCTATACTATGTACCACTATACAACACTACACCATATTCTATACTATGTACTAATATACAGCTCTACACCATATTCTATACTATGTACTACTATACACCACATTCTATACTATGTACCACTACACCACATTCTATACTATGTACCACTATACAACACTACACCAAATTCAATACTATGTACCATTATACAGCTCTACACCACATTCTATACTATGTACAACTAAACACCATATTCTATACTATGTACCACAATACAGCTCTACATCATATTCTATATTATATACCACTATACACCATATTCTATACTATGTATCACTTTACACCACATTATATACTATGTACCACTATACACCATATTCTATTCTATGTAGCACTATACACCATATTCTATACTATGTACCAATATACAGCTCTACACCACATTCTGTACTATATACAACTATACACCATATTCTATAATATGTACCACTATACATCACTACACCATATTATATGCTATGTATCACTATACACAATACTCTATACTATGCACCACTGTACAGCTATACACTATATTCTATACTATATACCACTATACACACTGTTGTATACTATGTACCACTATACAGCTCTACACCATATTCTATACTATGTACCACTATACAGCTGTACACGACATTCTATATTTTGTACCACTATACACCATATTCTAGACTATGTACCACTATACACCATATTTTATACTATGTACATCTATACACCATATTCTATACTACGTACCTCTATACACCATATTCTATACTTTATACCACTATACACCATATTCTATACTATGTACCACTATAAACCATATTCTATACTATAAACAACTATATATCTCACCCCATATTCTATACTATGTACTACTATACACCATTTTCTATACTATGAACCACTATACAGCTCTACACCATATTCTATACTATATACCACTATACACCATATTCTAAACTATGTACCACTATTCACCTCTACACCATATTCTATACTATGTACCACTATACAGCTGTATACCACATTCTATACTATGTACCACTATACAGCTCTACACCACATTCTATACTATGTACCACTGCACACCATATTCTATACTTTGTACCTCTATACACCACATTCTAGACTACGTACCACTATACACCATATTCTATACTATGTACCACTATACAGCTCTACACCACATTCTATACTTTGTACCACTATACACCATATTCTATGTACCACTATACACCACATTCTAGACTATGTACCACTATACACCATATTCTATACTATGTACCTCAATACACCATAATTTATACTATATACCACTATACACCAAGAATATTGTATATAGAGGTACAAAGTATAGAATAAGGTATATAGTGGTACATAGTATAGAATATGGTGTATAGTGGAACAGAGTAAAGAAAATGGGGTAGAGCTGTATAGTTGTATATAGTATAGAATATGGTGTATAGTGGTACATTGTATATAATATGGTGTATAGAGGTACATAGTATAGAATGTGGTGTATAGTGGTACATAGTATAGAATATGGTGTAAAGTGGTGCATAGTATTGAATATGGTGTATAGTGGTACATAGTAAAGAATATGGTGCAGAGCTGTATAGTGGTACATAGTACAGAAAATGGTGTAGAGCAGTATAGTGGTACATAGTTTAGAATATTGTGTAGAGCTGTTTTGTGGTACATAGTAGAGAATATGGTGTATAGTGGTACATAGTATAGAATATGGTGTATAGAGGTACATAGTATAGAATATGGTGTATAGCGTTACATAGTATAGAATGTGGTGTATAGTGGTATATAGTAAAGAATATGGTGTAAAGTGGTACATAGTATTGAATATGGTGTATAGTGGCACATAGTAAAGAATATGGTGTAGAGCTGTATAGTGGTACATAGTTTAGAATATTGTGTAGAGCTGTTTTGTGGTACATAGTAGAGAATATGGTGTATAGTGGTACATAGTATAGAATATGGTGTATAGAGGCACATAGTACAGAATATGGTGTGTATTGGTGCATAGTATATAAAATAGTGTATAATGGTACATAGTGGTACATAGTATAGAATGTGGTGTATAGTGGTATATGATGTATAGCTGTATAGTGGTACATAGTATAGAATGTGGTGTATAGTAGTACATAGTATAGAATATGGTGTAGAGCTGCATAGTGGTACATAGTATAGAATGTCGTGTAGAGCTGTACAGTGGTACATAGTATAGAATATGGTGTGTAGTGGTACATAGTATAGATTGTGGTGAATTGCTGTATAGTGGTACATAGTTTAGAATATGGTGTAAAGTGGTACATAGTATAGAATATTGTGTATAGTGGTACATAGTATAGAATATGGTGTATAGTGGTACATAGTATAGAATATGGTGTATAGTTGTACATAGTATTGAATATGGTGTATTGTGGTACATAGTATAGAATATGGTTTATAGTGGTACATAGTATAGAATATGGTGTATAGAGGTACATAGTATAGAATATGGTGTATAGTGTTACATAGTATAGAATGTGGTGTATAGTGGTACATAGTATAGAATTTGGTGTAGAGCTGTATAGTGGTACATAGTATAAAATAACGTGTATAGAGGAACATAGCATAGAATTTGGTATAGAGCTGAATAGTGGTACATAGTATAGAATGTGGTGTATAGTGTTACATAGTATAGAAAGTGGTATAAAGCTGTATAATGGTACATAGTATAGAATATAGTGTATAGAGGCACATAGTATAGAATATGGTGTATAGTGGTACATAGTATATTATATGGTGTATAGAGGTACATAGTATAGAATATGGTGTATAGAGGTATATCGTCTAGAATGTGGTGTAGAGCGGTATAGTGGTACATAGTATAGAATGTGGTGTATAGTGCTAAATACTATAGAATATTGTGTATAGAGGTACTTAGTATAGAATGTGGTCTATAGTAGTATATAGTATAGAATATGGTGTATAGCTGTATAGTTGCACATAGTATAGAATGTGGTATAGAGCTGTATAGTGGTACATAACACAGAATATAGTGTAGAGGTTTATAGTGGTACATAGTATAGAATATGGTGTATAGTGGTAAATAGTAAAGAATATGGTGTAGAGCTGTATAGTGGTTCATAGTATAGAATATGGTGTATAGTGGTATATACATAGTACACAATATGGGGTAGAGTTGTATTGTGGTACATAGTATAGAATATGGTGTATAGTGGTACATAGTATAGAATATGGTGTATAGAGGTACATAGTATAGAAAATAGTGTATAGTGGTACATAGTATGGAATACGGTGTATAGTGGTACATAGTATAGAATATGGTGTAATTTGGTACATTGTATAGAATATTGTATATAGAGGTACAAAGTATAGAATATGGTATATAGTGGTACATAGTATAGAATATGGTGTATAGTTGTACAGAGTAAAGAAAATGGGGTAGAGCTGTATAGTTGTATATAGTATAGAATATGGTGAATAGTGGTGCATTGTATAGAATATGGTGTATAGAGGTACATAGAATAGAATGTGGTGTATAGTGGTACATAGTATAGAATATGGTGTAAAGTGGTACATAGTATAGAATATGTTGTATAATGGTACATGGTATAGAATATGGTGTAGACCTGTATAGTGATACATAGTATAGAATATGGTGTAGTGCTGTACAATGGTACATAGTATAGAATATGGTGAAGAGCTGTATTGTGGTACATAGTATAGAATATGGTGTATAGTGGTACATAGTATAGAATATGGTGTATTGTGGTACATAGTATAGAATATGGTTTATAGTGGTACATAGTATAGAATATGGTGTATAGAGGTACATAGTATAGAATATGGTGTATAGCGTTACATAGTATAGAATGTGGTGTATAGTGGTACATAGTATAGACTTTGGTGTAGAGCTGTATATTGGTACATAGTATAAAATAATGTGTATCGAGGAACATAGCATAGAATTTGGTATAGAGCTGTATAGTGGTACATAGTATAGAATGTGGTGTATAGAGGTACATAGTATAGAAAGTTGTATAAAGCTGTATAATGGTACATAGTATAGAATATAGTGTATAGAGGCACACAGTATAGAATATGGTGTATAGTGGTACATAGTATAGAATGTGGTGTATAGTATTACATAGTATAGAATATGGTGTATAGTGGTACATAGTATAGAATGTGGTGTAGAACTGTATAGTGGTACATAGTATAGAATGTGGTGTATAGTGCTAAATACTATAGAATATTGTGTATAGAGGTACTTAGTATAGAATGTGGTCTATAGCAGTATATAGTATAGAATATGGTGTAGAGCTGAATAGTTGTACATAGTATAGAATGTGGTATAGAGCTGTATAGTGGTACATAACACAGAATATAGTGTAGAGGTTTATAGCGGTACATAGTATAGAATATGGTGTATAGTGGTAAATAGTATAGAATATGGTGTAGAGCTGTATAGTGGTTTATAGTATAGAATATGGTGTATAGTGGTATATACATAGTACAGAATATGGGGTAGAGCTGTATAGTTGTTTATCTTATAGAATATGGTGTATTGGTACATTGTATAGAATATGGTTAATAGTGGTATATATTATAGAATATGGTGTATAGATGTAAATAGTATAGATTATGGTGTATAGTGGTACATAGTATAGAATGTGGTGAAGAGCTGTATAATGGTACATAGTATAGGATGTGGTGTATAGTAGTACATAGTCTAGAATATGGTGTCTAGAGGTACATAGTATAGAATATGGGGTATAGTGGTACATAGTATAGAATGTGGTGTATAGTGGTACATAGTGGTACATAGTATAGAATGTGGGTGTAGTGGTACATAGTAGAGAATGTGGTGTATAGTGTTGAATGGTGTAAAGCTGTATAGTGGTACATAGTGTAGAATGTGGTGTATAGTAGTACATCATATAGAATACGGTGTAGAGCTGTACAGTGGTACATAGTATAGAATGTGGTGTAGAGCTGTATAGTGGTACATAGTATTGAATATGGTGTATAGAGGTACATAGTATAGAATGTGTTGTAGAGCTGTATAGTGGTACATAGTTATAGAATATGGTGTATAGTGGTACATAGTATAGAATATGGTGTATATTGGTACATAGTATAGAATATGGTGTAGAGCTGTATTGTTGTACATAGTATAGAATATGGTGTATAGAGGTACATAGTATAAAATTTGGTTGTAGAGCTGTATAGTGGTGCATTAGTATAGAGTATTGTGTATAGTGATACATAGCATAGAATATGGTGTAGAGCTGTATAGTGGTGAGGATTGTAGAATATGGTGTATAGTGCTACATAGTATAGAATATGGTGTATAGTGGTATATAGTACAAGAATGTGGTTGTAGAGCTGTATAGTGGTACATAGTATAGGAATGTGGTGTATAGAGGTACATAGTATAAAAGTGGTATAAAGCTGTATAATGGTACATAGTATAGAATATAGTGTATAGAGGCACACAGTATAGAATATGGTGTATAGTGGTACATAGTATAGAATGTGGTGTATAGTATTACATAGTATAGAATATGGTGTATAGTGGTACATAGTATAGAACATGGGTGTAGAGCTGTATAGTGGTACATAGTATAGAATGTGGTGTATAGTGCTAAATACTATAGAATATTGTGTATAGAGGTACTTAGTATAGAATGTGGTCTATAGCAGTATATAGTATAGAATATGGTGTAGAGCTGAATAAGTTGTACATAGTATAGAATGTGGTATAGAGCTGTATAGTGGTACATAACACAGAATATAGTGTAGAGGTTCATAGCGGTACATAGTATAGAATATGGTGTATAGTGGTAAATAGTATAGAATATGGTGTAGAGCTGTATAGTGGTTCATAGTATAGAATATGGTGTATAGTTGTAGAGCTGTATATTGTTACATAGTATAGAATATGGTGTATAGTGGTAAATAGTATAGAATTTGGTTTATAGTGGTACATAGTATAGAATATGGTGTTGAGCTGTATAGTGGTACATAGTATAGAATATGGGTGTAGTGTTGTATAGTGGTACAAAGTATACAATATGGTGTAGAGCTGTATTGTGGTACATATTATAGAATATGGTGTATAGTGGTACATAGTATAGAATATGGTATATAGAGGTACATAGTATAGAATTTGGTGTAGAGATGTATAGTGGTGCATAGTATAATAGAGTATTGTGTATAGTGATACATAGCATAGAATATGGTGTAGAGCTGTATAGTGGTGCAGAGTGTAGAATATGGTGTATAGTGCTACATAGTATTAGAATATGATATATAGTGTCATATAGTATAGAATGTGGTGTAGAGCTGTATAGTGGTACATAGTATAGAATATGGTGTATAGTGGTACATAGTATAGAATATGGTGTATACAGGTACATAGTCCAGATTATGGTGTACAAATGGTACATAGTATTAGAATGTGATGTAGAGCTGTATAGTGGTACATAGAATAGAATATGATGTATAGTGGTACATAGTATAGAATGTGGTGTAGAGCTGTATAATGGTACATAGTATTGAATTTGGTATAGAACTGTATAGCGGTACATAGTATAGAATATGGTGTGTATAGTGGAAAACAGTATAGAATATGGTGTATAGAGGTACATAGTATAGAATATGGTGTGTTTAGTGGTACATAGTATAGAATACGGTGTTTAGTGGTACATAGTATAGAATATGGTGTATTGTGACATATAGTATAGAATATGGTGTATAGTTGTGTATATAGTATAAGAATATTGTGTATAGAGGTACATAGTATAGAATTTGGTGTATAGAGAAACATAGTAATAGAATGTGGTGTAGAGATTTATAGTGGTACATAGTATAGAATTTGGTGTATTGTGGTACATTGTATAGAATGTGGTGTAGAGCTGTATAGTGGTACATAGTATAGAATGTGGTGTATAGAGGAACATAGTATAGAATGTGGTGTAGAGCTGTATAGTGGAACAAAGTATAGAGTGTGGTGTATAGTGGTATATAGTATAGAATGTGGTATAAAGCTGTACAATTGTACATAGTAATAGAATGTGGTGTATAGTGGTACATAGTTATAGAATATAGTGTATAGTGGTACATAGTATAGAATATGGTGTATAGTGGTACAGAGTATAGAATGTGGTGTATAGTGGTACATAGTATAGAATATAGTGTATAGTGGTACATAGTATAGAATATGGTGTATAGTTGGTACATAGTATAGAATATGGTGTATAGTGGTACATAGTATAGAATATGGTGTAGTGCTGTATAGTGGTACATAGTATAGAATATGGTGTACTGTGGTACATTGTGTAGAATATGGTGTATAGTGGTACGTAGTATAGAATATGGTGTATAGTGGTACATAGTTAGAATGTGGTATAGCGGTACATAGTATAGAATGTGGTGTATAGATGTATAGTGTTTAGAGCTGTATAGTGGTACATAGTATAGAATTGGTGTATAGTAGTACATAGTATAGAATACGGTGTAGAGCTGTATAGTGGTACATAGTATAGAATGTGGTGTAGAGCTGTATAGTGGTACATAGTATAGAATATGGTGTATAGTAGTACATAGTATAGAATGTGTTGTAGAGCTGTATATTGGTACATAGTATAGAATATGGTGTATAGTGGTAAATAGTATAGAATATGGTGTATAGTGGTACATAGTATAGAATATGGTGTTGAGCTGTATAGTGGTACATAGTATAGAATATGGTGTAGTGTTGTATAGTGGTACAAAGTATACAATATGGTGTAGAGCTGTATTGTGGTACATATTATAGAATATGGTGTATAGTGGTACATAGTATAGAATATGGTATATAGAGGTACATAGTATAGAATTTGGTGTAGAGATGTATAGTGGTGCATAGTATAGAGTATTGTGTATAGTGATACATAGCATAGAATATGGTTGTAAGAGCTGTATAATGGTGCAGAGTGTAGAATATGGTGTATAGTGCTACATAGTATAGAATATGATATATAGTGTCATATAGTATAGAATGTGGTGTAGAGCTGTATAGTGGTACATAGTATAGAATATGGTGTATAGTGGTAACATAGTATAGAATATGGTGTTATACAGGTACATAGTCCAGATTATGGTGTACAATGGTACATAGTATAGAATGTGGTGTATAGTGGTACATAGTGGTACATAGTATAGAATGTGGTGTAGTGGTACATAGTATAGAATGTGGTGTATAGAGGTATATGGTGTAGAGCTGTATAGGTGGTACAAAGTATAGAATGTGGTGTATAGCAGTACATAGTATTGAATACGGTATAGAGCAGTATAGTGGTACATAGCATAGAATGTGGTGTAGAGCTGTATAGTGGTACATAGTATAAAATATGGTGTATAGTGGTACATAGTATAGAATATGGTGTATAGTAGTACATAGTATAGGAATATGGTGTAGAGCTGTATAGTGGTACATAGTAATAGAATACGGTGTATAGTGGTACATAGTATAGAATATGGTGTATTGTGATACATAGTATAGAATATGGTGTATAGTGGTACATAGTATAGAATATGGTGTATAGAGGTACATAGTATAGAATTTGGTGTATAGAGAAACATAGTATAGAATGTGGTGTAGAGATGTATAGTGGTACATAGTATAGAATTTGGTGTATTGTGGTAAATTGTATAGAATGTGGTGTAGAGCTGTATAGTGGTACATAGTATAGAATGTGGTGTATAGAGGAACATAGTATAGAATGTGGTGTAGAGCTGTATAGTGGAACATAGTATTTAGTGTGGTGTATAGTGGTATATAGTATAGAATGTGGTATAAAGCTGTACAATGGTACATAGTATAGAATGCGGTGTATAGTGGTACATAGTATAGAATATAGTGCACAGAGGTACATATTATAGAATGTGGTGTAGAGCTGTTATAGTGGTAAATAGTATAGAATATGTTTTATAGTGGTACATAGTATAGATTGTGGTGTAAAGCTGTATAAATGGTACATAGTATAGAATGTGGTGTATAGTTGTACATAGTATAGAATATGGTGTCTAGTGGTACATAGTATAGAATGTGGTGTAGAGCTGTATAGTGGTAAATAGTATAGAATATGTTGTATAGTGGTACGTAGTATATATTGTTGGTGTAAAGCGTAATAATTGTACATAGTATAGAATGTGGTGTATAGTGGTACATAGTATAGAATATGGTGTATAGTGGTACATAGTATAGAATGTGGTGTATAGCGGTACATAGTATAATAATATGGTGAATAGAGGGTACATAGTATAGAATATGGTGTATAGAGGTACATAGTCTAGGATATGGGTGTATAGTATTACATAGTCTAGAATAGGTGTATAGTGGATAGTGGTACATAGTATAGAATGTGATGTGGAGCTGTATAGTGGTACATAGAATAGAATATGATGTATAGTGGTACATAGTATAGAATGTGGTGTAGAGCTGTATAATGGTACATAGTATTGAATTTGGTATAGAACTGTATAGTGGTACATAGTATAGAATATGGTGTATATTGGAAAACAGTATAGAATATGTGTATAGAGGTACATAGTATAGAATATGGTGTGTTTATGGTACATAGTATACAATACGGTGTTTAGTGGTACATAGTATAGAATATGGTGTATTGTGACACATAGTATAGAATATGGTGTATAGTGGTACATAGTATAGGAATATTGTGTATAGAGGTACATAGTATAGAATTTGGTGTATAGAGAAACATAGTATAGAATGTGGTTGTAGAGATTTATAGTGGTACATAGTATAGAATTTGGTGTATTGTGGTACAATGTATAGAATGTGGTGTAGAGCTGTATAGTGGTACATAGTATAGAATGTGGTGTATAGAGGAACATAGTATAGAATGTGGTGTAGAGCTGTATAGTGGAACATAGTATTTAGTGTGGTGTATAGTGGTATATAGTATAGAATGTGGTATAAAGCTGTACAATGGTACATAGTATAGAATGCGGTGTATAGTGGTACATAGTATAGAATATAGTGCACAGAGGTACATATTATAGAATGTGGTGTAGAGACTGTATAGTGGGTAAATAGTATAGAATATGTTTTATAGTGGTACATAGTATAGATTGTGGTGTAAAGCTGTATAATGTTACATAGTATAGAATGTGGTGTATAGTTGTACATAGTATAGAATATGGTGTCTAGTGGTACATAGTATAGAATGTGGTGTAGAGCTGTATAGTGGTAAATAGTATAGAATATGTTGTATAGTGGTACGTAGTATATATTGTGGTGTAAAGCGTAATAATTGTACATAGTATAGAATGTGGTGTATAGTGGTACATAGTATAGAATATGGTGTATAGTGGTACATTAGTATAGAATGTGGTGTATAGCGGTACATAGTATATAATATGGTGAATAGAGGTACATAGTATAGAATATGGTGTATAGAGGTAACATAGTCTAGGATATGGTGTATAGTATTACATAGTCTAGAATATGGTGTATAGTGGATAGTGGTACATAGTATAGAATGTGATGTGGAGCTGTATAGTGGTACATAGAATAGATATGATGTATAGTGGTACATAGTATTAGAATGTGGTGTAGAGCTGTATAATGGTACATAGTATTGAATTTGGTATAGAACTGTATAGTGGTACATAGTATAGAATATGGTGTATAGTGGAAAACAGTATAGAATATGGTGTATAGAGGTACATAGTATAGAATATGGTGTGTTTAGTGGTACATAGTATACAATACGGTGTTTAGTGGTACATAGTATAGAATATGGTGTATTGTGACACATAGTATAGAATATGGTGTATAGTGGTACATAGTATAGAATATTGTGTATAGAGGTACATAGTATAGAATTTGGTGTATAGAGAAACATAGTTATGAGAATGTGGTGTAGAGATTTATAGTGGTACATAGTATAGAATTTGGTGTATTGTGGTACAATGTATAGAATGTGGTGTAGAGCTGTATAGTGGTACATAGTTATAGAATGTGGTGAATAGAGGAACATAGTATAGAATGTGGTGTAGAGCTGTATAGTGTGAACATAGTATAGAGTGTGGTGTATAGTGGTATATAGTATAGAATGTGGTATAAAGCTGTACAATTGTACATAGTATAGAATGTGGTGTATAGTGGTACATAGTATAGAATATAGTGTATAGTGGTACATAGTATAGAATATGGTGTATAGTGGTACAGAGTATAGAATGTGGTGTATAGTGGTACATAGTATAGAATATAGTGTATAGTGGTACATAGTATAGAATATGGTGTATAGTGGTACATAGTATAGAATATGGTGTATAGTGGTACATAGTATAGAATATGGTGTAGTGCTGTATAGTGGTACATAGTATAGAATATCGTGTACTGTGGTACATTGTGTAGAATATGGTGTATAGTGGTACGTTAGTATAGAATATGGTGTATAGTGGTACATAGTAAGAATGTGGTATAGCGGTACATAGTATAGAATGTGGTGTATAGATGTATATGGTTTAGAGCTGTATAGTGGTACATAGTATAGAATGTGGTGTATAGTAGTACATAGTATAGAATTACGGTGTAGAGCTGTATAGTGGTACATAGTATAGAATGTAGTGTAGAGCTGTATAGTGGTACAATAGTATAGAATATGGTGTATGGTAGTACATAGTATAGAATGTGTGTGTAGAGCTGTATATTGGTACATAGTATAGAATATGGTGTATAGTGGTTACATAGTATAGAATATGGTGTTGAGCTGTATAGTGGTACATAGTATAGAATATGGTGTAGTGTTGTATAGTGGTACAAAGTATACAATATGGTGTAGAGCTGTATTGTGGGTACATATTATAGAATATGGTGTATAGTGGTACATAGTATAGAATATGGTATATAGAGGTACATAGTATAGAATTTGGTGTAGAGATGTATAGTGGTGCATGGTATAGAGTATTGTGTATAGTGATACATAGCATAGAATATGGTGTAGAGCTGTATAGTGGTGCAGAGTGTAGAATATGGTGTATAGTGCTACATAGTATAGAATATGATATATAGTGTCATATAGTATAGAATGTGGTGTAGAGCTGTATAGTGGTACATAGTATAGAATATGGTGTATAGTGGTACATAGTATAGAATATGGTGTATAGAGGTACATAGTCCAGATTATGGTGTACAATGGTACATAGTATAGAATGTGTTGTATAGTGGTACATAGTGGTACATAGTATAGAATGTGGTGTAGTGGTACATAGTATAGAATGTGGTGTATAGAGGTATATGGTGTAGAGCTGTATAGTGGTACAAAGTATAGAATGTGGTGTATAGCAGTACATAGTATTGAATACAGTGTAGAGCTGTATAGTGGTACATAGTATAGAATTTGGTGTAGAGCTGTATAGTGGTACATAGTATAAAATATGGTGTATAGTGGTACATAGTATAGAATATGGTGTATAGTAGTACATAGTATAGAATATGGTGTAGAGCTGTATAATGGTACATAGTATAGAATACGGTGTATAGTGGTACATAGTATAGAATATGGTGTATTGTGATACATAGTATAGAATATGGTGTATAGTGGTACATAGTATAGAATATGGTGTATAGAGGTACATAGTATAGAATTTGGTGTATAGAGAAACATAGTATAGAATGTGGTGTAGAGATGTATAGTGGTACATAGTATAGAATTTGGTGTATTGTGGTACATTGTATAGAATGTGGTGTAGAGCTGTATAGTGGTATATAGTATAGAATGTGGTGTATAGAGGAACATAGTATAGAATGTGGTGTAGAGCTGTATAGTGGAACATAGTATTTAGTGTGGGGTATAGTGGTATATAGTATAGAATGTGGTATAAAGCTGTACAATGGTACATAGTATAGAATGTGGTGTATAGTGGTACATAGTATAGAATATAGTGTATAGTGGTACATAGTATAGAATATGGTGTATAGTGGTACATAGTATAGAATGTGGTGTATAATGGTACATAGTATAAAATATAGTGTGTAGTGGTACATAGTATAGAATATGGTGTATAGTGTTACATAGTATAGAATGTGGTGTATAGTGGTACATAGTATAGAATATAGTGTGTAGTGGTACATAGTATAGAATATGGTGTATAGTGGTACATAGTATAGAATGTGATGAAAAGCTGTATAGTGGAACATAGTATAGAATATGTTGTATAGTGGTACATAGTATTGAATGTGGTGTAGAGCTGTATTATGGTACATAGTATAGAATGTGGTATAGAGCTGTATAGTTGTACATAGTATAGAATGTGGTACAGAGCTGTATAGTGGTACATGGCATAGAATATGGGGTAGAGCTGTTAAGTGGTATATAGTATAGAATATGGTGTATAGTGGTACATAGTATAGAATATGGTGTATAGTGGTACATAGTATAGAATATGGTGTATAGTGGTACATAGTATAGAATGTTATTTATAGTGGTACATAGTATAGAATGTGGTGTATAGTAGTATATAGTATAGAATATGGTGTAGAACTGTACAGTGGTAAATAGTATAGAAGGTGGTGCAGAGCTGTATAGTGGTACATGGCATCGAATATGGGGTAGAGCTGTATACTGGTATATAGTATTGAATATGGTGTAAAGTGCTACATAGTATAGAAAATGGTGTATAGAGGTACATAGTGTAGAATATGATGTATAGTGGTACATAGTATAGAATGTGGTGTAGAGCTGTGTCATGGTACATAGTGTAGAATTTGGTAAAGAGCTGTATAGTGGTACATAGTATAGAATATGGTGTATAGTGGTATATAGTATAGAATTTGGTGTAGAGCTGTATAGTGGTACATAGTATAGAATATGGTGTATAGTGGTACATAGTATAGAATATGGTGTATAGAGGTACATAGTAGAGAATATGGTGTATAGTGGTACATAGTATAGAATGTAGTGTATAGTGGTATATAGTGCTACATAGTTTAGAATGTGGTGTAGTGGTACATAGTATAGAATATGGTGTATAGTGGTACATAGTATAGAATATGGTGTATAGAGGTACATAGTATAGAATATGGTGTATAGTGGTACATAGTATAGAATGTAGTGTATAGTGGTATATAGTGCTACATAGTTTAGAATGTGGTGTAGTGGTACATAGTATAGAATGTGGTGTATAGTGGTATATGATGTAGAGCTGTATAGTGGTACATAGTGTAGAATGTGGTGTATAGTAGTACATAGTATAGAATACGGTGTAGAGCTGTATATTAGTACATAGTATAGAATATGGTGTAGTGTTGTATAGTGGTACATAGTATAGAATGTGGTGTATAGTTTTACAAATTATAGAATGTGGTGTAGTGCTGTATAGTGGTACATAGTATAGAATGTGGTGTATAGTGTTACATAGTATAGAATATCATGTATTGTGGTACTAAGTTTAGAAAGTGGTGTATAGAAGTATATAGTATAGAATATGGTGTAGAGCTGTATAGTGGTACATAGTATAGAGTGTGGTATAGAGCTGTATAGTGGTACATAGTATAGAATATGGTGTAGAGGTGTATAGTGGTACATAGAATAAAATATGGTGTATAGTGGTATACAGTATAGAATGTGGTGTAGAGCTGTATAGTGGTACATAGTGTAGAGTGTGGTATAGAGCTGTATAGTGGTACATAGTATAGAATATGGTGTAGAGGTGTATAGAGGCACATAGTATAGAATATGGTGTATAGTGGTACATAGTATAGAATGTGGTGTATAGTGGTACATAGTATGTAGTATGGTGTATAGAGGTACATAGTATAGAATATGGTGTATAGTGTTACATAGTCTAGAATATGGTGTATAGTGGTACACAGAATATGATGTATAGCGGTACATAGTATAGAGTGTGGTGTAGAGCTGAGTAGTGGTACATAGTACAGAATATGGTGTATAGTGGTACATAGTATAGATTATGGGGTAGAGCTGTATAGTGGTACATAGTATAGAATGTGGTGTATAGTGCTACATACTATAGAATATGGTGTATAGAGGTACTCAGTATAGAATGTGGTCTATAGTAGTATATAGTATAGAATACAGTGTAGACCTGAACAGTTGTACATAGTATAGAATGTGGTATAGAGCTGTATAGTGGTACATAGCATAGAATATAGTGTAGAGGTTTATAGTGGTACATAGTATAGAATATGGTGTATAGTGGTAAATAGTATAGAATATGGTGTAGAGCTGTATAGTGGTTCATAGTATAGAATATGGTGTATAGTGTTATATACATAGTACAGAATATGGGGTAGAGCTGTATAGTTGTATATCATATAGAATATGGTGTATAGTTGTACATTGTATAGAATATGGTTAATAGTGGTATATAGTATAGAATATGGTGTATATAGGTAAATAGTATAGAATATGGTGTATAGTGGTACATAGTATAGAATGTGGTGAAGAGCTGTATAATGGTACATAGTATAGGATGTGGTGTATAGTGGTATATAGTATAGAATATGGTGTATAGAGGTACATAGTATAGAATATGGTGTATAGTAGTACATAGTCTAGAATGTGGTGTATAGTGGTATATAGTATAGAATGTGGTGTAGAGCTGTATAGTGGTACATCATATAGAATATGGTGTATAGTGGTACATAGTATAGAATATGGTGTATAGAGGTACATAATATAGAATATTGGGTATAGTGGTATATAGTATAGAATGCGGTATATAGTGGTACATAGTGGTACATAGTATAGAATGTGGTGTAGTGGTACATAGTATAGAATGTGGTGTATAGTGGTGTATGGTGTATTGCTTTAAAGTGGTACACAGTATAGAATACGGTGTAGAGCTGTATAGTAGTTCATTGTATAGAATATGGTGTGTAGAGGTACATAGTATAGAATGTGTTGTAGAGCTGTATAGTGGTACATAGTATAGAATATGGTGTAGAGTGGTACATAGTATAGAATATGGGGTATTGAGGAACATAGTATAGAATGTGGTGTAGAGATGAATAGTGGTACATAGTATAGAATATGGTGTATTGTGGTACATTGTATAGAATATGGTGTATAGTGGTACATAGTATAGAATATGGTGTATAGAGCTACATAGTATAGAATGTGTTGTATAGTGGTACATAGTATAAAATATTGTGTATAGTGGTATATAGTATAGAATATGGTATATAGTGGTAAACAGTATAGGATATGGTGTATTGTGGTACATAGTATAGAATATGGTGTATAGTGGTACACAGTATAGAATATGGTGTATAGAGGTACATAGTATAGAATATGGTGTATAGTGGTACATAATATAGAATATGGTGTATAGTGCTACATAGTATAAAAAGTGGTGTGTAATGGTACATAGTATAAGTTATGGTGTATAGTGGTACATAGTCTAGAATGTGGTGTATAGTGGTACATAGAATATGGTGTATAGTGGTACATAGTATAGAATGTGGTGTAGAGCTGTATAGTGGTACATAGTATAGAATATGGTGTATAGTGGTACATAGTATAGAATGTGGTGTAGAGCTGTATAATGGTACATAGTATAGAATGTGGTGTATAGTGGTACATAGTATAGAATGTGATTTAGAGCTGTATAATGGTACATAGTATAGAATATGGTGTATAGTGGTACATAGTCTAGAATGTTGTGTATAGTGGTACATAGTCTAGAATATGGTGTAGAGCTGTATAGTGGTACATAGAATAGAATATGGTGTAGAGCTGTATAGTGGTACATAGTATACAATAGGGTGTATAGTGGTATATAGTATAGAATATGGTGTATAGCTGTACAGTGGTGCATAGCATAGAGTATTGTGTATAGTGATACATAGCATAGAAAATGGTGTAGAGATGTATAGTGGTACATAGTATAGAATATGGTGTATAGTGGTACATAGTATAGAATATGGTGTATAGATGTACATAGCATAGAATATGGTGTATAGTGGTACATATTCTAGAATATGGAGTAGAGCTGTATAGTGGTACATAGAATAGAATATGGTGTAGAGCTGTATAGTGGTACATAGTATACAATAGGGTGTATAGTGCTATATAGTATAGAATATGGTGTATAGGTGTACAGTGGTGCATAGTATAGAGTATTGTGTATAGTGATACATAGCATAGAATATGGTGTAGAGATGTATAGTGGTACATAGTATAGAATGTGGTGTAGAGCTGTATAGTGGTACATAGTATAGAATATGGTGTGTAGAGGTACATAGTATAGAATATGCTGTAGAGCTTTATAGTGGTACATAGTATAGAATATGGTGTATAGTGGTACTTAGTATAGAATATGGTTTATAGAGGAACATAGTATAGAATGTGGTGTAGAGATGTATAGTTGTACATAGTATAGAATATGGTGTATTGTGGTACATTGTAGATAATATGGTGTATAGTGGTACATAGTATAGAATATGGTGTACAGAGGTACATAGTATAGAATACGGTGTATAGTGCTACATAGTATAGAATGTGTTGTATAGTGGTACATAGTATAAAATATGGTGTATAGCGGTATATAGTATAGAATATGGTATATAGTGGTAAATAGTATAGAATATGGTGTATTGTGGTACATAGTATAGAATATGGTGTATAATGGTACACAGTATAGAATATGGTGTATAGAGGTACATAGTATAGAATATGGTGTATAGTGGTACATAGTATAGAATATGGTGTATAGTGCTACATAGTATAGAATGTGGTGTGTAGTGGTACATAGTATAAATTATGGTGTATAGAGGTACATAGTATAGAATATGGGGTATAGTGGTACATAGTCTAGAATGTGGTGTATAGTGGTACATAGAATATGGTGTATAGTGGTACATTAGTATAAAATGTGGTGTAGAGCAGTATAGTGCTACATAGTATAGAATATGGTGTATAGTGCCGCATAGTATAGAATGTGGTGTAGAGCTGTATAATGGTACATATTATAGAATGTGGTGTATAGGGGTACATAGTATAGAATGTGATTTAGAGCTGTATAATGGTACATAGTATAGAATATGGTGTATAGTGGTACATAGTCTAGAATGTGGTGTATAGTGGTACATAGTATAGAATATAGTGTACAGTGGTACATAGTATAGACATGTGGTGTAGAGCTGTATAGTGGTACATAGTATATTGTGGTGTAGAGCTGTATAATGGTACATAGTATAGAATGTGGTGTATAGTGTTACATTTTATAGAATATGGTGTATAGCAGTACATAGTATAGAATGTGGTGTATAGTAGTAATATAGTATAGAATATGGTGTAGAGCTGTATAGTGGTACATAGTATAGAATGTGGTATACAGCTTTATAGTGCTACATAGTATAGAATATGGTGTATAGTGGTATATAGTATAGAATATGGTGTAGAGCTATACAGTGGTTCATAGTATAGAAAATGGTGTATAGTAGTACATAGTATAGAATATGGGCTGAGCTATATAGTTGTTTTCTTTTAGTATAGAATATTGTTTATAGTGGTACATAGTTTAGAATATGGTGTATAGTGGTATATAGTATAGAATATTGTGTATAGAGGTACATAGTATAGAATGTGGTGAATAGATGTACATAGTATAGAATATGGTATATAGTGGTACATAGTCTAGAATATGGTGTAGAGCTGTATAGTGGTACATAGAATAGAATATGGTGTAGAGCTGTACAGTGGTGTATATTATAGAGTATTGTGTATAGTGATACATAGCATAGAATACGGTGTAGAGATGTTAAGTGGTACGTAGTATAGAATATGGTGTATAGTTGCTACATAGTATAGAATATGTTGTATAGTGGTACATAGTATAGAATGTGATGTAGAGCTGTATAGTGGTACATAGTATAGAATATGATGTATAGTGGTACATAGTATAGAATGTGGTGTAGAGCTGTATAATGGTACATAGTGTAGAATTTGGTATAGAGCTGTATAGTGGTACATAGTATAGAATATGGTATATAGAGGTACATAGTATAGAATTTGGTGTAGAGCTGTATAGTGGTGCATAGTATAGAGTATTGTGTAGAGTAATACATAGCATAGAATATGGTGTAGAGCTGTATAGTGGTGCAGAGCATAGAATATGGTGTATAGTGCTACATATTACAGAATATGGTGTATAGTGGTATATAGTATAGAATTTGGTGTAGAGCTGTATAGCGGTACATAGTATAGAATATGGTGTATAGTGGTACATAGTATAGAATATGGTGTATATAGGTACATAGTATAGAATATGGTGTATAGTGGTATATAGTATAGAATATGGTGTATTGTGGTAAATTGTATAGAATATGGTGTATAGAGGTACATAGTACAGAATATGGTGTATATAGGTAAATAGTATAGAATGTGGTGTATAGTGGTACATTGTATAGAATTTGGTGTAGAGCTGTATAGTGGTACATAGTATAGAATGTGGTACAGAGCTGTATAGTGGTACATGGCATAGAATATGGGGTAGAGCTGTTAAGAGGTATGTAGTGTAGAATATGGTGTAAAGTGGTACATAGTCTAGAATATGTTGTATAGTGGTATATAGTATAGAATATGGTGTATAGTGGTACATAGTATAGAATATGGTGTATAGTGGTATATAGTATAGAACATGGTGTAGAGCTGAATATTGGTATATAGTATAAAATATGGTGTAGAGCTGTATAGTGGTACATAGTATAGAATGTGGTGTATAGTGTTACATAGTATAGAATATGGTTTATAGTGGTACATAGTATAGAATGTGGTGTATAGTAGTATATAGTATAGAATATTGTGTAGAGCTGTACAGTGGAACATAGTATAGAATGTGGTGCAGAGCTGTATAGTGGTACATGGCATAGAATATGGGGTAGAGCTGTATAGTGGTATATAGTATAGAATATGGTGTAAAGTGGTACATAGTCTAGAATATGTTGTATAGAGGTATATAGTATAGAATATGGTGTATAGAGGTACATAGTATAGAATATGGTGTATAGTGGTACATAGTATAGAATGTGATGTAGAGCTGTATAGTGGTTCATAGTATAGAATATGATGTATAGAGGTACATAGTATAGAATATGGTGTATAGAGGTACATAGTATAGAATATGGTGTATAGTGGTACATAGTATAGAATGTGGTGTATAGTGGTATATAGTGGTACATAGTATAGAATGTGGTGTAGTGGTACATAGTATAGAATGTGGTGTATAGTAGTACATAGTATAGAATACGGTGTAGAGCTGTATATTAGTACATAGTATAGAATATGGTGTAGTGTTGTATAGTGGTACATAATATAGAATATGGTGTAGAGTTGTATAGTGGTACATAGTATAGAAAATGGTGTATAGAGGGAAAAAGTATAGAATGTGGTGTATAGTGGTACATAGTATAGAATATAGTGTATAAAGACACATAGTATAGAATATGGTGTATAGTGGTACATAGTATAGAATGAGTTGTATAGTGGTACATAGTATATAATATGGTGTATAGTGGTACACAGAATATGATGTATAGCGGTACATAGTATAGAATGTGGTGTAGAGCTGAATAGTGGTACATAGTTAAGAATATGGTGTATAGTGGTACATAGTATAGAATATGGTGTAGAGCTGTATAGTGGTACATAGTATAGAATGTGGTGTATAGTGTTACATACTATAGAATATGGTGTATAGAGGTATTTAGTATAGAATGTGGTCTATAGTAGTATATAGTATAGAATGTGTTGTAGAGCTTTATAGTGGTACATAGCATAGAATATAGTGTAGAGGTTTATAGTGGTACATAGTATAGAATATGGTGTATAGTTGTAAATAGTATAGAATATGGTGTAGAGCTTTATAGTGGTTCATAGTATAGAATATGGTGTATAGTGGTATATACATAGTACAGAATATGGGGTAGAGCTGTATAGTTGTATATCATATAGAATATGGTGTATAGTTGTACATTGTACAGAATATGGTTAATAGTGGTATATAGTATAGAATATGGTGTATAGAGTTAAATAGTATAGAATATGGTGTATAGTGGTACATAGTATAGAATGTGGTGAAGAGCTGTATAATGGTACATAGTATAGGATGTGGTGTATAGTGGTATATAGTATAGAATATGGTGTATAGAGGTACATAGTATAGAATATGGTGTATAGTAATACATAGTCTAGAATGTGGTGTATAGTGGTATATAGTATAGAATGTGGTGTAGAGCTGTACAGTGGTACATCGTATAGAATATGGTGTATAGTGGTACATAGTATAGAATATGGTGTATACAGGTACATAGTATAGAATATGGGGTATAGTGGTACATAGTATAGAATGCAGTGTATAGTGGTACATAGTGGTACATAGTTTAGAATGTGGTGTAGTGGTACATAGTATAGAATGTGGTGTATAGTGGTACATAGTATGTAATATGGTGTATAGAGGTACATAGTATAGAATATGGTGTATAGTGTTACATAGTCTAGAATATGGTGTATAGTGGTACACAGAATATGATGTATAGCGGTACATAGTATAGAATGTGGTGTAGAGCTGAATAGTGGTACATAGTATAGAATATGGTGTATAGTGGTACATAGTATAGAATATGGTGTAGAGCTGTATAGTGGTACATAGTATATAATGTGGTGTATAGTGCTACATACTATAGAATATGGTGTATAGAGGTATTTAGTATAGAATGTGGTCTATAGTAGTATATAGTATAGAATGTGTTGAAGAGCTTTATAGTGGTACATAGCATAGAATATAGTGTAGAGGTTTATAGTGGTACATAGTAAAGAATATGGTGTAGAGCTGTATAGTGGTTCATAGTATAGAATAATGTTTATATTGATATATACATAGTACAGAATATGGGGTAGAGCTGTATAGTTGTATATCATATAGAATATGGTGTATAGTTGTACATTGTATAGAATATGGTTAATAGTGGTATATAGTATAGAATATGGTGTATAGAGGTAAATAGTATAGAATATGGTGTATAGTGGTACATAGTATAGAATGTGGTGAAGAGCTGTATAATGGTACATAGTATAGGATGTGGTGTATAGTGGTATATAGTATAGAATATGGTGTATAGAGGTACATAGTATACAATATGGTGTATAGTAGTACATTGTCTAGAATGTGGTGTATAGTGGTATATAATATAGAATGTGATGTAGAGCTGTATAGTGGTACATCGTATAGAATATGGTGTATAGTGGTACATAGTATAGAATATGGTGTATAGAGGTACATAGTATAGAATATGGGGTATAATGGTACATAGTATAGAATGCAGTGTATAGTGGTACATAGTGGAACATAGTTTAGAATGTGGTGTAGTCGTACATAGTATAGAATGTGGTGTATAGTGGTGTATGGTGTAGAGCTGTATAGTGGTACATAGTATAGAATGCGGTGTATAGTAGTACATAGTATAGAATACGGTGTAGAGCTGTATATTAGTACATAGTATAGAATATAGTGTGTAGAGGTACATAGTATAGAAGGTGTTGTAGAGCTGTATAGTGGTACATAGTATAGAATTTGGTGTATAGTGGTACATAGTATAGAATATGGTGTATAGAGGAACATAGTATAGAATGTGGTGTAGAGATGTATAGTGGTACATAGTATAGAATATGGTGTATTGTGGTACATTGTATAGAATATGGTGTATAGTGGTACATAGTATAGAATATGGTGTATAGAGGTACATAGTATAGAATATGGTGTATAGTGCTACATAGTATAGAATGTGTTGTATAGTGGTACATAGTATAAAATATGGTGTATAGTGGTATATAGTATAGAATATGGTATATAGTGGTAAACAGTATAGGATATGGTGTATTGTGGTACATAGTATAGAATATGGTGTATAGTGGTACACAGTATAGAATATGGTGTATAGAAGTACATAGTATAGAATATGGTGTATAGTGGTACATAGTATAGAATATGGTGTATAGTGCTACATAGTATAGAATGTGGTGTGTAGTGGTACATAGTATAAATTATGGTGTATAGAGGTACATAGTTTAGAATATGGTGTATAGTGGTACATAGTCTAGAATGTGGTGTATAGTGGTACCTAGAATATGGTGTATAGTGGTACATAGTATAGAATTTTGTGTAGAGCTGTATAGTGGGACATAGTATAGGATATGGTGTATAGTTGTAGGTAGTATAGAATGTGGTGTAGAGCTGTATAATAGTACATAGTATAGAATGTGGTGTATAGTGGTACATAGTATAGAATGTGATTTAGAGCTGTATAATGGTACATAGTATAGAATATGGTGTATAGTGATACATAGTCTAGAATGTTGTGTATAGTGGTACATAGTATAGAATATGGTGTACAGTGGTACATAGTATATATTGTGGTGTAGAGCTGTATAATGGTACATAGTATAGAATGTGGTGTATAGTGTTACATTTTATAGAATATGGTGAATGTGGTGAATAGTGGTATATAGCAAAGAATATGGTGTAGAGCTGTATAGTGGTACATAGTATTGAATGTGGTATACAGCTGTATAGTGGTACATAGTATAGAATATGGTGTAGAGGTGAATAGTGGTACATAGTATAGAATATGGTGTATAGTGGTATATAGTATAGAATTTGTTGTAGAGCTATATAGTGGTTCATAGTATAGAAAATGGTGTATAGTAGTACATAGTATAGAATATGGGGTGAGCTATATAGTTGTTTATAGTATAGAATATGGTTTATAGTGGTACATAGTTTAGAATATGGTGTATAGTGGTATATAATATAGAATATGGTATATAGAGGTACATAGTATAGAATATGGTGTATAGATGTACATAGTATAGAATATGGTGTTTAGTGGTACATAGTCTAGAATATGGTGTAGAGCTGTATAGTGGTACATAGAATAGAACATGGTGTAGAGCTGTATAGTGGTACATAGTATACAATAGGGTGTATAGTGGTATATAGTATAAAATATGGTGTATAGCTGTACAGTGGTGCACAGTATAGAGTATTGTGTACAGTGATACATAGCATAGAATATGGTGTAGAGATGTATAGTGGTACATAGTATAGAATGTGGTGTAGAGCTGTATAGTGGTACATAGTATAGAATATGGTGTGTAGAGGGACATAGTATAGAATGTGTTGTAGAGCTGTATAGTGGTACATAGTATAGAATATGGTGTATAGTTGTACATAGTATAGAATATGGTTTATAGAGAAACATAGTATAGAATGTGGTGTAGAGATGTATAGTGGTACATAGTATAGAATATGGTGTATTGTGGTACATTGTATAGAATATGGGGTATAGTGGTACATAGTATAGAATATGGTGTACAGAGGTACATAGTATAGAATATGGTGTATAGTGCTACATAGTATAGAATGTGTTGTATATTGGTACATAGTATAAAATATGGTGTTTAGCGGTATATAGTATAGAATATGGTATATAGTGGTAAATAGTATAGAATATGGTGTATTGTGGTACATAGTATAGAATATGGTGTATAGTGGTACACAGTATAGAATATGGTGTATAGAGGTACATAGTACAGAATGTGGTGTGTAGTGGTACATAGTATAAATTATGGTGTATAGAGGTACATAGTATAGAATATGGGGTATAGTGGTACATAGTCTTGAATGTGGTGTATAGTGGTACATAGTATAGAATGTGGTGTAAAGCTGTATAGTGGTACATAGTATAGAATGTGGTGTATAGTGGTGCATAGTATAGAATGTGATTTAGAGCTGTGTAATGGTACATAGTATAGAATATGGTGTATAGTGGTACATAGTCTAGAATGTGGTGTATAGTGGTACATAATATAGAATATAGTGTACAGTGGTACATAGTATAGAATGTGGTGTAGAGCTGTATAGTGGTACATAGTATATATTGTGGTGTAGAGCTGTATAATGGTACATAGTATAGAATGTGGTGTATAGTAGTATATAGTATAGAATATGGTGTAGAGCTGTATAGTGGTACATAGTATAGAATGTGGTATACAGCTGTATAGTGGTACATAGTATAGAATATGGTGTAGAGGTGAATAGTGGTACATAGTATAGAATATGGTGTATAGTGGTATATAGTATAGAATATGGTGTAGAGCTATATAGTGGTTCATAGTATAGAAAATGGTGTATAGTAGTACATAGTATAGAATATGGGGTGAGCTATTTAGTTGTTTATAGTATAGAATATGGTTTATAGTGGTACATAGTTTAGAATATGGTGCATAGTGGTATATAGTATAGAATATGGTGTACAGAGGTACATAGTATAGAATATGGTGTATAGATGTACATAGTATAGAATATGGTATATAGTGGTACATAGTCTAGAATATGGTGTAGAGCTGTATAGTGGTACATAGAATAGAATATGGTGTAGAGCTGTATAGTGGTACATAGTATACAATAGGGTGTATAGTGGTACATAGAATATGGTGTATTGTGGTACATAGTATAGAATTTGGTGTAGAGCTGTATAGTGGTGCATAGTATAGAGTATTGTGTAGAGTGATACATAGCATAGAATATGGTGTAGAGCTGTATAGTGGTGCAGAGCATAGAATATGGTGTTTAGTGCTACATATTACAGAATATGGTGTATATAGTATAGAAATTGGTGTAGAGCTGTATAGTGGTACATAGTATAGAATGAGTTGTATAGTGGTACATAGTATATAATATGGTGTATAGTGGTACACAGAATATGATGTATAGCGGTACATAGTATAGAATGTGGTGTAGAGCTGAATAGTGGTACATAGTTAAGAATATGGTGTATAGTGGTACATAGTATAGAATATGGTGTAGAGCTGTATAGTGGTACATAGTATAGAATGTGGTGTATAGTGTTACATACTATAGAATATGGTGTATAGAGGTATTTAGTATAGAATGTGGTCTATAGTAGTATATAGTATAGAATGTGTTGTAGAGCTTTATAGTGGTACATAGCATAGAATATAGTGTAGAGGTTTATAGTGGTACATAGTATAGAATATGGTGTATAGTTGTAAATAGTATAGAATATGGTGTAGAGCTTTATAGTGGTTCATAGTATAGAATATGGTGTATAGTGGTATATACATAGTACAGAATATGGGGTAGAGCTGTATAGTTGTATATCATATAGAATATGGTGTATAGTTGTACATTGTACAGAATATGGTTAATAGTGGTATATAGTATAGAATATGGTGTATAGAGTTAAATAGTATAGAATATGGTGTATAGTGGTACATAGTATAGAATGTGGTGAAGAGCTGTATAATGGTACATAGTATAGGATGTGGTGTATAGTGGTATATAGTATAGAATATGGTGTATAGAGGTACATAGTATAGAATATGGTGTATAGTAATACATAGTCTAGAATGTGGTGTATAGTGGTATATAGTATAGAATGTGGTGTAGAGCTGTACAGTGGTACATCGTATAGAATATGGTGTATAGTGGTACATAGTATAGAATATGGTGTATACAGGTACCTAGTATAGAATATGGGGTATAGTGGTACATAGTATAGAATGCAGTGTATAGTGGTACATAGTGGTACATAGTTTAGAATGTGGTGTAGTGGTACATAGTATAGAATGTGGTGTACAGTGGTACATAGTATGTAATATGGTGTATAGAGGTACATAGTATAGAATATGGTGTATAGTGTTACATAGTCTAGAATATGGTGTATAGTGGTACACAGAATATGATGTATAGCGGTACATAGTATAGAATGTGGTGTAGAGCTGAATAGTGGTACATAGTATAGAATATGGTGTATAGTGGTACATAGTATAGAATATGGTGTAGAGCTGTATAGTGGTACATAGTATATAATGTGGTGTATAGTGCTACATACTATAGAATATGGTGTATAGAGGTATTTAGTATAGAATGTGGTCTATAGTAGTATATAGTATAGAATGTGTTGAAGAGCTTTATAGTGGTACATAGCATAGAATATAGTGTAGAGGTTTATAGTGGTACATAGTAAAGAATATGGTGTAGAGCTGTATAGTGGTTCATAGTATAGAATAATGTTTATATTGATATATACATAGTACAGAATATGGGGTAGAGCTGTATAGTTGTATATCATATAGAATATGGTGTATAGTTGTACATTGTATAGAATATGGTTAATAGTGGTATATAGTATAGAATATGGTGTATAGAGGTAAATAGTATAGAATATGGTGTATAGTGGTACATAGTATAGAATGTGGTGAAGAGCTGTATAATGGTACATAGTATAGGATGTGGTGTATAGTGGTATATAGTATAGAATATGGTGTATAGAGGTACATAGTATACAATATGGTGTATAGTAGTACATTGTCTAGAATGTGGTGTATAGTGGTATATAATATAGAATGTGATGTAGAGCTGTATAGTGGTACATCGTATAGAATATGGTGTATAGTGGTACATAGTATAGAATATGGTGTATAGAGGTACATAGTATAGAATATGGGGTATAATGGTACATAGTATAGAATGCAGTGTATAGTGGTACATAGTGGAACATAGTTTAGAATGTGGTGTAGTCGTACATAGTATAGAATGTGGTGTATAGTGGTGTATGGTGTAGAGCTGTATAGTGGTACATAGTATAGAATGCGGTGTATAGTAGTACATAGTATAGAATACGGTGTAGAGCTGTATATTAGTACATAGTATAGAATATAGTGTGTAGAGGTACATAGTATAGAAGGTGTTGTAGAGCTGTATAGTGGTACAAAGTATAGAATTTGGTGTATAGTGGTACATAGTATAGAATATGGTGTATAGAGGAACATAGTATAGAATGTGGTGTAGAGATGTATAGTGGTACATAGTATAGAATATGGTGTATTGTGGTACATTGTATAGAATATGGTGTATAGTGGTACATAGTATAGAATATGGTGTATAGAGGTACATAGTATAGAATATGGTGTATAGTGCTACATAGTATAGAATGTGTTGTATAGTGGTACATAGTATAAAATATGGTGTATAGTGGTATATAGTATAGAATATGGTATATAGTGGTAAACAGTATAGGATATGGTGTATTGTGGTACATAGTATAGAATATGGTGTATAGTGGTACACAGTATAGAATATGGTGTATAGAAGTACATAGTATAGAATATGGTGTATAGTGGTACATAGTATAGAATATGGTGTATAGTGCTACATAGTATAGAATGTGGTGTGTAGTGGTACATAGTATAAATTATGGTGTATAGAGGTACATAGTTTAGAATATGGTGTATAGTGGTACATAGTCTAGAATGTGGTGTATAGTGGTACCTAGAATATGGTGTATAGTGGTACATAGTATAGAATTTTGTGTAGAGCTGTATAGTGGGACATAGTATAGGATATGGTGTATAGTTGTAGGTAGTATAGAATGTGGTGTAGAGCTGTATAATAGTACATAGTATAGAATGTGGTGTATAGTGGTACATAGTATAGAATGTGATTTAGAGCTGTATAATGGTACATAGTATAGAATATGGTGTATAGTGATACATAGTCTAGAATGTTGTGTATAGTGGTACATAGTATAGAATATGGTGTACAGTGGTACATAGTATATATTGTGGTGTAGAGCTGTATAATGGTACATAGTATAGAATGTGGTGTATAGTGTTACATTTTATAGAATATGGTGAATGTGGTGAATAGTGGTATATAGCAAAGAATATGGTGTAGAGCTGTATAGTGGTACATAGTATTGAATGTGGTATACAGCTGTATAGTGGTACATAGTATAGAATATGGTGTAGAGGTGAATAGTGGTACATAGTATAGAATATGGTGTATAGTGGTATATAGTATAGAATTTGTTGTAGAGCTATATAGTGGTTCATAGTATAGAAAATGGTGTATAGTAGTACATAGTATAGAATATGGGGTGAGCTATATAGTTGTTTATAGTATAGAATATGGTTTATAGTGGTACATAGTTTAGAATATGGTGTATAGTGGTATATAATATAGAATATGGTATATAGAGGTACATAGTATAGAATATGGTGTATAGATGTACATAGTATAGAATATGGTGTTTAGTGGTACATAGTCTAGAATATGGTGTAGAGCTGTATAGTGGTACATAGAATAGAACATGGTGTAGAGCTGTATAGTGGTACATAGTATACAATAGGGTGTATAGTGGTATATAGTATAAAATATGGTGTATAGCTGTACAGTGGTGCACAGTATAGAGTATTGTGTACAGTGATACATAGCATAGAATATGGTGTAGAGATGTATAGTGGTACATAGTATAGAATGTGGTGTAGAGCTGTATAGTGGTACATAGTATAGAATATGGTGTGTAGAGGGACATAGTATAGAATGTGTTGTAGAGCTGTATAGTGGTACATAGTATAGAATATGGTGTATAGTTGTACATAGTATAGAATATGGTTTATAGAGAAACATAGTATAGAATGTGGTGTAGAGATGTATAGTGGTACATAGTATAGAATATGGTGTATTGTGGTACATTGTATAGAATATGGGGTATAGTGGTACATAGTATAGAATATGGTGTACAGAGGTACATAGTATAGAATATGGTGTATAGTGCTACATAGTATAGAATGTGTTGTATATTGGTACATAGTATAAAATATGGTGTTTAGCGGTATATAGTATAGAATATGGTATATAGTGGTAAATAGTATAGAATATGGTGTATTGTGGTACATAGTATAGAATATGGTGTATAGTGGTACACAGTATAGAATATGGTGTATAGAGGTACATAGTACAGAATGTGGTGTGTAGTGGTACATAGTATAAATTATGGTGTATAGAGGTACATAGTATAGAATATGGGGTATAGTGGTACATAGTCTTGAATGTGGTGTATAGTGGTACATAGTATAGAATGTGGTGTAAAGCTGTATAGTGGTACATAGTATAGAATGTGGTGTATAGTGGTGCATAGTATAGAATGTGATTTAGAGCTGTGTAATGGTACATAGTATAGAATATGGTGTATAGTGGTACATAGTCTAGAATGTGGTGTATAGTGGTACATAATATAGAATATAGTGTACAGTGGTACATAGTATAGAATGTGGTGTAGAGCTGTATAGTGGTACATAGTATATATTGTGGTGTAGAGCTGTATAATGGTACATAGTATAGAATGTGGTGTATAGTAGTATATAGTATAGAATATGGTGTAGAGCTGTATAGTGGTACATAGTATAGAATGTGGTATACAGCTGTATAGTGGTACATAGTATAGAATATGGTGTAGAGGTGAATAGTGGTACATAGTATAGAATATGGTGTATAGTGGTATATAGTATAGAATATGGTGTAGAGCTATATAGTGGTTCATAGTATAGAAAATGGTGTATAGTAGTACATAGTATAGAATATGGGGTGAGCTATTTAGTTGTTTATAGTATAGAATATGGTTTATAGTGGTACATAGTTTAGAATATGGTGCATAGTGGTATATAGTATAGAATATGGTGTACAGAGGTACATAGTATAGAATATGGTGTATAGATGTACATAGTATAGAATATGGTATATAGTGGTACATAGTCTAGAATATGGTGTAGAGCTGTATAGTGGTACATAGAATAGAATATGGTGTAGAGCTGTATAGTGGTACATAGTATACAATAGGGTGTATAGTGGTACATAGAATATGGTGTATTGTGGTACATAGTATAGAATTTGGTGTAGAGCTGTATAGTGGTGCATAGTATAGAGTATTGTGTAGAGTGATACATAGCATAGAATATGGTGTAGAGCTGTATAGTGGTGCAGAGCATAGAATATGGTGTTTAGTGCTACATATTACAGAATATGGTGTATATAGTATAGAAATTGGTGTAGAGCTGTATAGTGGTACATAGTATAGAATATGGTGTATAGTGGTACATAGTATAGAATATGGTGTATATAGGTACATAGTATAGAATATGGTGTATAGTGGTATATAGTATAGAATATGGTGTATTGTGGTAAATTGTATAGAATATGGTGTATAGAGGTACATAGTACAGAATATGGTGTATAGAGGTAAATAGTATAGAATGTGGTGTATAGTGGTACATTGTATAGAATTTGGTGTAGAGCTGTATAGTGGTACATAGTATAGAATGTGGTACAGAGCTGTATAGTGGTACTTGGCATAGAATATGGGGTAGTGCTGTTAAGAGGTATATAGTGTAGAATATGGTGTAAAGTGGTACATAGTCTAGAATATGTTGTATAGTGGTATATAGTATAGAATATGGTGTATAGTGGTACATAGTATAGAATATGGTGTATAGTGGTACATAGTATAGAATGTTGTTTATAGTGGTACATAGTATAGAATATGGTGTACAGTGGTATATAGTATAGAACATGGTGTAGAGCTGAATATTGGTATATAGTATAAAATATGGTGTAGAGCTGTATAGTGGTACATAGTATAGAATGTGGTGTATAGTGTTACATAGTACAGAATATGGTTTATAGTGGTACATAGTATAGAATGTGGTGTATAGTAGTATATAGTATAGAATATTGTGTAGAGCTGTACAGTGGTACATAGTATAGAATGTGGTGCAGAGCTGTATAGTGGTACATGGCATAGAATATGGGGTAGAGCTGTATAGTGGTATATAGTATAGAATATGGTGTAAAGTGGTACATAGTCTAGAATATGTTGTATAGAGGTACATTGTATAGAATATGGTGTATAGAGGTACATAGTATAGAATATGGTGTATAGTGGTACATAGTATAGAATGTGATGTAGAGCTGTATAGTGGTACATAGTATAGAATATGATGTATAGAGGTACATAGTATAGAATATAGTGTATAGAGGTACATAGTATAGAATATGGTGTATAGTGGTACATAGTATAGAATGTGGTGTATAGTGGTATATAGTGGTACATAGTAAAGAATGTGGTGTACTGGTACATAGTATAGAATGTGGTGTATAGTAGTACATAGTATAGAATACGGTGTATAGCTGTATATTAGTACATAGTATAGAATATGGTGTAGTGTTGTATAGTGGTACATAGTATAGAATATGGTGTAGAGTTGTATAGTGGTACATAGTATAGAAAATGGTGTATAGAGGGAAAAAGTATAGAATGTGGTGTATAGTGGTACATAGTTTAGAATATGGTGTATAGTGGTATATAGTATAGAATATTGTGTATAGAGGTACATAGTATAGAATGTGGTGAATAGATGTACATAGTATAGAATATGGTATATAGTGGTACATAGTCTAGAATATGGTGTAGAGCTGTATAGTGGTACATAGAATAGAATATGGTGTAGAGCTGTATAGTGGTACATAGAATAGAATATGGTGTAGAGCTGTATAGTGGTACATAGTATACAATAGCGTGTATAGTTGTATATAGTATAGAATATGGTGTATAGCTGTACAGTGGTGTATATTATAGAGTATTGTGTATAGTGATACATAGCATAGAATATGGTGTAGAGATGTTAAGTGGTACGTAGTATAGAATATGGTGTATAGTGCTACATAGTATAGAATATGTTGTATAGTGGTACATAGTATAGAATGTGATGTAGAGCTGTATAGTGGTACATAGTATAGAATATGATGTATAGTGGTACATAGTATAGAATGTGGTGTAGAGCTGTATAATGGTACATAGTGTAGAATTTGGTATAGAGCTGTATAGTGGTACATAGTATAGAATATGGTATATAGAGGTACATAGTATAGAATTTGGTGTAGAGCTGTATAGTGGTGCATAGTATAGAGTATTGTGTAGAGTAATACATAGCATAGAATATGGTGTAGAGCTGTATAGTGGTGCAGAGCATAGAATATGGTGTATAGTGCTACATATTACAGAATATGGTGTATAGTGGTATATAGTATAGAATTTGGTGTAGAGCTGTATAGCGGTACATAGTATAGAATATGGTGTATAGTGGTACATAGTATAGAATATGGTGTATATAGGTACATAGTATAGAATATGGTGTATAGTGGTATATAGTATAGAATATGGTGTATTGTGGTAAATTGTATAGAATATGGTGTATAGAGGTACATAGTACAGAATATGGTGTATAGAGGTAAATAGTATAGAATGTGGTGTATAGTGGTACATTGTATAGAATTTGGTGTAGAGCTGTATAGTGGTACATAGTATAGAATGTGGTACAGAGCTGTATAGTGGTACATGGCATAGAATATGGGGTAGAGCTGTTAAGAGGTATGTAGTGTAGAATATGGTGTAAAGTGGTACATAGTCTAGAATATGTTGTATAGTGGTATATAGTATAGAATATGGTGTATAGTGGTACATAGTATAGAATATGGTGTATAGTGGTATATAGTATAGAACATGGTGTAGAGCTGAATATTGGTATATAGTATAAAATATGGTGTAGAGCTGTATAGTGGTACATAGTATAGAATGTGGTGTATAGTGTTACATAGTATAGAATATGGTTTATAGTGGTACATAGTATAGAATGTGGTGTATAGTAGTATATAGTATAGAATATTGTGTAGAGCTGTACAGTGGAACATAGTATAGAATGTGGTGCAGAGCTGTATAGTGGTACATGGCATAGAATATGGGGTAGAGCTGTATAGTGGTATATAGTATAGAATATGGTGTAAAGTGGTACATAGTCTAGAATATGTTGTATAGAGGTATATAGTATAGAATATGGTGTATAGAGGTACATAGTATAGAATATGGTGTATAGTGGTACATAGTATAGAATGTGATGTAGAGCTGTATAGTGGTTCATAGTATAGAATATGATGTATAGAGGTACATAGTATAGAATATGGTGTATAGAGGTACATAGTATAGAATATGGTGTATAGTGGTACATAGTATAGAATGTGGTGTATAGTGGTATATAGTGGTACATAGTATAGAATGTGGTGTAGTGGTACATAGTATAGAATGTGGTGTATAGTAGTACATAGTATAGAATACGGTGTAGAGCTGTATATTAGTACATAGTATAGAATATGGTGTAGTGTTGTATAGTGGTACATAATATAGAATATGGTGTAGAGTTGTATAGTGGTACATAGTATAGAAAATGGTGTATAGAGGGAAAAAGTATAGAATGTGGTGTATAGTGGTACATAGTATAGAATATAGTGTATAAAGACACATAGTATAGAATATGGTGTATAGTGGTACATAGTATAGAATGAGTTGTATAGTGGTACATAGTATATAATATGGTGTATAGTGGTACACAGAATATGATGTATAGCGGTACATAGTATAGAATGTGGTGTAGAGCTGAATAGTGGTACATAGTTAAGAATATGGTGTATAGTGGTACATAGTATAGAATATGGTGTAGAGCTGTATAGTGGTACATAGTATAGAATGTGGTGTATAGTGTTACATACTATAGAATATGGTGTATAGAGGTATTTAGTATAGAATGTGGTCTATAGTAGTATATAGTATAGAATGTGTTGTAGAGCTTTATAGTGGTACATAGCATAGAATATAGTGTAGAGGTTTATAGTGGTACATAGTATAGAATATGGTGTATAGTTGTAAATAGTATAGAATATGGTGTAGAGCTTTATAGTGGTTCATAGTATAGAATATGGTGTATAGTGGTATATACATAGTACAGAATATGGGGTAGAGCTGTATAGTTGTATATCATATAGAATATGGTGTATAGTTGTACATTGTACAGAATATGGTTAATAGTGGTATATAGTATAGAATATGGTGTATAGAGTTAAATAGTATAGAATATGGTGTATAGTGGTACATAGTATAGAATGTGGTGAAGAGCTGTATAATGGTACATAGTATAGGATGTGGTGTATAGTGGTATATAGTATAGAATATGGTGTATAGAGGTACATAGTATAGAATATGGTGTATAGTAATACATAGTCTAGAATGTGGTGTATAGTGGTATATAGTATAGAATGTGGTGTAGAGCTGTACAGTGGTACATCGTATAGAATATGGTGTATAGTGGTACATAGTATAGAATATGGTGTATACAGGTACATAGTATAGAATATGGGGTATAGTGGTACATAGTATAGAATGCAGTGTATAGTGGTACATAGTGGTACATAGTTTAGAATGTGGTGTAGTGGTACATAGTATAGAATGTGGTGTATAGTGGTACATAGTATGTAATATGGTGTATAGAGGTACATAGTATAGAATATGGTGTATAGTGTTACATAGTCTAGAATATGGTGTATAGTGGTACACAGAATATGATGTATAGCGGTACATAGTATAGAATGTGGTGTAGAGCTGAATAGTGGTACATAGTATAGAATATGGTGTATAGTGGTACATAGTATAGAATATGGTGTAGAGCTGTATAGTGGTACATAGTATATAATGTGGTGTATAGTGCTACATACTATAGAATATGGTGTATAGAGGTATTTAGTATAGAATGTGGTCTATAGTAGTATATAGTATAGAATGTGTTGAAGAGCTTTATAGTGGTACATAGCATAGAATATAGTGTAGAGGTTTATAGTGGTACATAGTAAAGAATATGGTGTAGAGCTGTATAGTGGTTCATAGTATAGAATAATGTTTATATTGATATATACATAGTACAGAATATGGGGAAGAGCTGTATAGTTGTATATCATATAGAATATGGTGTATAGTTGTACATTGTATAGAATATGGTTAATAGTGGTATATAGTATAGAATATGGTGTATAGAGGTAAATAGTATAGAATATGGTGTATAGTGGTACATAGTATAGAATGTGGTGAAGAGCTGTATAATGGTACATAGTATAGGATGTGGTGTATAGTGGTATATAGTATAGAATATGGTGTATAGAGGTACATAGTATACAGTATGGTGTATAGTAGTACATTGTCTAGAATGTGGTGTATAGTGGTATATAATATAGAATGTGATGTAGAGCTGTATAGTGGTACATCGTATAGAATATGGTGTATAGTGGTACATAGTATAGAATATGGTGTATAGAGGTACATAGTATAGAATATGGGGTATAGTGGTACATAGTATAGAATGCAGTGTATAGTGGTACATAGTGGAACATAGTTTAGAATGTGGTGTAGTCGTACATAGTATAGAATGTGGTGTATAGTGGTGTATGGTGTAGAGCTGTATAGTGGTACATAGTATAGAATGCGGTGTATAGTAGTACATAGTATAGAATACGGTGTAGAGCTGTATATTAGTACATAGTATAGAATATAGTGTGTAGAGGTACATAGTATAGAAGGTGTTGTAGAGCTGTATAGTGGTACATAGTATAATATTTGGTGTATAGTGGTACATAGTATAGAATATGGTGTATAGAGGAACATAGTATAGAATGTGGTGTAGAGATGTATAGTGGTACATAGTATAGAATATGGTGTATTGTGGTACATTGTATAGAATATGGTGTATAGTGGTACATAGTATAGAATATGGTGTATAGAGGTACATAGTATAGAATATGGTGTATAGTGCTACATAGTATAGAATGTGTTGTATAGTGGTACATAGTATAAAATATGGTGTATAGTGGTATATAGTATAGAATATGGTATATAGTGGTAAACAGTATAGGATATGGTGTATTGTGGTACATAGTATAGAATATGGTGTATAGTGGTACACAGTATAGAATATGGTGTATAGAAGTACATAGTATAGAATATGGTGTATAGTGGTACATAGTATAGAATATGGTGTATAGTGCTACATAGTATAGAATGTGGTGTGTAGTGGTACATAGTATAAATTATGGTGTATAGAGGTACATAGTTTAGAATATGGTGTATAGTGGTACATAGTCTAGAATGTGGTGTATAGTGGTACCTAGAATATGGTGTATAGTGGTACATAGTATAGAATTTTGTGTAGAGCTGTATAGTGGGACATAGTATAGAATATGGTGTATAGTTGTAGGTAGTATAGAATGTGGTGTAGAGCTGTATAATAGTACATAGTATAGAATGTGGTGTATAGTGGTACATAGTATAGAATGTGATTTAGAGCTGTATAATGGTACATAGTATAGAATATGGTGTATAGTGATACATAGTCTAGAATGTTGTGTATAGTGGTACATAGTATAGAATATGGTGTACAGTGGTACATAGTATATATTGTGGTGTAGAGCTGTATAATGGTACATAGTATAGAATGTGGTGTATAGTGTTACATTTTATAGAATATGGTGAATGTGGTGAATAGTGGTATATAGCAAAGAATATGGTGTAGAGCTGTATAGTGGTACATAGTATTGAATGTGGTATACAGCTGTATAGTGGTACATAGTATAGAATATGGTGTAGAGGTGAATAGTGGTACATAGTATAGAATATGGTGTATAGTGGTATATAGTATAGAATTTGTTGTAGAGCTATATAGTGGTTCATAGTATAGAAAATGGTGTATAGTAGTACATAGTATAGAATATGGGGTGAGCTATATAGTTGTTTATAGTATAGAATATGGTTTATAGTGGTACATAGTTTAGAATATGGTGTATAGATGTACATAGTATAGAATATGGTGTTTAGTGGTACATAGTCTAGAATATGGTGTAGAGCTGTATAGTGGTACATAGAATAGAACATGGTGTAGAGCTGTATAGTGGTACATAGTATACAATAGGGTGTATAGTGGTATATAGTATAAAATATGGTGTATAGCTGTACAGTGGTGCACAGTATAGAGTATTGTGTACAGTGATACATAGCATAGAATATGGTGTAGAGATGTATAGTGGTACATAGTATAGAATGTGGTGTAGAGCTGTATAGTGGTACATAGTATAGAATATGGTGTGTAGAGGGACATAGTATAGAATGTGTTGTAGAGCTGTATAGTGGTACATAGTATAGAATATGGTGTATAGTTGTACATAGTATAGAAAATGGTTTATAGAGAAACATAGTATAGAATGTGGTGTAGAGATGTATAGTGGTACATAGTATAGAATATGGTGTATTGTGGTACATTGTATAGAATATGGGGTATAGTGGTACATAGTATAGAATATGGTGTACAGAGTTACATAGTATAGAATATGGTGTATAGTGCTACATAGTATAGAATGTGTTGTATATTGGTACATAGTATAAAATATGGTGTTTAGCGGTATATAGTATAGAATATGGTATATAGTGGTAAATAGTATAGAATATGGTGTATTGTGGTACATAGTATAGAATATGGTGTATAGTGGTACACAGTATAGAATATGGTGTATAGAGGTACATAGTACAGAATGTGGTGTGTAGTGGTACATAGTATAAATTATGGTGTATAGAGGTACATAGTATAGAATATGGGGTATAGTGGTACATAGTCTTGAATGTGGTGTATAGTGGTACATAGTATAGAATGTGGTGTAAAGCTGTATAGTGGTACATAGTATAGAATATGGTGTATAGTGGTGCAAAGTATAGAATGTGGTGTAGAGCTGTATAATGGTACATAGTATAGAATGTGGTGTATAGTGGTGCATAGTATAGAATGTGATTTAGAGCTGTATAATGGTACATAGTATAGAATATGGTGTATAGTGGTACATAGTCTAGAATGTGGTGTATAGTGGTACATAATATAGAATATAGTGTACAGTGGTACATAGTATAGAATGTGGTGTAGAGCTGTATAGTGGTACATAGTATATATTGTGGTGTAGAGCTGTATAATGGTACATAGTATAGAATGTGGTGTATAGTAGTATATAGTATAGAATATGGTGTAGAGCTGTATAGTGGTACATAGTATAGAATGTGGTATACAGCTGTATAGTGGTACATAGTATAGAATATGGTGTAGAGGTGAATAGTGGTACATAGTATAGAATATGGTGTATAGTGGTATATAGTATAGAATATGGTGTAGAGCTATATAGTGGTTCATAGTATAGAAAATGGTGTATAGTAGTACATAGTATAGAATATGGGGTGAGCTATTTAGTTGTTTATAGTATAGAATATGGTTTATAGTGGTACATAGTTTAGAATATGGTGCATAGTGGTATATAGTATAGAATATGGTGTACAGAGGTACATAGTATAGAATATGGTGTATAGATGTACATAGTATAGAATATGGTATATAGTGGTACATAGTCTAGAATATGGTGTAGAGCTGTATAGTGGTACATAGAATAGAATATGGTGTAGAGCTGTATAGTGGTACATAGTATACAATAGGGTGTATAGTGGTACATAGAATATGGTGTATTGTGGTACATAGTATAGAATTTGGTGTAGAGCTGTATAGTGGTGCATAGTATAGAGTATTGTGTAGAGTGATACATAGCATAGAATATGGTGTAGAGCTGTATAGTGGTGCAGAGCATAGAATATGGTGTATAGTGCTACATATTACAGAATATGGTGTATATAGTATAGAAATTGGTGTAGAGCTGTATAGTGGTACATAGTATAGAATATGGTGTATAGTGGTACATAGTATAGAATATGGTGTATATAGGTACATAGTATAGAATATGGTGTATAGTGGTATATAGTATAGAATATGGTGTATTGTGGTAAATTGTATAGAATATGGTGTATAGAGGTACATAGTACAGAATATGGTGTATAGAGGTAAATAGTATAGAATGTGGTGTATAGTGGTACATTGTATAGAATTTGGTGTAGAGCTGTATAGTGGTACATAGTATAGAATGTGGTACAGAGCTGTATAGTGGTACTTGGCATAGAATATGGGGTAGTGCTGTTAAGAGGTATATAGTGTAGAATATGGTGTAAAGTGGTACATAGTCTAGAATATGTTGTATAGTGGTATATAGTATAGAATATGGTGTATAGTGGTACATAGTATAGAATATGGTGTATAGTGGTACATAGTATAGAATGTTGTTTATAGTGGTACATAGTATAGAATATGGTGTACAGTGGTATATAGTATAGAACATGGTGTAGAGCTGAATATTGGTATATAGTATAAAATATGGTGTAGAGCTGTATAGTGGTACATAGTATAGAATGTGGTGTATAGTGTTACATAGTACAGAATATGGTTTATAGTGGTACATAGTATAGAATGTGGTGTATAGTAGTATATAGTATAGAATATTGTGTAGAGCTGTACAGTGGTACATAGTATAGAATGTGGTGCAGAGCTGTATAGTGGTACATGGCATAGAATATGGGGTAGAGCTGTATAGTGGTATATAGTATAGAATATGGTGTAAAGTGGTACATTGTCTAGAATATGTTGTATAGAGGTACATTGTATAGAATATGGTGTATAGAGGTACATAGTATAGAATATGGTGTATAGTGGTACATAGTATAGAATGTGATGTAGAGCTGTATAGTGGTACATAGTATAGAATATGATGTATAGAGGTACATAGTATAGAATATAGTGTATAGAGGTACATAGTATAGAATATGGTGTATAGTGGTACATAGTATAGAATGTGGTGTATAGTGGTATATAGTGGTACATAGTAAAGAATGTGGTGTACTGGTACATAGTATAGAATGTGGTGTATAGTAGTACATAGTATAGAATACGGTGTATAGCTGTATATTAGTACATAGTATAGAATATGGTGTAGTGTTGTATAGTGGTACATATTATAGAATATGGTGTAGAGTTGTATAGTGGTACATAGTATAGAAAATGGTGTATAGAGGGAAAAAGTATAGAATGTGGTGTATAGTGGTACATAGTATAGAATATAGTGTATAAAGACACATAGTATAGAATATGGTGTATAGTGGTACATAGTATAGAATGTGTTGTATAGTGGTACATATTATATAATATGGTGCATTGTGGTACAAAGAATATGATGTATAGTGGTATATAGTATAGAATGTGGTGTATAGTGGAACATAATATGTAATATGGTGTATAGAGGTACATAGTATAGAATATGGTGTATAGTGTTACATAGTCTAGAATATGATGTATAGTGGTACACAGAATATGATGTATAGCGGTACATAGTATAGAATGTGGTGTAGAGCTGAATAGTGGTACATAGTATAGAATATGGTGTATAGTGGTACATAGTATAGAATATGGTGTAGAGCTGTATAGTGGTAAATAGTATAGAATGTGGTGTATAGTGCTACATACTATAGAATATGGTGTATAGAGGTACTTAGTATAGAATATGCTGTATAGTGGTACATAGCATAGATTATAGTGTACAGGTTTATAGTGGTACATAGTACAGAATATGGTGTATAGTGGTAAATAGTATAGAATATGGTGTAGAGCTGTATAGTGGTTCATAGTATGGAATATGGTGTATAGTGGTATATACATAGTACAGAATATGGGGTAGAACTGTATAGTTGTATATCGTATAGAATATGGTGTATAGTGGTACATTGTATAGAATATTGTTAAGAGTGGTATATAGTATAGAATATGGTGTATAGAGGTAAATAGTATAGAATATGGTGTATAGTGGTACATAGTATAGAATGTGGTGAAGAGCTGTATAATGGTACATAGTATAGGATGTGGTGTATAGTGGTACATAGTATAGAATATGGTGTATAGTGGTACATAGTATAGAATATGGTGTAGAGCTGTATAGTGGTACATAGTATAGAATGTGGTGTATAGTGCTACATACTATAGAATATGGTGTATAGAGGTACTTAGTATAGAATGTGGTCTATAGTAGTATTAAGTATAGAATATAGTGTAGACCTGTACAGTTGTACATAGTATAGAATGTGGTAGAGAGCTGTATAGTGGTACATAGCATAGAATATAGTGTAGAGGTTTACAGTGGTACATAGTATAGAATATGGCGTATAGTGGTAAATAGTATAGAATATGGTGTAGAGCTGTATAGTGGTTCATAGTATAGAATATGGTGTATAGTGGTATATACATAGTACAGAATATGGGGTAGAGCTGTATAGTTGTATATCATATAGAATATGGTGTATAGTGGTACATTGTATAGAATATGGTTAAAAGTGGTATATAGTATAGAATATGGTGTATAGACGTAAATAGTATAGAATATGGTGTATAGTGGTACATAGTATAGAATGTGGTAAGAGCTGTATAATGGTACATAGTATAGGATGTGGTGTATAGTGGTATATAGTATAGATTATGGTGTATAGAGGTACATAGTATAGAATATGGAGTATAGTAGTACATAGCCTAGAATGTGGAGTATAGTGGTATATAGTATAGAATGTGGTGTAGAGCTATGTAGTGGTACATCGTATAGAATATAGTGTATAGTGGTACATAGTATAGAATATGGTGTATAGAGGTACATAGTATAGAAAATGGGGTATAGTGGTACATAGTATAGAATGTGGTGTATAGTGGTACATAGTGGTACATAGTATAGAATGTGGTGTAGTGGTACATATGTAGAATGTGGTGTAGAGCTGAATAGTGGTACATTGTATATAATAAGGTGTATAGTGGTACATAGTATAGAATATGGTGTAGAGCTGTATAGTGGTACATAGTATAGAATGTGGTGTATAGTGCTACATACTATAGAATATGGTTTATACTGGTACATAGCATAGAATATAGTGTAGAGGTTTATAGTGGTACATAGTATAGAATATGGTGTATAGTGGTAAATAGTATAGAATATGGTGTAGAGCTGTATAGTGGTTCATAGTATAGAATATGGTGTATAGTGGTATATACATAGTACAGAATATGGGGTAGAGCTGTATAGTTGTACATCGTATAGAATATGGTGTATAGTGGTACATTGTATAGAATATTGTTAATAGTGGTATATAGTATAGAATATGGTGTTTAGAGGTAAATAGTATAGAATATGGTGTATAGTGGTACATAGTATAGAATGTGGTGAAGAGCTGTATAATGGTACATAGTATAGGATGTGGTGTATAGTGGTACATAGTATAGAATATGGTGTAGAGCTGTATAGTGGTACATAGTATAGAATGTGGTGTATAGTGCTACATACTATAAAATATAGTGTATAGAGGTACATAGTATAGAATTTGGTCTATAGTAGTATTAAGTATAGAATATAGTATAGTCATGTACAGTTGTACATAGTATAGAATGTGGTATCGAGCTGTATAGTGGTACATACCATAGAATATAGTGTAGTGGTTTATAGTGGTACATAGTATAGAATATGGTGTATAGTGGTAAATAGTATAGAATATGGTGTAGAGCTGTATAGTGGTTCATAGTATAGAATCTGGTGTATAGTGGTATATACATAGTACAGAATATGGGGTAGAGCTGTATAGTTATATATCATATAGAATATGGTGTATAGAGGTAAATAGTATAGAATATGGTGTATAGTGGTACATAGTATAGAATGTGGTGTAGAGCTGTATTATGGTACATAGTATAGAATGTGGTATAGAGCTGTATAGTTGTACATAGTATAGAATGTGGTACAGAGCTGTATAGTGGTACATGGCATAGAATATGGGGTAGAGCTGTTAAGTGGTATATAGTATAGAATATGGTGTATAGTGGTACATAGTATAGAATATGGTGTATAGTGGTACATAGTATAGAATGTTATTTATAGTGGTACATAGTATAGAATGTGGTGTATAGTAGTATATAGTATAGAATATGGTGTAGAACTGTACAGTGGTAAATAGTATAGAAGGTGGTGCAGAGCTGTATAGTGGTACATGGCATCGAATATGGGGTAGAGCTGTATACTGGTATATAGTATTGAATATGGTGTAAAGTGCTACATAGTATAGAAAATGGTGTATAGAGGTACATAGTGTAGAATATGATGTATAGTGGTACATAGTATAGAATGTGGTGTAGAGCTGTGTCATGGTACATAGTGTAGAATTTGGTAAAGAGCTGTATAGTGGTACATAGTATAGAATATGGTGTATAGTGGTATATAGTATAGAATTTGGTGTAGAGCTGTATAGTGGTACATAGTATAGAATATGGTGTATAGTGGTACATAGTATAGAATATGGTGTATAGAGGTACATAGTAGAGAATATGGTGTATAGTGCTACATAGTATAGAATGTAGTGTATAGTGGTATATAGTGCTACATAGTTTAGAATGTGGTGTAGTGGTACATAGTATAGAATATGGTGTATAGTGGTACATAGTATAGAATATGGTGTATAGAGGTACATAGTATAGAATATGGTGTATAGTGGTACATAGTATAGAATGTAGTGTATAGTGGTATATAGTGCTACATAGTTTAGAATGTGGTGTAGTGGTACATAGTATAGAATGTGGTGTATAGTGGTATATGATGTAGAGCTGTATAGTGGTACATAGTGTAGAATGTGGTGTATAGTAGTACATAGTATAGAATACGGTGTAGAGCTGTATATTAGTACATAGTGTAGAATATGGTGTAGTGTTGTATAGTGGTACATAGTATAGAATGTGGTGTATAGTGGTACAAATTAGAGAATGTGGTGTAGTGCTGTATAGTGGTACATAGTATAGAATGTGGTGTATAGTGTTACATAGTATAGAATATCATGTATTGTGGTACTAAGTTTAGAAAGTGGTGTATAGAAGTATATAGTATAGAATATGGTGTAGAGCTGTATAGTGGTACATAGTATAGAGTGTGGTGTAGAGGTGTATAGTGGTACATAGAATAGAATATGGTGTATAGTGGTATACAATATAGAATGTGGTGTAGAGCTGTATAGTGGTACATAGTGTAGAGTGTGGTATAGAGCTGAATAGTGGTACATAGTATAGAATATGGTGTAGAGGTGTATAGAGGCACATAGTATAGAATATGGTGATAGTGGTACATAGTATAGAATGTGGTGTATAGTGGGACATAGTATGTAGTATGGTGTATAGAGGTACATAGTATAGAATATGGTGTAATAGTGTTACATAGTCTAGAATATGGTGTATAGTGGTACACAGAATATGATGTATAGCGTTACATAGTATAGAGTGTGGTGTAGAGCTGAGTAGTGGTACATAGTACAGAATATGGTGTATAGTGGTACATAGTATAGATTATGGTGTAAGAGCTGTATAGTGGTAACATAGTATAGAATGTGGTGTATAGTGCTACATACTATAGAATATGGTGTATAGAGGTACTCAGTATAGAATGTGGTCTATAGTAGTATATAGTATAGAATACAGTGTAGACCTGAACAGTTGTACATAGTATAGAATGTGGTATAGAGCTGTATAGTTGGTACATAGCATAGAATATAGTGTAGAGGTTTATAGTGGTACATAGTATAGAATATGGTCTATAGTGGTAAATAGTATAGAATATGGTGTAGAGCTGTATAGTGGTTCATAGTATAGAATATGGTGTATAGTGGTATATACATAGTACAGAATATGGGGGTAGAGCTGTATAGATATATAGCGTATAGAATATGGTGTATAGAGGTAAATAGTATAGAATATGGTGTATAGTGCTACATAGTATAGAATGTGGTGAAGAGCTGTATAATGGTACATAGTATAGGATGTGGTGTATATAGTATATAGTATAGATTATGGTGTATAGTGGTACATTGTATAGAATATGGTGTATAGTAGTACATAGTCTAGCATGTGGAGTATAGTGGTATATAGTATAGAATGTGGTGTAGAGCTATATAGTGGTACATCGTATAGAATATGGTGTATAGTGGTTCATAATATAGAATATGGTGTATAGAGGTACATAGTATAGAATATGGGGTATAGTGGTACATAGTATAGAATGTGGTGTATAGTGGTACATAGTGGTAAATAGTATAGAATGTGGTGTAGTGGTACATATGTAGAATGTGGTGTATAGTGGTGTATGGTGTAGAGCTGTATAGTGGTACATTGTATAGAATGTGGTCTATAGTAGTACATAGTGTAGAATACGGTGTAGAGCTGTATAGTGGTACATAGTATAGAATGTAGTGTAGAGCTGTATAGTGGTACATAGTATAGAATATGGTGTGTAGAAGTACATAGTATAGAATGTGTTGTAGAGCTGTATAGTGGTACATAGTATACAATATGGTGTTTAGTGGTACATAGTATAGAATATGGTGTTGAGCTGTATAGTGGTACATAGTAGAGAATATGGTGTAGTGTTGTTTAGTGGGACATAGTATAGAATATGGTGTAGAGCTGTATTGTGGTACATAGTATAGAATATGGTGTATAGTGATACATAGAATAGAATATGGTCTATAGAGGTACATAGTATAAAAATATGGTGTATTAGTGGTACATAGTATAGAATATGGTGTACTGTGGTACATTGTGTAGAATATGGTGTATAGAGGTACGTAGTATAGAATATGGTGTATAGTGGTACATAGTATCAGAATGTGGTATAGCGGTACATAGTATAGAATGTGGTGTATAGATGTATATGGTTTAGAGCTGTATAGTGGTACATAGTATAGAATGTGGTGTATAGTAGTACATAGTATAGAATACGGTGTAGAGCTGTATAGTGGTACTTAGTATAGAATGTGGTGTAGAGCTGTATAGTGGTACATAGTATAGAATATGGTGTATAGTAGTAACATAGTATAGAATGTGCTTGTAGAGCTGTATATTGGTACATAGTATAGAATATGTGTATAGTGGTAAATAGTTTAGAATATGGTGTATAGTGGTACATAGTATAGAATATGGTGTTGAGCTGTATAGTGGTACATAGTATAGAATATGGTGTAGTGTTGTATAGTGGTACAAAGTATAGAATATGGTGTAGAGCTGTATTGTGGTACATATTATAGAATATGGTGTATAGTGGTACATAGTATAGAATATGGTATATAGAGGTACATAGTATAGAAATTTGGTGTAGAGATGTATAGTGGTGCATAGTATAGAGTATTGTCGTATAGTGATACATAGCATAGAATATGGTATAGAGCTGTATAGTGGTGCAGAGTGTAGAATATGGTGTATAGTGCTACATAGTATAGAATATGATATATAGTGTCATATAGTATAGAATGTGGTGTAGAGCTGTATAGTGGTACATAGTATAGAATATGGTGTATCGTGGTACATAGTATAGAATATGGTGTATAGTGCTACATAGTATAGAATATGATATATAGTGTCATATAATATAGAATGTGGTGTAGAGCTGTATAGTGGTACATAGCATAGAATATGGTGTATAGTGGTACATAGTATAGAATATGGTGTATAGAGGTACATAGTACAGAATATGGGGTATAGTGGTACATAGTATAGAATGTGGTGTATAGTGGTACATAGTGGTAAATAGTATAGAATGTGGTGTAGTGGTTCATATGTAGAATGTGGTGTATAGTGGTGTATGGTGTAGAGCTGTATAGTGGTACATTGTATAGAATGTGGTGTATAGTAGTACATAGTATAGAATATGGTGTATAGTAGTACATAGTATAGAATGTGTTGTAGAGCTGTATATTGGTACATAGTATAGAATATGGTGTATAGTGGTAAATAGTATAGTATATGGTGTATAGTGGTACATAGTATAGAATATGGTGTTGAGCTGTATAGTGGTACATAGTATAGAATAGTGTTGTAGTGTTGTATAGTGGTACAAAGTATAGAATATGGTGTAGAGCTGTATTGTGGTACATATTATAGAATATGGTGTATAGTGGTACATAGTATAGAATATGATATATAGTGTCATATAGTATAGAATGTGGTGTAGAGCTGTATAGTGGTACATAGTATATAATATGGTGTATCGTGGTACATAGTATAGAATATGGTGTATAGTGCTACATAGTATCGAATATGATATATAGTGTCATATAATATAGAATGTGGTGTAGAGCTGTATAGTGGTACATAGCATAGAATATGGTGTATAGTGGTACATAGTATAGAATATGGTGTATAGTGCTACATAGTATAGAATATGATATATAGTGTCATATAATATAGAATGTGGTGTAGAGCTGAATAGTGGTACATAGCATAGAATATGGTGTATAGTGGTACATAGTATAGAATATGGTGTATAGAGGTACATAGTACAGAATATGGGGTATAGTGGTACATAGTATAGAATGTGGTGTATAGTGGTACATAGTGGTAAATAGTATAGAATGTGGTGTAGTGGTTCATATGTAGAATGTGGTGTATAGTGGTGTATGGTGTAGAGCTGTATAGTGGTACATTGTATAGAATGTGGTGTATAGTAGTACATAGTATAGAATACGGTGTAGAGCTGTATAGTGGTACATAGTATAGAATGTAGTGTAGAGCTGTATAGTGGTACATAGTATAGAATATGGTGTGTAGAAGTACATAGTATAGAATGTGTTGTAGAGCTGTATAGTGGTACATAGTATAGAATATGGTGTATAGTGGTACATAGTATAGAATATGGTGTTGAGCTGTATAGTGGTACATAGTATAGAATATGGTGTAGAGCTGTATTGTGGTACATAGTATAGAATATGGTGTATAGTGGTACATAGAATAGAATATGGTCTATAGAGGTACATAGTATAAAATATGGTGTATTAGTGGTACATAGTATAGAATATGGTGTACTGTGGTACATTGTGTAGAATATGGTGTATAGAGGTACGTAGTATAGAATATGGTGTATAGTGGTACATAGTATAGAATGTGGTATAGCGTACATAGTATAGAATGTGGTGTATAGATGTATATGGTTTAGAGCTGTATAGTGGTACATAGTATAGAATGTGGTGTATAGTAGTACATAGTATAGAATACGGTGTAGAGCTGTATAGTGGTACATAGTATAGAATGTGGTGTAGAGCTGTATAGTGGTAACATAGTATAGAATATGGTGTATAGTAGTACATAGTATAGAATGTGTTGTAGAGCTGTATATTGGTACATAGTATAGAATATGGTGTATAGTGGTAAATAGTATAGAATATGGTGTATAGTGGTACATAGTATAGAATATGGTGTTGAGCTGTATAGTGGTACATAGTATAGAATATGGTG
>JAUIMM010001867.1:0-72811 GCA_031769625.1 Taudactylus pleione
TAAAGGGTGCTGTAACCTCCAAAGTACACTCCAGTCCAAACCAAAAAAAAAATTATTTTCTGTGTTTGCGAATTGTGTACGCAGTAGCTACACGTGCATCAACAAAGTAGTGCCAAGCGTGCGCCTGTGTCATAAGTAAAGGGCCGGCTGGCTTGACCGTTAAAGGGTGCTGTAACCCCCGAAAGTACACTCCAGCCCAAACCAAAAAAAATATATTTTCTGTGTTTGTGAATTGTGTGCGCAGTAGCCGCACGTGCATCAACAAAGTAGTGCCAAGCGTGCGCCTGTGACATAAGTAAAGGGCCGGCTAGCTTGACAGTTAAAGGGTGCTGTAACCCCCAAAGTACACTCCAGTCCAAACCAAAAAAAATATATATTTTCTGTGTTTGTGAATTGAGTGCGCAGTAGCCGCACGTGCATCACAAAGTAGTGCCAAGCGTGCGACTGTGTCATAAGTAAAGGGCCGGCTGGCTTGACCGTTAAAGGGTGCTGTGACCCCCAAAGTACACTCCAGTCCAAACCAAAAAAAAAATTATTTTCTGTGTTTGTGAACTGTGTGCGCAGTAGCCGCACGTGCATCAACAAAGTAGTGCCAAGCGTGCGCCTGTGTCATAAGTAAAGGTCCGGCTGCTTGACCGTTAAAGGGTGCTGTAACCCCCAAAGTACACTCCAGTCCAAACCAACAAAAAAATATTTTCTGTGTTTGTGAATTGTGTGCCCGCAGTAGCCGCACGTGCATCAACAAAGTAGTGCCAAGCGTGCGCCTGTGTCATAAGTAAAGGGCCGGCTGGCTTGACCATTAAAGGGTGCTGTAACCTCCAAAGTACACTCCAGTCCAACCCAAAAAAAAAAATTATTTTCTGTGTTTGTGAATTGTGTGCGCAGTAGCCGCACGTGCATCAACAAGTAGTGCCAAGCGTGCGCCTGTGTCATAATTAAAGGGCCGGCTGGCTTGACCGTTAAAGGGTGCTGTAACCCCCAAAGTACACTCCAGTCCAAACCAAAAAAAAAATTATTTTTCTGTGTTTGCGAATTGTGTACGCAGTAGCTACACGTGCATCAACAAAGTAGTGCCAAGCGTGCGCCTGTGTCATAAGTAAAGGGCCGGCTGGCTTGACCGTTAAAGGGTGCTGTATCCCCGAAAGTACACTCAGCCCAAACCAAAAAAAATATATTTTCTGTGTTTGTGAATTGTGTGCGCAGTAGCCGCACGTGCATCAACAAAGTAGTGCCAAGCGTGCGCCCTGTGACATAAGTAAAAGGCCGGCTAGCTTGACAGTTAAAGGGTAGCTGTAACCCCCAAAGTACACTCCAGTCCAAACCAAAAAAAAAATATATTTTCTGTGTTTGTGAATTGAGTGCGCAGTAGCCCGCACGTGCATCAACAAAGTAGTGCCAAGCGTGCGACTGTGTCATAAGTAAAGGGGCCGGCTGGCTTGACCGTTAAAGGGTGCTGTGACCCCCAAAGTACACTCCAGTCCAAACCAAAAAAAAAATATTTTCTGTGTTTGTGAATTGTGTGCGCAGTAGCCGCACGTGCATCAACAAAGCAGTGCCATTGCGTCCGCCTGTGTCATAAGTAAAGGGCCAGCTGGCTTGACTGTTAAAGGGTGCTGTAACCCCCAAAGTACACTCCAGTCCAAACCAAAAAAAAAATAATTTTCTGTGTTTGTGAACTGTGTGCGCAGTAGCCGCACGTGCATCAACAAAGTAGTGCCAAGCGTGCGCCTGTGTCATAAGTAAAGGGGCTGGCTGGCTTGACCGTTAAAGGGTGCTGTAACCCCCAAAGTACACTCCAGTCCAAACCAAAAAAAAAATTTTTTCTGTGTTTGTGAATTGTGTGCGCAGTAGCCGCACGTGCATCAACAAAGTAGTGCCAAGCGTGCGCCCTGTGTCATAAGTAAAGGGCCGGCTGGCTTGACCATTAAAGGGTGCTGTAACCTCCAAAGTACACTCCAGTCCTACCCAAAAAAAAAAATTATTTTTCTGTGTTTGTGAATTGTGTGCGCAGTAGCCGCACAGTGCATCAACCAAAGTAGTGCCAAGCGTGCGCCTGTGTCATAATTAAAGGGCCGGCTGGCTTGACCATTAAAGGGTGCTGTAACCCCCAAAGTACATTCCAGTCCAAACCAAATAAAAATTTATTTTCTGTGTTTGTGAATTGTGTGCGCAGTAGCCGCACGTGCATCAACAAAGAAGTGCCAAGCGTGCGCCTGTGTCATAAGTTAAGGGCCGCTGCCTTGACCGTTAAAGGGTGCTGTAACCCCCCAAAGTACACTCCAGTCCAAACCAAAAAAAAAATTATTTTCTGTGTTTGTGAATTGTGTGCGCAGTAGCCGCACGTGCATCAAAAAGTAGTGCCAAGCGTGCGCCTGTGTCATAAGTAAAGGGCCGGCTGGCTTGACCGTTAAAGGGTGCTGTAACCCCCAAAGTACACTCCAGTCCAAATCAAAAAAAAAAATATTTTCTGTGTTTGTGAATTGTGTGCGCAGTAGCCGCACGTGCATCAACAAAGTAGTGCCAAGCGTGCGCCTGTGTCCATAAGTAAAGGGCCGGCTGGCTTGCCTGTTAAAGGGTGCTGTAACCCCCAAGTACACTCCAGTCAAAACCAAAAAAAAAATTATTTTCTGTGTTAGTGAATTGTGTGCGCAGTAGCCGCATGTGCATCAACAAAGTAGTGCCAAGCGTGCGCCTGTGTCATAAGTAAAGGGCCCGGATGGCTTGACCGTTAAAGGGTGCTGTAACCCCCAAAAGTACACTCCAGTCCAAAACCAAAAAAAAAAATATTTTCTGTGTTTGTGAATTGTGTGCGCAGTAGCCGCACGTCTGCATCAACAAAGCAGTGCCATGCGTCCGCCTGTGTCATAAGTAAAGGGCCAGCTGGCTTGACTGTTAAAGGGTGCTGTAACCCCCAAAGTACACTCCAGTCCAAACCAAAAAAAAAATAATTTTCTGTGTTTGTGAACTGTGTGCGCAGTAGCCGCACGTGCATCAACAAAGTAGTGCAAGCGTGCGCCTGTGTCATAAGTAAAGGGCTGGCTGGCTTGACCGTTAAAGGGTGCTGTAACCCCCAAAGTACACTCCAGTCCAAACCAAAAAAAAATTTTTTCTGTGTTTGTGAATTGTGTGCGCAGTAGCCGCACGTGCATCAACAAAGTAGTGCCAAGCGTGCGCCTGTGTCATAAGTAAAGGGCCGGCTGGCTTGACCATTAAAGGGTGCTGTAACCTCCAAAGTACACTCCAGTCCTACCCAAAAAAAAAATTATTTTCTGTGTTTGTGAATTGTGTGCGCAGTAGCCGCACGTGCATCAACAAAGTAGTGCCAAGCGTGTGCCTGTGTCATAATTAAAGGGCCGGCTGGCTTGACCATTAAAAGGTGCTGTAACCCCCAAAGTACACTCCAGTCCAAACCAAAAAAAAATTTATTTTCTGTGTTTGTGAATTGTATGCGCAGTAGCCGCACGTGCATCAACAAAGAAGTGCCAAGCGTGCGCTCTGTGTCATAAGTTAAGGGCCGGCTGGCTTGACCAGTTAAAGGGTGCTGTAACCCCCCAAAGTACACTCCAGTCCAAACCAAAAAAAAAATTATTTTCTGTGTTTGTGAATTGTGTGCGCAGTAGCCGCACGTGCATCAAAAAAGTAGTGCCAAGCGTGCGCCTGTGTCATAAGTAAAGGGCCGGCTGGCTTGACCGTTAAAGGGTGCTGTAACCCCCAAAGTACACTCCAGTCCAAATCAAAAAAAAAATATATTTTCTGTGTTTGTGAATTGTGTGCGCAGTAGCCGCACGTGCATCAACAAAGTAGTGCCAAGCGTGCGCCTGTGTCATAAGTAAAGGGCCGGCTGGCTTGCCTGTTAAAGGGTGCTGTAACCCCCAAAGTACACTCCAGTCAAAACCAAAAAAAAAATTATTTTCTGTGTTTGTGAATTGTGTGCGCAGTAGCCGCATGTGCATCAACAAAGTAGTGCCAAGCGTGCGCCTGTGTCATAAGTAAAGGCCGGATGGCTTGACCGTTAAAGGGTGCTGTAACCCCCAAAAGTACACTCCAGTCCAAACCAAAAAAAAAATTATTTTCTCTGTTTGTGAATTGTGTGCGCAGTAGCCGCACGTGCATCAACAAAGTAGTGCCAAGCGTGCGCCTGTGTCATAAGTAAAGGGCCGGCTGGCTTGACCGTTAAAGGGTGCTGTAACCCCCAAAGTACACTCCAGTCGAAACCAAAAAAAAATTATTTTCTGTGTTTGTGAATTGTGTGCGCAGTAGCCGCACGTGCATCAACAAAGTAGTGCCAAGCGTGCGCCTGTGTCATAAGTAAAGGGCCGGATGGCTAGACCGTTAAAGGGTGCTGTAACCCCCAAAGTACACTCCAGTCCAAACCAAAAAAAAAAATTATTTTCTGTGTTTGTGAATTGTGTGCGCAGTAGCCGCACGTGCATCAACAAAGTAGTGCCAAGCGTGCGCCTGTGTCATAAGTAAAGGGCCGGGCTGGCTTGGACCGTTAAAGGGTGCTGTAACCCCCAAAGTACACTCCAGTCCAAACCAAAAAAAAAATTATTTTCTGTGTTTGTGAATTGTGTGCGCAGTTGCCGCACGTGCATCAACAAAGTAGTGCCAAGCATGCGCCTGTGTCATAAGTAAAGGGCCAGCTGGCTTGACTGTTAAAGGGTGCTGTAACCCCCAAAGTACACTCCAGTCCAAACAAAAAAAAAAATTATTTTCTGTGTTTGTGAATTGTGTGCGCAGTAGCCGCATGTGCATCAACAAAGTAGTGCCAAGCGTGCGCCTGTGTCATAAGTAAAGGGCCGGCTGGCTTGACCATTAAAGGGTGCTGTAACCTCCAAAGTACACTCCAGTCCAACCCAAAAAAAAAATTATTTTTCTGTGTTTGTGAATTGTGTGCGCAGTAGCCGCACGTGCATCAACAAAGTAGTGCCAAGCATGCGCCTGTGTCATAAGTAAAGGGCCGCCTGGCTTGACCATTAAAGGGTGCTGTAACCTCCAAAGTACACTCCAGTCCAACCCAAAAAAAAAATTATTTTCTGTGTTTGTGAATTGTGTGCGCAGTAGCCGCACGTGCATCAACAAAGTAGTGCCAAGCATGCGCCTGTGTCAAAAGTAAAGGGCCGGCTGGCTTGACCGTTAAAGGGTGCTCTAACCCCCAAAGTACACTCCAGTCCAAACCAAAAAAATAATAATTTTCTGTGTTTGTGAAATTGTGTGCGCAGTAGCAGCACGTGCATCAACAAAGTAGTGCGAAGCGTGCGCCTGTGTCATAAGTAAAGGGCCGGCTGGCTTGACCATTAAAGGGTGCTGTAACCCCCAAAGTACACTCCAGTCCAAACAAAAAAAAAATTATTTTCTGTGTTTGTGAATTGTGTGCTCAATAGCCGCACGTGCATCAACAAAGTAGTGCCAAGCGTGCGCCTGTGTCATAAGTAAAGGGCCAGCTGGCTTGACCATTAAAGGGTGCTGTAACCCCCAAAGTACACTCCAGTCCAACCCAAAAAAAAAATTATTTTCTGTGTTGTGAATTGTGTGCGCAGTAGCCGCACGTGCATCATCAAAGTAGTGCCAAGCATGCGCCTGTGTCATAAGTAAAAGGCCGGCTGGTTTGACCATTAAAGGGTGCTGTAACCTCCAAAGTACACTCCAGTCCAACCCAAAAAAAAAATTATTTTCTGTGTTTGTGAATTGTGTGCGCAGTAGCAGCACGTGCATCAACAAAGTAGTGCCAAGCATGCGCCTGTGTCATAAGTAAAGGGCCGTCTGGCTTGACCGTTAAAGGGTGCTGTAACCCCCAAAGTACACTCCAGTCCAAACAAAAAAAAAAAATTATTTTCTGTGTTTGTGAACTGTGTGCGCAGTAGCCGCACGTGCATCAACAAAGTAGTCCCAAGCGTGCGCCTGTGTCATAAGTAAAGGTCCGGCTGGCTTGACCGTTAAAGGGTGCTGTAACCCCCAAAGTACCACTCCAGTCCAAACCAACAAAAAAATATTTTCTGTGTTTGTGAATTGTGTGCGCAGTAGCCGACGTGCATCAACATAGTAGTGCCAAGCGTGCGCCTGTGTCATAAGTAAAGGGCCGGCTGGCTTGACCATTAAAGGGTGCTGTAACCTCCAAAGTACACTCCAGTCCAACCCAAAAAAAAAATTATTTTCTGTGTTTGTGAATTGTGTGCGCAGTAGCCGCACGTGCATCAACAAAGTAGTGCCAAGCCTGCGCCTGTGTCATAATTAAAGGGCTGGCTGGCTTGACCGTTAAAGGGTGCTGTAACCCCCAAAGTACACTCCAGTCCAAACCAAAAAAAAAAATATTTTCTGTGTTTACGAATTGTGTACGCAGTAGCTACACGTGCATCAACAAAGTAGTGCCAAGCGTGCGCCTGTGTCATAAGTAAAGGGCCGGCTGGCTTGACCGTTAAAGGGTGCTGTAACCCCCGAAAGTACACTCCAGCCCAAACCAAAAAAAATATATTTTCTGTGTTTGTGAATTGTGTGCGCAGTAGCCGCACGTGCATCAACAAAGTAGTGGCCAAGCGTGCGCCTGTGACATATGTAAAGGGCCGGCTAGCTTGACAGTTAAAGGGTGCTGTAACCCCCAAAGTACACTCCAGTCCAAACCAAAAAAAATATATATTTTCTGTGTTTGTGAATTGAGTGCGCAGTAGCCGCACGTGCATCAACAAAGTAGGTGCCAAGAGTGTGACTGTGGTCATAAGTAAAGGGCCGGCTGGCTTGACCGTTAAAGGGTGCTGTGACCCCCAAAGTACACTCCAGTCCAAACCAAAAAAAAAATTATTTTCTGTGTTTGTGAATTGTATGCGCAGTAGCCGCACGTGCATCAACAAAGCAGTGCCATGCGTCTGCCTGTGTCATAAGTAAAGGGCCAGCTGGCTTGACCATTAAAGGAGCTGTAACCTCCAAAGTACACTCCAGTCCAAACCAAAAAAAAAAATTATTTTCTGTGTTTGTGAAATGTGTGCGCAGTAGCCGCACGTGCATCAACAAAGTAGTGCCAAGCGTGCAACTGCGTCATAAGTAAAGGGCCGGCTGGCTTGACCGTTAAAGGGTGCTGTAACCCCCAAAGTACACTCCAGCCAAACAAACAAAAAAAAAATTATTTTCTGTGTTTGTGAATTGTGTGCGCAGTAGCCGCACGTGCATCAACAAAGTAGTGCCAAGCGTGCGCCTGTGTCATAAGTAAAGGGCCGGCTGGCTTGACCATTAAAGGGTGCTGTAACCCCCAAAGTACACTCCAGTCCAAACCAAAAAAATAATAATTTTCTGTGTTTGTGAATTGTGTGCGCAGTAGCCGCACGTGCATCAACAAAGTAGTGCCAAGCGTGCGCCTGTGTCATAAGTAAAGGGCCGGCTGGCTTGACCGTTAAAGGGTGCTGTAACCTCCAAAGTACACTCCAGTCCAACCCAAAAAAAAAATTATTTTCTGTGTTTGTGAATTGTGTGCGCAGTAGCAGCACGTGCATCAACAAAGTAGTGCCAAGCATGCGCCTGTGTCATAAGTAAAGGGCCGGGCTGGCTTGACCGTTAAAGGGTGCTGTAACCCCCAAAGTACACTCCAGTCCAAACCAAAAAAAAAAATTATTTTCTGTGTTTGTGAACTGTGTGCGCAGTAGCCGCACGTGCATCAACAAAGTAGTGCCAAGCGTGCGCCTGTGTCATAAGTAAAGGTCCGGCTGGCTTGACCGTTAAAGGGTGCTGTAACCCCCAAAGTACACTCCAGTCCAAACCAACAAAAAAATATTTTCTGTGTTTGTGAATTGTGTGCGCAGTAGCCGCACGTGCATCAACAAAGTAGTGCCAAGCGTGCGCATGTGTCATAAGTAAAGGGCCGGCTGGCTTGACCATTAAAGGGTGCTGTAACCTCCAAAGTACACTCCAGTCCAACCCCAAAAAAAAATAATTTTCTGTGTTTGTGAATTGTGTGCGCAGTAGCCGCACGTGCATCAACAAAGTAGTGCCAAGCGTGCGCCTGTGTCATAATTAAAGGGCCGGCTGGCTTGACCGTTAAAGGGTGCTGTAACCCCTAAAGTACACTCCAGTCCAAACCAAAAAAAAAAATTATTTTCTTGTGTTTGCGAATTGTGTACGCAGTAGCTACACGTGCATCAACAAAGTAGTGCCAAGCGTGCGCCTGTGTCATAAGTAAAGGGCCGGCTGGCTTGACCGTTAAAGGGTGCTGTAACCCCCGAAAGTACACTCCAGCCCAAACCAAAAAAAAAAAAAATATTTTCTGTGTTTGTGAATTGTGTGCGCAGTAGCCGCACGTGCATCAACAAAGTAGTGCCAAGCGTGCGCCTGTGACATAAGTAAAGGGCCGGCTAGCTTGACAGTTAAAGGGTGCTGTAACCCCCAAAGTACACTCCAGTCCAAACCAAAAAAAATATATATTTTCTGTGTTTGTGAATTGAGTGCGCAGTAGCCGCACGTGCATCAACAAAGTAGTGCCAAGCGTGCGACTGTGTCATAAGTAAAGGGCCGGCTGGCTTGACCATTAAAGGGTGCTGTAACCCCCAAAGTACACTCCAGTCCAAACCAAAAAAAAATAATTTTCTGTGTTTGTGAATTGTGTGCTCAGTAGCCGCACGTGCATCAACAAAGTAGTGCCAAGCGTGCGCCTGTGTCATAAGTAAAGGGCCGGCTGGCTTGACCGTTAAAGGGTGCTGTAACCTCCAAAGTACACTCCAGTCCAACCCAAAAAAAAAATTATTTTCTGTGTTTGTGAATTGTGTGCGCAGTAGCAGCACGTGCATCAACAAAGTAGTGCCAAGCATGCGCCTGTGTCATAAGTAAAGGGCTGGCTGGCTTGACCGTTAAAGGGTGCTGTAACCCCCAAAGTACACTCCAGTCCAAACCAAAAAAAAAATTATTTTCTGTGTTTGTGAACTGTGCGCGCAGTAGCCGCACGTGCATCAACAAAGTAGTGCCAAGCGTGCGCCTGTGTCATAAGTAAAGGTCCGGCTGGCTTGACCGTTAAAGGGTGCTGTAACCCCCAAAGTACACTCCAGTCCAAACCAACAAAAAAATATTTTCTGTGTTTGTGAATTGTGTGCGCAGTAGCCGCACGTGCATCAACAAAGTAGTGCCAAGCGTGCGCCTGTGTCATAAGTAAAGGGCCGGCTGGCTTGACCATTAAAGGGTGCTGTAACCTCCAAAGTACACTCCAGTCCAACCCCAAAAAAAAATTATTTTCTGTGTTTGTGAATTGTGTGCGCAGTAGCCGCACGTGCATCAACAAAGTAGTGCCAAGCGTGCGCCTGTGTCATAATTAAAGGGCCGGCTGGCTTGACCGTTAAAGGGTGCTGTAACCCCCAAAGTACACTCCAGTCCAAACCAAAAAAAAAATTATTTTCTGTGTTTGCGAATTGTGTACGCAGTAGCTACACGTGCATCAACAAAGTAGTGCCAAGCGTGCGCCTGTGTCATAAGTAAAGGGCCGGCTGGCTTGACCGTTAAAGGGTGCTGTAACCCCCGAAAGTACACTCCAGCCCAAACAAAAAAATATATATTTTCTGTGTTTGTGAATTGTGTGCGCAGTAGCCGCACGTGCATCAACAAAGTAGTGCCAAGCGTGCGCCTGTGACATAAGTAAAGGGCCGGCTAGCTTGACAGTTAAAGGGTGCTGTAACCCCCAAAGTACACTCCAGTCCAAACCAAAAAAAATATATATTTTCTGTGTTTGTGAATTGAGTGCGCAGTAGCCGCACGTGCATCAACAAAGTAGTGCCAAGCGTGCGACTGTGTCATAAGTAAAGGGCCGGCTGGCTTGACCGTTAAAGGGTGCTGTGACCCCCAAAGTACACTCCAGTCCAAACCAAAAAAAAAATTATTTTCTGTGTTTGTGAATTGTGTGCGCAGTAGCTGCACGTGCATCAACAAAGCAGTGCCATGCGTCCGCCTGTGTCATAAGTAAAGGGCCAGCTGGCTTGACTGTTAAAGGGTGCTGTAACCCCCAAAGTACACTCCAGTCCAAACCAAAAAAAAAATAATTTTCTGTGTTTGTGAACTGTGTGCGCAGTAGCCGCACGTGCATCAACAAAGTAGTGCCAAGCGTGCGCCTGTGTCATAAGTAAAGGGCTGGCTGGCTTGACCGTTAAAGGGTGCTGTAACCCCCAAAGTACACTCCAGTCCAAACCAAAAAAAAATTTTTTTCTGTGTTTGTGAATTGTGTGCGCAGTAGCCGCACGTGCATCAACAAAGTAGTGCCAAGCGTGCGCCTGTGTCATAAGTAAAGGGCCGGCTGGCTTGACCATTAAAGGGTGCTGTAACCTCCAAAGTACACTCCAGTCCTACCCAAAAAAAAAATTATTTTCTGTGTTTGTGAATTGTGTGCGCAGTAGCCGCACGTGCATCAACAAAGTAGTGCCAAGCGTGCGCCTGTGTCATAATTAAAGGGCCGGCTGGCTTGACCATTAAAGGGTGCTGTAACCCCCAAAGTACACTCCAGTCCAAACCAAAAAAAAATTTATTTTCTGTGTTTGTGAATTGTGTGCGCAGTAGCCGCACGTGCATCAACAAAGAAGTGCCAAGCGTGCGCCTGTGTCATAAGTTAAGGGCCGGCTGGCTTGACCGTTAAAGGGTGCTGTAACCCCCAAAGTACACTCCAGTCCAAACCAAAAAAAAAATTATTTTCTGTGTTTGTGAATTGTGTGCGCAGTAGCCGCACGTGCATCAAAAAAGTAGTGCCAAGCGTGCGCCTGTGTCATAAGTAAAGGGCCGGCTGGCTTGACCGTTAAAGGGTGCTGTAACCCCCAAAGTACACTCCAGTCCAAATCAAAAAAAAAATATTTTCTGTGTTTGTGAATTGTGTGCGCAGTAGCCGCACGTGCATCAACAAAGTAGTGCCAAGCGTGCGCCTGTGTCATAAGTAAAGGGCCGGCTGGCTTGCCTGTTAAAGGGTGCTGTAACCCCCAAAGTACACTCCAGTCAAAACCAAAAAAAAAATTATTTTCTGTGTTTGTGAATTGTGTGCGCAGTAGCCGCATGTGCATCAACAAAGTAGTGCCAAGCGTGCGCCTGTGTCATAAGTAAAGGGCCGGATGGCTTGACCGTTAAAGGGTGCTGTAACCCCCAAAAGTACACTCCAGTCCAAACCAAAAAAAAAATTATTTTCTCTGTTTGTGAATTGTGTGCGCAGTAGCCGCACGTGCATCAACAAAGTAGTGCCAAGCGTGCGCCTGTGTCATAAGTAAAGGGCCGTCTGGCTTGACCGTTAAAGGGTGCTGTAACCCCCAAAGTACACTCCAGTCGAAACCAAAAAAAAAATTATTTTCTGTGTTTGTGAATTGTGTGCGCAGTAGCCGCACGTGCATCAACAAAGTAGTGCCAAGCGTGCGCCTGTGTCATAAGTAAAGGTCCGGATGGCTAGACCGTTAAAGGGTGCTGTAACCCCCAAAGTACACTCCAGTCCAAACCAAAAAAAAAATTATTTTCTGTGTTTGTGAATTGTGTGCGCAGTAGCCGCACGTGCATCAACAAAGTAGTGCCAAGCGTGCGCCTGTGTCATAAGTAAAGGGCCGGCTGGCTTGACCGTTAAAGGGTGCTGTAACCCCCAAAGTACACTCCAGTCCAAACCAAAAAAAAAATTATTTTCTGTGTTTGTGAATTGTGTGCGCAGTAGCCGCACGTGCATCAACAAAGTAGTGCCAAGCATGCGCCTGTGTCATAAGTAAAGGGCCAGCTGGCTTGACTGTTAAAGGGTGCTGTAACCCCCAAAGTACACTCCAGTCCAAACCAAAAAAAAAATTATTTTCTGTGTTTGTGAATTGTGTGCGCAGTAGCCGCACGTGCATCAACAAAGTAGTGCCAAGCGTGCCCCTGTGTCATAAGTAAAGGGCCGGCTGGCTTGACCATTAAAGGGTGCTGTAACCTCCAAAGTACACTCCAGTCCAACCCAAAAAAAAAATTATTTTCTGTGTTTGTGAATTGTGTGCGCAGTAGCCGCACGTGCATCAACAAAGTAGTGCCAAGCATGCGCCTGTGTCATAAGTAAAGGGCCGCCTGGCTTGACCATTAAAGGGTGCTGTAACCTCCAAAGTACACTCCAGTCCAACCCAAAAAAAAAAATATTTTCTGTGTTTGTGAATTGTGTGCGCAGTAGCCGCACGTGCATCAACAAAATAGTGCCAAGCATGCGCCTGTGTCAAAAGTAAAGGGCCGGCTGGCTTGACCGTTAAAGGGTGCTGTAACCCCCAAAGTACACTCCAGTCCAAACCAAAAAAAAAATAATTTTCTGTGTTTGTGAATTGTGTGCGCAGTAGCAGCACGTGCATCAACAAAGTAGTGCGAAGCGTGCGCCTGTGTCATAAGTAAAGGGCCGGCTGGCTTGACCATTAAAGGGTGCTGTAACTCCCAAAGTACACTCCAGTCCAAACAAAAAAAAAATTATTTTCTGTGTTTGTGAATTGTGTGCGCAATAGCCGCACGTGCATCATCAAAGTAGTGCCAAGCGTGCGCCTGTGTCATAAGTAAAGGGCCAGCTGGCTTGACCATTAAAGGGTGCTGTAACCCCCAAAGTACACTCCAGTCCAACCAAAAAAAAAATTATTTTCTGTGTTTGTGAATTGTGTGCGCAGTAGCCGCACGTGCATCATCAAAGTAGTGCCAAGCATGCGCCTGTGTCATAAGTAAAAGGCCGCCTGGTTTGACCATTAAAGGGTGCTGTAACCTCCAAAGTACACTCCAGTCCAACCCAAAAAAAAAATTATTTTCTGTGTTTGTGAATTGTGTGCGCAGTAGCAGCACGTGCATCAACAAAGTAGTGCCAAGCATGCGCCTGTGTCATAAGTAAAGGGCCGGCTGGCTTGACCGTTAAAGGGTGCTGTAACCCCCAAAGTACACTCCAGTCCAAACCAAAAAAAAAAATATTTTCTGTGTTTGTGAACTGTGTGCGCAGTAGCCGCACGTGCATCAACAAAGTAGTGCCAAGCGTGCGCCTGTGTCATAAGTAAAGGTCCGGCTGGCTTGACCGTTAAAGGGTGCTGTAAACCCCAAAGTACACTCCAGTCCAAACCAACAAAAAAATATTTTCTGTGTTTGTGAATTGTGTGCGCAGTAGCCGCACGTGCATCAACAAAGTAGTGCCAAGCGTGCGCCTGTATCATAAGTAAAGGGCCGGCTGGCTTGACCATTAAAGGGTGCTGTAACCTCCAAAGTACACTCCAGTCCAACCCAAAAAAAAAATTATTTTCTGTGTTTGTGAATTGTGTGCGCAGTAGCCGCACGTGCATCAACAAAGTAGTGCCAAGCGTGCGCCTGTGTCATAATTAAAGGGCCGGCTGGCTTGACCGTTAAAGGGTGCTGTAACCCCCAAAGTACACTCCAGTCCAAACCAAAAAAAAAAATATTTTCTGTGTTTGCGAATTGTGTACGCAGTAGCTACACGTGCATCAACAAAGTAGTGCCAAGCGTGCGCCTGTGTCATAAGTAAAGGGCCGGCTGGCTTGACCGTTAAAGGGTGCTGTAACCCCCGAAAGTACACTCCAGCCCAAACCAAAAAAAATATATTTTCTGTGTTTGTGAATTGTGTGCGCAGTAGCCGCACGTGCATCAACAAAGTAGTGCCAAGCGTGCGCCTGTGACATAAGTAAAGGGCCGGCTAGCTTGACAGTTAAAGGGTGCTGTAACCCCCAAAGTACACTCCAGTCCAAACCAAAAAAAATATATATTTTCTGTGTTTGTGAATTGAGTGCGCAGTAGCCGCACGTGCATCAACAAAGTAGTGCCAAGCGTGCGACTGTGTCATAAGTAAAGGGCCGGCTGGCTTGACCGTTAAAGGGTGCTGTGACCCCCAAAGTACACTCCAGTCCAAACCAAAAAAAAAATTATTTTCTGTGTTTGTGAATTGTGTGCGCAGTAGCCGCACGTGCATCAACAAAGCAGTGCCATGCGTCCGCCTGTGTCATAAGTAAAGGGCCAGCTGGCTTGACCATTAAAGGAGCTGTAACCTCCAAAGTACACTCCAGTCCAAACCAAAAAAAAAATTATTTTCTGTGTTTGTGAAATGTGTGCGCAGTAGCCGCACGTGCATCAACAAAGTAGTGCCAAGCGTGCAACTGTGTCATAAGTAAAGGGCCGGCTGGCTTGACCGTTAAAGGGTGCTGTAACCCCCAAAGTACACTCCAGTCCAAACCAAAAAAAAAATTATTTTCTGTGTTTGTGAATTGTGTGCGCAGTAGCCGCACGTGCATCAACAAAGTAGTGCCAAGCGTGCGCCTGTGTCATAAGTAAAGGGCCGGCTGGCTTGACCATTAAAGGGTGCTGTAACCCCCAAAGTACACTCCAGTCCAAACCAAAAAAAAAATAATTTTCTGTGTTTGTGAATTGTGTGCGCAGTAGCCGCACGTGCATCAACAAAGTAGTGCCAAGCGTGCGCCTGTGTCATAAGTAAAGGGCCGGCTGGCTTGACCGTTAAAGGGTGCTGTAACCCCCAAAAGTACACTCCAGTCCAAACCAAAAAAAAAATTATTATCTGTGTTTGTGAATTGTGTGCGCAGTTGCCGCACGTGCATCAACAAAGTAGTGCCAAGCATGCGCCTGTGTCATAAGTAAAGGGCCAGCTGGCTTGACTGTTAAAGGGTGCTGTAACCCCCAAAGTACACTCCAGTCCAAACCAAAAAAAAAATTATTTTCTGTGTTTGTGAATTGTGTGCGCAGTAGCCGCACGTGCATCAACAAAGTAGTGCCAAGCGTGCCCCTGTGTCATAAGTAAAGGGCCAGCTGGCTTGACCATTAAAGGGTGCTGTAACCTCCAAAGTACACTCCAGTCCAACCCAAAAAAAAAATTATTTTCTGTGTTTGCGAATTGTGTGCGCAGTAGCCGCACGTGCATCAACAAAGTAGTGCCAAGCATGCGCCTGTGTCATAAGTAAAGGGCCGGCTGGCTTGACCATTAAAGGGTGCTGTAACCTCCAAAGTACACTCCAGTCCAATCCAAAAAAAAAATTATTTTCTGTGTTTGTGAATTGTGTGCGCAGTAGCCGCACGTGCATCAACAAAGAAGTGCCAAGCATGTGCCTGTGTCAAAAGTAAAGGGCCGGCTGGCTTGACCGTTAAAGGGTGCTGTAACCCCCAAAGTACACTCCAGTCCAAACCAAAAAAAAAATTATTTTCTGTGTTTGTGAATTGTGTGCGCAGTAGCAGCACATGCATCAACAAAGTAGTGCCAAGCGTGCGCCTGTGTCATAAGTAAAGGGCCGGCTGGCTTGACCATTAAAGGGTGCTGTAACCCCCGAAAGTACACTCCAGTCCAAACAAAAAAAAATATTATTTTCTGTGTTTGTGAATTGTGTGCTCAATAGCCGCACGTGCATCAACAAAGTAGTGCCAAGCGTGCGCCTGTGTCATAAGTAAAGGGCCGGCTGGCTTGACCATTAAAGGGTGCTGTAACCCCCAAAGTACACTCCAGTCCAACCCAAAAAAAAAATTATTTTCTGTGTTTGTGAATTGTGTGCGCAGTAGCCGCACGTGCATCATCAAAGTAGTGCCAAGCATGCGCCTGTGTCATAAGTAAAGGGCCGGCTGGCTTGACCATTAAAGGGTGCTGTAACCCCCAAAGTACACTCCAGTCCAACCCAAAAAAAAAATTATTTTCTGTGTTTGTGAATTGTGTGCGCAGTAGCAGCACATGCATCAACAAAGTAGTGCCAAGCGTGCGCCGGTGTCATAAGTAAAGGGCCAGCTGGCTTGACCGTTAAAGGGTGCTGTAACCCCCAAAGTACACTCCAGTCCAAACCCAAAAAATAATTATTTTCTGTGTTTGTGAAATGTGTGCGCAGTAGCCGCACGTGCATCAACAAAGTAGTGCCAAGCGTGCGTCTGTGTCATAAGTAAAGGGCCAGCTGGCTTGACCGTTAAAGGGTGCTATAACCCCCAAAGTACACTCCAGTCCAAACCAAAAAAAAAATTATTTTCTGTGTTTGTGAATTGTGTGCGCAGTAGCCGCACGTGCATCAACAACGTACTGCCAAGCGTGCGCCTGTGTCATAAGTAAAGGGCCGGCTGGCTTGACCGTTAAAGGGTGCTGTAACCCCAGAAAGTACACTCCAGTCCAAACCAAAAAAAAAATTATTTTCTCTGTTTGTGAATTGTGTGCGCAGTAGCCGCATGTGCATCAACAAAGTAGTGCCAAGCGTGCGCCTGTGTCATAAGTAAAGGGCCGGCTGGCTTGACCGTTAAAGGGTGCTGTAACCCCCAAAGTACACTCCAGTCCAAACCAAAAAAAAAATTATTTTCTGTGTTTGTGAATTGTGTGCGCAGTAGCCGCACGTGCATCAACAAAGTATTGCCAAGCGTGCGCCTGTGTCATAAGTAAAGGGCCGGATGGCTTGACCGTTAAAGGGTGCTGTAACCCCCAAAGTACACTCCAGTCCAAACCAAAAAAAAAATTATTTTCTGTGTTTGTGAATTGTGTGCGCAGAAGCCGCACGTGCATCAACAAAGTAGTGCCAAGCGTGCGCCTGTGTCATAAGTAAAGGGCCAGCTGGCTTGACCGTTAAAGGGTGCTGTAACCCCCAAAGTACACTCCAGTCCAAACCAAAAAAAAAATAATTTTCTGTGTTTGTGAACTGTGTGCGCAGTAGCCGCACGTGCATCAACAAAGTAGTGCCAAGCGTGCGCCTGTGTCATAAGTAAAGGGCCGGTTGGCTTGACCGTTAAAGGGTGCTGTAACCCCCAAAGTACACTCCAGTCCAAACCAAAAAAAATTTTTTTTCTGTGTTTGTGAATTGTGTGCGCAGTAGCCGCACGTGCATCAACAAAGTAGTGCCAAGCGTGCACCTGTGTCATAAGTAAAGGGCCGGCTGGCTTGACCATTAAAGGGTGCTGTAACCTCCAAAGTACACTCCAGTCCTACCCAAAAAAAAAATAATTTTCTGTGTTTGTGAATTGTGTGCGCAGAAGCCGCACGTGCATCAACAAAGTAGTGCAAGCGTGCGCCTGTGTCATAATTAAAGGGCCGGCTGGCTTGACCATTAAAGGGTGCTGTAACCCCCAAAGTACACTCCAGTCCAAACCAAAAAAAAAATTATTTTCTGTGTTTGTGAATTGTGTGCGCAGTAGCCGCACGTGCATCAACAAAGTAGTGCCAAGCGTGCGCCTGTGTCATAAGTAAAGGGACGGCTGGCTTGACCGTTAAAGGGTGCTGTAACCCCCAAAGTACACTCCAGTCCAAACCAAAAAAAAAATTATTTTCTGTGTTTGTGAATTGTGTGCGCAGTAGCCGCACGTGCATCAAAAAAGTAGTGCCAAGCGTGCGCCTGTGTCATAAGTAAACGGCCGGCTGGCTTGACCGTTAAAGGGTGCTGTAACCCCCAAAGTACACTCCAGTCCAAATCAAAAAAAAAAATATTTTCTGTGTTTGTGAATTGTGTGCGCAGTAGCCGCACGTGCATCAACAAAGAAGTGCCAAGCATGCGCCTGTGTCAAAAGTAAAGGGCCGGCTGGCTTGACCGTTAAAGGGTGCTGTAACCCCCAAAGTACACTCCAGTCCAAACCAAAAAAAAAATTATTTTCTGTGTTTGTGAATTGTGTGCGCAGTAGCAGCACATGCATCAACAAAGTAGTGCCAAGCGTGTGCCTGTGTCATAAGTAAAGGGCCGGCTGGCTTGACCATTAAAGGGTGCTGTAACCCCCGAAAGTACACTCCAGTCCAAACAAAAAAAAAAATTATTTTCTGTGTTTGTGAATTGTGTGCTCAATAGCCGCACGTGCATCAACAAAGTAGTGCCAAGCGTGCGCCTGTGTCATAAGTAAAGGGCCGGCTGGCTTGACCATTAAAGGGTGCTGTAACCCCCAAAGTACACTCCAGTCCAACCCAAAAAAAAAATTATTTTCTGTGTTTGTGAATTGTGTGCGCAGTAGCCGCACGTGCATCATCAAAGTAGTGCCAAGCATGCGCCTGTGTCATAAGTAAAGGGCCGGCTGGCTTGACCATTAAAGGGTGCTGTAACCCCCAAAGTACACTCCAGTCCAACCCAAAAAAAAAATTATTTTCTGTGTTTGTGAATTGTGTGCACAGTAGCCGCACGTGCATCAACAAAGTATTGCCACGCGTGCGCCTGTGTCATAAGTAAAGGGCCGGATGGCTTGACCGTTAAAGGGTGCTGTAACCCCCAAAGTACACTCCAGTCCAAACCAAAAAAAAAATAATTTTCTGTGTTTGTGAATTGTGTGCGCAGAAGCCGCACGTGCATCAACAAAGTAGTGCCAAGCGTGCGCCGGTGTCATAAGTAAAGGGCCAGCTGGCTTGACCGTTAAAGGGTGCTGTAACCCCCAAAGTACACTCCAGTCCAAACCCAAAAAAAAATTATTTTCTGTGTTTGTGAAATGTGTGCGCAGTAGCCGCACGTGCATCAACAAAGTAGTGCCAAGCGTGCGTCTGTGTCATAAGTAAAGGGCCAGCTGGCTTGACCGTTAAAGGGTGCTGTAACCCCCAAAGTACACTCCAGTCCAAACCAAAAAAAAAATTATTTTCTGTGTTTGTGAATTGTGTGCGCAGTAGCCGCACGTGCATCAACAACGTACTGCCAAGCGTGCGCCTGTGTCATAAGTAAAGGGCCGGCTGGCTTGACCGTTAAAGGGTGCTGTAACCCCAGAAAGTACACTCCAGTCCAAACCAAAAAAAAAATTATTTTCTCTGTTTGTGAATTGTGTGCGCAGTAGCCGCATGTGCATCAACAAAGTAGTGCCAAGCGTGCGCCTGTGTCATAAGTAAAGGGCCGGCTGGCTTGACCGTTAAAGGGTGCTGTAACCCCCAAAGTACACTCCAGTCCAAACCAAAAAAAAAATTATTTTCTGTGTTTGTGAATTGTGTGCGCAGTAGCCGCACGTGCATCAACAAAGTATTGCCAAGCGTGCGCCTGTGTCATAAGTAAAGGGCCGGATGGCTTGACCGTTAAAGGGTGCTGTAACCCCCAAAGTACACTCCAGTCCAAACCAAAAAAAAAATTATTTTCTGTGTTTGTGAATTGTGTGCGCAGAAGCCGCACGTGCATCAACAAAGTAGTGCCAAGCGTGCGCCTGTGTCATAAGTAAAGGGCCAGCTGGCTTGACCGTTAAAGGGTGCTGTAACCCCCAAAGTACACTCCAGTCCAAACCAAAAAAAAAATAATTTTCTGTGTTTGTGAACTGTGTGCGCAGTAGCCGCACGTGCATCAACAAAGTAGTGCCAAGCGTGCGCCTGTGTCATAAGTAAAGGGCCGGCTGGCTTGACCGTTAAAGGGTGCTGTAACCCCCAAAGTACACTCCAGTCCAAACCAAAAAAAAATTTTTTTCTGTGTTTGTGAATTGTGTGCGCAGTAGCCGCACGTGCATCAACAAAGTAGTGCCAAGCGTCCGCCTGTGTCATAAGTAAAGGGCCGGCTGGCTTGACCATTAAAGGGTGCTGTAACCTCCAAAGTACACTCCAGTCCTACCCAAAAAAAAAATAATTTTCTGTGTTTGTGAATTGTGTGCGCAGAAGCCGCACGTGCATCAACAAAGTAGTGCAAGCGTGCGCCTGTGTCATAATTAAAGGGCCGGCAGGCTTGACCATTAAAGGGTGCTGTAACCCCCAAAGTACACTCCAGTCCAAACCAAAAAAAAAATTATTTTCTGTGTTTGTGAATTGTGTGCGCAGTAGCCGCACGTGCATCAACAAAGTAGTGCCAAGCGTGCGCCTGTGTCATAAGTAAAGGGCCGGCTGGCTTGACCGTTAAAGGGTGCTGTAACCCCCAAAGTACACTCCAGTCCAAACCAAAAAAAAAATTATTTTCTGTGTTTGTGAATTGTGTGCGCAGTAGCCGCACGTGCATCAAAAAAGTAGTGCCAAGCGTGCGCCTGTGTCTTAAGTAAACGGCCGGCTGGCTTGACCGTTAAAGGGTGCTGTAACCCCCAAAGTACACTCCAGTCCAAATCAAAAAAAAAAATATTTTCTGTGTTTGTGAATTGTGTGCGCAGTAGCCGCACGTGCATCAACAAAGAAGTGCCAAGCATGCGCCTGTGTCAAAAGTAAAGGGCCGGCTGGCTTGACCGTTAAAGGGTGCTGTAACCCCCAAAGTACACTCCAGTCCAAACCAAAAAAAAAATTATTTTCTGTGTTTGTGAATTGTGTGCGCAGTAGCAGCACATGCATCAACAAAGTAGTGCCAAGCGTGCGCCTGTGTCATAAGTAAAGGGCCGGCTGGCTTGACCATTAAAGGGTGCTGTAACCCCCGAAAGTACACTCCAGTCCAAACAAAAAAAAAAATTATTTTCTGTGTTTGTGAATTGTGTGCTCAATAGCCGCACGTGCATCAACAAAGTAGTGCCAAGCGTGCGCCTGTGTCATAAGTAAAGGGCCGGCTGGCTTGACCATTAAAGGGTGCTGTAACCCCCAAAGTACACTCCAGTCCAACCCAAAAAAAAAATTATTTTCTGTGTTTGTGAATTGTGTGCGCAGTAGCCGCACGTGCATCATCAAAGTAGTGCCAAGCATGCGCCTGTGTCATAAGTAAAGGGCCGGCTGGCTTGACCATTAAAGGGTGCTGTAACCCCCAAAGTACACTCCAGTCCAACCCAAAAAAAAAATTATTTTCTGTGTTTGTGAATTGTGTGCACAGTAGCAGCACGTGCATCAACAAAGTAGTGCCAAGCATGCGCCTGTGTCATAAGTAAAGGGCCGGCTGGCTTGACCGTTAAAGGGTGCTGTAACCCCCAAAGTACACTCCAGTCCAAACCAAAAAAAAAATTATTTTCTGTGTTTGTGAATTGTGTGCGCAGTAGCAGAACGTGCATCAACAAAGTAGTGCCAAGCGTGCGCCGGTGTCATAAGTAAAGGGCCAGCTGGCTTGACCGTTAAAGGGTGCTGTAACCCCCAAAGTACACTCCAGTCCAAACCCAAAAAAAAATTATTTTCTGTGTTTGTGAAATGTGTGCGCAGTAGCCGCACGTGCATCAACAAAGTAGTGCCAAGCGTGCGTCTGTGTCATAAGTAAAGGGCCAGCTGGCTTGACCGTTAAAGGGTGCTGTAACCCCCAAAGTACACTCCAGTCCAAACCAAAAAAAAAATTATTTTCTGTGTTTGTGAATTGTGTGCGCAGTAGCCGCACGTGCATCAACAACGTACTGCCAAGCGTGCGCCTGTGTCATAAGTAAAGGGCCGGCTGGCTTGACCATTAAAGGGTGCTGTAACCCCAGAAAGTACACTCCAGTCCAAACCCCCCAAAGTACACTCCAGTCCAAACCAAAAAAAAAATTATTTTCTGTGTTTGTGAATTGTGTGCGCAGTAGCCGCACGTGCATCAACAAAGTATTGCCAAGCGTGCGCCTGTGTCATAAGTAAAGGGCCGGATGGCTTGACCGTTAAAGGGTGCTGTAACCCCCAAAGTACACTCCAGTCCAAACCAAAAAAAAAATTATTTTCTGTGTTTGTGAATTGTGTGCGCAGAAGCCGCACGTGCATCAACAAAGTAGTGCCAAGCGTGCGCCTGTGTCATAAGTAAAGGGCCAGCTGGCTTGACCGTTAAAGGGTGCTGTAACCCCCAAAGTACACTCCAGTCCAAACCAAAAAAAAAATAATTTTCTGTGTTTGTGAACTGTGTGCGCAGTAGCCGCACGTGCATCAACAAAGTAGTGCCAAGCGTGCGCCTGTGTCATAATTAAAGGGCCGGCTGGCTTGACCATTAAAGGGTGCTGTAACCCCCAAAGTACACTCCAGTCCAAACCAAAAAAAAAAATTTTTCTGTGTTTGTGAATTGTGTGCGCAGTAGCCGCACGTGCATCAACAAAGTAGTGCCAAGCGTGCGCCTGTGTCATAAGTAAAGGGCCGGCTTGCTTGACCATTAAAGGGTGCTGTAACCTCCAAAGTACACTCCAGTCCTACCCAAAAAAAAAATAATTTTCTGTGTTTGTGAATTGTGTGCGCAGAAGCCGCACGTGCATCAACAAAGTAGTGCCAAGCGTGCGCCTGTGTCATAATTAAAGGGCCGGCTGGCTTGACCATTAAAGGGTGCTGTAACCCCCAAAGTACACTCCAGTCCAAACCAAAAAAAAAATTATTTTCTGTGTTTGTGAATTGTGTGCGCAGTAGCCGCACGTGCATCAACAAAGTAGTGCCAAGCGTGCGCCTGTGTCATAAGTAAAGGGCCGGCTGGCTTGACCGTTAAAGGGTGCTGTAACCCCCAAAGTACACTCCAGTCCAAACCAAAAAAAAAAATTATTTTCTGTGTTTGTGAATTGTGTGCGCAGTAGCCGCACGTGCATCAAAAAAGTAGTGCCAAGCATGCACCTGTGTCATAAGTAAACGGCCGGCTGGCTTGACCGTTAAAGGGTGCTGTAACCCCCAAAGTACACTCCAATCCAAATCAAAAAAAAAAATATTTTCTGTGTTTGTGAATTGTGTGCGCAGTAGCCGCACGTGCATCAACAAAGTAGTGCCAAGCGTGCGCCTGTGTCATAAGTAAAGGGCAGGCTGGCTTGACCGTTAAAGGGTGCTGTAACCCCCAAAGTACACTCCAGTCCAAAACCCCCAAAAAATTATTTTCTGTGTTTGTGAATTGTGTGCGCAGTAGCTGCACGTGCATCAACAAAGTAGTGCCAAGCGTGCGCCTGTGTCATAAGTAAAAGGCCGGCTGGTTTGACCATTAAAGGGTGCTGTAACCTCCAAAGTACACTCCAGTCCAACCCAAAAAAAAAATTATTTTCTGTGTTTGTGAATTGTGTGCGCAGTAGCAGCACGTGCATCAACAAAGTAGTGCCAAGCATGCGCCTGTGTCATAAGTAAAGGGCCGGCTGGCTTGACCGTTAAAGGGTGCTGTAACCCCCAAAGTACACTCCAGTCCAAACCAAAAAAAAAATTATTTTCTGTGTTTGTGAACTGTGTGCGCAGTAGCCGCACGTGCATCAACAAAGTAGTGCCAAGCGTGCGCCTGTGTCATAAGTAAAGGTCCGGCTGGCTTGACCGTTAAAGGGTGCTGTAACCCCCAAAGTACACTCCAGTCCAAACCAACAAAAAAATATTTTCTGTGTTTGTGAATTGTGTGCGCAGTAGCCGCATGTGCATCAACAAAGTAGTGCCAAGCGTGCGCCTGTGTCATAAGTAAAGGGCCGGCTGGCTTGACCATTAAAGGGTGCTGTAACCTCCAAAGTACACTCCAGTCCAACCCAAAAAAAAAATTATTTTCTGTGTTTGTGAATTGTGTGCGCAATAGCCGCACGTGCATCAACAAAGTAGTGCCAAGCGTGCGCCTGTGTCATAATTAAAGGGCCGGCTGGCTTGACCGTTAAAGGGTGCTGTAACCCCCAAAGTACACTCCAGTCCAAACCAAAAAAAAAATTATTTTCTGTGTTTGCGAATTGTGTACGCAGTAGCTACACGTGCATCAACAAAGTAGTGCCAAGCGTGCGCCTGTGTCATAAGTAAAGGGCCGGCTGGCTTGACCGTTAAAGGGTGCTGTAACCCCCGAAAGTACACTCCAGCCCAAACCAAAAAAAATATATTTTCTGTGTTTGTGAATTGTGTGCGCAGTAGCCGCACGTGCATCAACAAAGTAGTGCCAAGCGTGCGCCTGTGACATAAGTAAAGGGCCGGCTAGCTTGACAGTTAAAGGGTGCTGTAACCCCCAAAGTACACTCCAGTCCAAACCAAAAAAAATATATATTTTCTGTGTTTGTGAATTGAGTGCGCAGTAGCCGCACGTGCATCAACAAAGTAGTGCCAAGCGTGCGACTGTGTCATAAGTAAAGGGCCGGCTGGCTTGACCGTTAAAGGGTGCTGTGACCCCCAAAGTACACTCCAGTCCAAACCAAAAAAAAAATTATTTTCTGTGTTTGTGAATTGTGTGCGCAGTAGCCGCACGTGCATCAACAAAGCAGTGCCATGCGTCCGCCTGTGTCATAAGTAAAGGGCCAGCTGGCTTGACCATTAAAGGAGCTGTAACCTCCAAAGTACACTCCAGTCCAAACCAAAAAAAAAATTATTTTCTGTGTTTGTGAAATGTGTGCGCAGTAGCCGCACGTGCATCAACAAAGTAGTGCCAAGCGTGCAACTGTGTCATAAGTAAAGGGCCGGCTGGCTTGACCGTTAAAGGGTGCTGTAACCCCCAAAGTACACTCCAGTCCAAACCAAAAAAAAAATTATTTTCTGTGTTTGTGAATTGTGTGCGCAGTAGCCGCACGTGCATCAACAAAGTAGTGCCAAGCGTGCGCCTGTGTCATAAGTAAAGGGCCGGCTGGCTTGACCATTAAAGGGTGCTGTAACCCCCAAAGTACACTCCAGTCCAAACCAAAAAAAAAATAATTTTCTGTGTTTGTGAATTGTGTGCGCAGTAGCCGCACGTGCATCAACAAAGTAGTGCCAAGCGTGCAACTGTGTCATAAGTAAAGGGCCGGCTGGCTTGACCGTTAAAGGGTGCTGTAACCCCCAAAGTACACTCCAGTCCAAACCAAAAAAAAAATTATTTTCTGTGTTTGTGAATTGTGTGCGCAGTAGCCGCACGTGCATCAACAAAGTAGTGCCAAGCGTGCGCCTGTGTCATAAGTAAAGGGCCGGCTGGCTTGACCATTAAAGGGTGCTGTAACCCCCAAAGTACACTCCAGTCCAAACCAAAAAAAAAATAATTTTCTGTGTTTGTGAATTGTGTGCGCAGTAGCCGCACGTGCATCAACAAAGTAGTGCCAAGCGTGCGCCTGTGTCATAAGTAAAGGGCCGGCTGGCTTGACCGTTAAAGGGTGCTGTAACCCCCAAAAGTACACTCCAGTCCAAACCAAAAAAAAAATTATTATCTGTGTTTGTGAATTGTGTGCGCAGTTGCCGCACGTGCATCAACAAAGTAGTGCCAAGCATGCGCCTGTGTCATAAGTAAAGGGCCAGCTGGCTTGACTGTTAAAGGGTGCTGTAACCCCCAAAGTACACTCCAGTCCAAACCAAAAAAAAAATTATTTTCTGTGTTTGTGAATTGTGTGCGCAGTAGCCGCACGTGCATCAACAAAGTAGTGCCAAGCGTGCCCCTGTGTCATAAGTAAAGGGCCAGCTGGCTTGACCATTAAAGGGTGCTGTAACCTCCAAAGTACACTCCAGTCCAACCCAAAAAAAAATTATTTTCTGTGTTTGCGAATTGTGTGCGCAGTAGCCGCACGTGCATCAACAAAGTAGTGCCAAGCATGCGCCTGTGTCATAAGTAAAGGGCCGGCTGGCTTGACCATTAAAGGGTGCTGTAACCTCCAAAGTACACTCCAGTCCAATCCAAAAAAAAAATTATTTTCTGTGTTTGTGAATTGTGTGCGCAGTAGCCGCACGTGCATCAACAAAGAAGTGCCAAGCATGCGCCTGTGTCAAAAGTAAAGGGCCGGCTGGCTTGACCGTTAAAGGGTGCTGTAACCCCCAAAGTACACTCCAGTCCAAACCAAAAAAAAAATTATTTTCTGTGTTTGTGAATTGTGTGCGCAGTAGCAGCACATGCATCAACAAAGTAGTGCCAAGCGTGCGCCTGTGTCATAAGTAAAGGGCCGGCTGGCTTGACCATTAAAGGGTGCTGTAACCCCCGAAAGTACACTCCAGTCCAAACAAAAAAAAAAATTATTTTCTGTGTTTGTGAATTGTGTGCTCAATAGCCGCACGTGCATCAACAAAGTAGTGCCAAGCGTGCGCCTGTGTCATAAGTAAAGGGCCGGCTGGCTTGACCATTAAAGGGTGCTGTAACCCCCAAAGTACACTCCAGTCCAACCCAAAAAAAAAATTATTTTCTGTGTTTGTGAATTGTGTGCGCAGTAGCCGCACGTGCATCATCAAAGTAGTGCCAAGCATGCGCCTGTGTCATAAGTAAAGGGCCGGCTGGCTTCACCATTAAAGGGTGCTGTAACCCCCAAAGTACACTCCAGTCCAACCCAAAAAAAAAATTATTTTCTGTGTTTGTGAATTGTGTGCGCAGTAGCAGCACGTGCATCAACAAAGTAGTGCCAAGCATGCGCCTGTGTCATAAGTAAAGGGCCGGCTGGCTTGACCGTTAAAGGGTGCTGTAACCCCCAAAGTACACTCCAGTCCAAACCAAAAAAAAAATTATTTTCTGTGTTTGTGAATTGTGTGCGCAGTAGCAGAACGTGCATCAACAAAGTAGTGCCAAGCGTGCGCCGGTGTCATAAGTAAAGGGCCAGCTGGCTTGACCGTTAAAGGGTGCTGTAACCCCCAAAGTACACTCCAGTCCAAACCCAAAAAAAAATTATTTTCTGTGTTTGTGAAATGTGTGCGCAGTAGCCGCACGTGCATCAACAAAGTAGTGCCAAGCGTGCGTCTGTGTCATAAGTAAAGGGCCAGCTGGCTTGACCGTTAAAGGGTGCTGTAACCCCCAAAGTACACTCCAGTCCAAACCAAAAAAAAAATTATTTTCTGTGTTTGTGAATTGTGTGCGCAGTAGCCGCACGTGCATCAACAACGTACTGCCAAGCGTGCGCCTGTGTCATAAGTAAAGGGCCGGCTGGCTTGACCGTTAAAGGGTGCTGTAACCCCCAAAGTACACTCCAGTCCAAACCAAAAAAAAAATTATTTTCTCTGTTTGTGAATTGTGTGCGCAGTAGCCGCACGTGCATCAACAAAGTAGTGCCAAGCGTGCGCCTGTGTCATAAGTAAAGGGCCGGCTGGCTTGACCGTTAAAGGGTGCTGTAACCCCCAAAGTACACTCCAGTCCAAACCAAAAAAAAAATTATTTTCTGTGTTTGTGAATTGTGTGCGCAATAGCCGCACGTGCATCAACAAAGTATTGCCAAGCGTGCGCCTGTGTCATAAGTAAAGGGCCGGATGGCTTGACCGTTAAAGGGTGCTGTAACCCCCAAAGTACACTCCAGTCCAAACCAAAAAAAAAATTATTTTCTGTGTTTGTGAATTGTGTGCGCAGAAGCCGCACGTGCATCAACAAAGTAGTGCCAAGCGTGCGCCTGTGTCATAAGTAAAGGGCCAGCTGGCTTGACCGTTAAAGGGTGCTGTAACCCCCAAAGTACACTCCAGTCCAAACCAAATAATAAATAATTTTCTGTGTTTGTGAACTGTGTGCGCAGTAGCCGCACGTGCATCAACAAAGTAGTGCCAAGCGTGCGCCTGTGTCATAAGTAAAGGGCCGGCTGGCTTGACTGTTAAAGGGTGCTGTAACCCCCAAAGTACACTCCAGTCCAAACCAAAAAAAATTTTTTTTCTGTGTTTGTGAATTATGTGCGCAGTAGCCGCACGTGCATCAACAAAGTAGTGCCAAGCGTGCGCCTGTGTCATAAGTAAAGGGCCGGCTGGCTTGACCATTAAAGGGTGCTGTAACCTCCAAAGTACACTCCAGTCCTACCCAAAAAAAAAATAATTTTCTGTGTTTGTGAATTGTGTGCGCAGAAGCCGCACGTGCATCAACAAAGTAGTGCCAAGCGTGCGCCTGTGTCATAATTAAAGGGCCGGCTGGCTTGACCATTAAAGGGTGCTGTAACCCCCAAAGTACACTCCAGTCCAAACCAAAAAAAAAATTATTTTCTGTGTTTGTGAATTGTGTGCGCAGTAGCCGCACGTGCATCAACAAAGTAGTGCCAAGCGTGCGCCTGTGTCATAAGTAAAGGGCCGGCTGGCTTCACCGTTAAAGGGTGCTGTAACCCCAAAGTACACTCCAGTCCAAACCAAAAAAAAAATTATTTTCTGTGTTTGTGAATTGTGTGCGCAGTAGCTGCACGTGCATCAACAAAGTAGTGCCAAGCGTGCGCCTGTGTCATAAGTAAAGGGCCGGCTGGCTTGACCATTAAAGGGTGCTGTAACCTCCAAAGTACACTCCAGTCCAACCCAAAAAAAAAATTATTTTCTGTGTTTGTGAATTGTGTGCGCAGTAGCCGCACGTGCATCAACAAAGTAGTGCCAAGCGTGCGCCTGTGTCATAATTAAAGGGCCGGCTGGCTTGACCGTTAAAGGGTGCTGTAACCCCCAAAGTACACTCCAGTCCAAACCAAAAAAAAAATTATTTTCTATGTTTGCGAATTGTGTACGCAGTAGCTACACGTGCATCAACAAAGTAGTGCCAAGCGTGCGCCTGTGTCATAAGTAAAGGGCCGGCTGGCTTGACCGTTAAAGGGTGCTGTAACCCCCGAAAGTACACTCCAGCCCAAACAAAAAAAAATATATTTTCTGTGTTTGTGAATTGTGTGCGCAGTAGCCGCACGTGCATCAACAAAGTAGTGCCAAGCGTGCGCCTGTGACATAAGTAAAGGGCCGGCTAGCTTGACAGTTAAAGGGTGCTGTAACCCCCAAAGTACACTCCAGTCCAAACCAAAAAAAATATATATTTTCTGTGTTTGTGAATTGAGTGCGCAGTAGCCGCACGTGCATCAACAAAGTAGTGCCAAGCGTGCGACTGTGTCATAAGTAAAGGGCCGGCTGGCTTGACCGTTAAAGGGTGCTGTGACCCCCAAAGTACACTCCAGTCCAAACCAAAAAAAAAATTATTTTCTGTGTTTGTGAATTGTGTGCGCAGTAGCCGCACGTGCATCAACAAAGCAGTGCCATGCGTCCGCCTGTGTCATAAGTAAAGGGCCAGCTGGCTTGACCATTAAAGGAGCTGTAACCTCCAAAGTACACTCCAGTCCAAACCAAAAAAAAAATTATTTTCTGTGTTTGTGAAATGTGTGCGCAGTAGCCGCACGTGCATCAACAAAGTAGTGCCAAGCGTGCGCCTGTGTCATAAGTAAAGGGCCGGCTGGCTTGACCGTTAAAGGGTGCTGTAACCCCCAAAAGTACACTCCAGTCCAAACCAAAAAAAAAATTATTATCTGTGTTTGTGAATTGTGTGCGCAGTTGCCGTACGTGCATCAACAAAGTAGTGCCAAGCATGCGCCTGTGTCATAAGTAAAGGGCCAGCTGGCTTGACTGTTAAAGGGTGCTGTAACCCCCAAAGTACACTCCAGTCCAAACCAAAAAAAAAATTATTTTCTGTGTTTGTGAATTGTGTGCGCAGTAGCCGCACGTGCATCAACAAAGTAGTGCCAAGCGTGCCCCTGTGTCATAAGTAAAGGGCCAGCTGGCTTGACCATTAAAGGGTGCTGTAACCTCCAAAGTACACTCCAGTCCAACCCAAAAAAAAAATTATTTTCTGTGTTTGCGAATTTTGTGCGCAGTAGCCGCACGTGCATCAACAAAGTAGTGCCAAGCATGCGCCTGTGTCATAAGTAAAGGGCCGGCTGGCTTGACCATTAAAGGGTGCTGTAACCTCCAAAGTACACTCCAGTCCAATCCAAAAAAAAAATTATTTTCTGTGTTTGTGAATTGTGTGCGCAGTAGCCGCACATGCATCAACAAAGTAGTGCCAAGCGTGCGCCTGTGTCATAAGTAAAGGGCCGGCTGGCTTGACTGTTAAAGGGTGCTGTAACCCCCAAAGTACACTCCAGTCCAAACCAAAAAAAAAATGTTTTCTGTGTTTGTGAATTATGTGCGCAGTAGCCGCACGTGCATCAACAAAGTAGTGCCAAGCGTGCGCCTGTGTCATAAGTAAAGGGCCGGCTGGCTTGACCATTAAAGGGTGCTGTAACCTCCAAAGTACACTCCAGTCCTACCCAAAAAAAAAATAATTTTCTGTGTTTGTGAATTGTGTGCGCAGAAGCCGCACGTGCATCAACAAAGTAGTGCCAAGCGTGCGCCTGTGTCATAATTAAAGGGCCGGCTGGCTTGACCTTTAAAGGGTGCTGTAACCCCCAAAGTACACTCCAGTCCAAACCAAAAAAAAAAATATTTTCTGTGTTTGTGAATTGTGTGCGCAGTAGCCGCACGTGCATCAACAAAGTAGTGCCAAGCGTGCGCCTGTGTCATAAGTAAAGGGCCGGCTGGCTTGACCGTTAAAGGGTGCTGTAACCCCAAAGTACACTCCAGTCCAAACCAAAAAAAAAATTATTTTCTGTGTTTGTGAATTGTGTGCGCAGTAGCTGCACGTGCATCAACAAAGTAGTGCCAAGCGTGCGCCTGTGTCATAAGTAAAGGGCCGGCTGGCTTGACCATTAAAGGGTGCTGTAACCTCCAAAGTACACTCCAGTCCAACCCAAAAAAAAAATTATTTTCTGTGTTTGTGAATTGTGTGCGCAGTAGCCGCACGTGCATCAACAAAGTAGTGCCAAGCGTGCGCCTGTGTCATAATTAAAGGGCCGGCTGGCTTGACCGTTAAAGGGTGCTGTAACCCCCAAAGTACACTCCAGTCCAAACCAAAAAAAAAATTATTTTCTGTGTTTGCGAATTGTGTACGCAGTAGCTACACGTGCATCAACAAAGTAGTGCCAAGCGTGCGCCTGTGTCATAAGTAAAGGGCCGGCTGGCTTGACCGTTAAAGGGTGCTGTAACCCCCGAAAGTACACTCCAGCCCAAACCAAAAAAAATATATTTTCTGTGTTTGTGAATTGTGTGCGCAGTAGCCGCACGTGCATCAACAAAGTAGTGCCAAGCGTGCGCCTGTGACATAAGTAAAGGGCCGGCTAGCTTGACAGTTAAAGGGTGCTGTAACCCCCAAAGTACACTCCAGTCCAAACCAAAAAAAATATATATTTTCTGTGTTTGTGAATTGAGTGCGCAGTAGCCGCACGTGCATCAACAAAGTAGTGCCAAGCGTGCGACTGTGTCATAAGTAAAGGGCCGGCTGGCTTGACCGTTAAAGGGTGCTGTGACCCCCAAAGTACACTCCAGTCCAAACCAAAAAAAAAATTATTTTCTGTGTTTGTGAATTGTGTGCGCAGTAGCCGCACGTGCATCAACAAAGCAGTGCCATGCGTCCGCCTGTGTCATAAGTAAAGGGCCAGCTGGCTTGACCATTAAAGGAGCTGTAACCTCCAAAGTACACTCCAGTCCAAACCAAAAAAAAAATTATTTTCTGTGTTTGTGAAATGTGTGCGCAGTAGCCGCACGTGCATCAACAAAGTAGTGCCAAGCGTGCGCCTGTGTCATAAGTAAAGGGCCGGCTGGCTTGACCGTTAAAGGGTGCTGTAACCCCCAAAAGTACACTCCAGTCCAAACCAAAAAAAAAATTATTATCTGTGTTTGTGAATTGTGTGCGCAGTTGCCGCACGTGCATCAACAAAGTAGTGCCAAGCATGCGCCTGTGTCATAAGTAAAGGGCCAGCTGGCTTGACTGTTAAAGGGTGCTGTAACCCCCAAAGTACACTCCAGTCCAAACCAAAAAAAAAATTATTTTCTGTGTTTGTGAATTGTGTGCGCAGTAGCCGCACGTGCATCAACAAAGTAGTGCCAAGCGTGCCCCTGTGTCATAAGTAAAGGGCCAGCTGGCTTGACCATTAAAGGGTGCTGTAACCTCCAAAGTACACTCCAGTCCAACCCAAAAAAAAAATTATTTTCTGTGTTTGCGAATTGTGTGCGCAGTAGCCGCACGTGCATCAACAAAGTAGTGCCAAGCATGCGCCTGTGTCATAAGTAAAGGGCCGGCTGGCTTGACCATTAAAGGGTGCTGTAACCTCCAAAGTACACTCCAGTCCAATCCAAAAAAAAAATTATTTTCTGTGTTTGTGAATTGTGTGCGCAGTAGCCGCACGTGCATCAACAAAGAAGTGCCAAGCATGCGCCTGTGTCAAAAGTAAAGGGCCGGCTGGCTTGACCGTTAAAGGGTGCTGTAACCCCCAAAGTACACTCCAGTCCAAACCAAAAAAAAAATTATTTTCTGTGTTTGTGAATTGTGTGCGCAGTAGCAGCACATGCATCAACAAAGTAGTGCCAAGCGTGCACCTGTGTCATAAGTAAAGGGCCGGCTGGCTTGACCATTAAAGGGTGCTGTAACCCCCGAAAGTACACTCCAGTCCAAACAAAAAAAAAAATTATTTTCTGTGTTTGTGAATTGTGTGCTCAATAGCCGCACGTGCATCAACAAAGTAGTGCCAAGCGTGCGCCTGTGTCATAAGTAAAGGGCCGGCTGGCTTGACCATTAAAGGGTGCTGTATCCCCCAAAGTACACTCCAGTCCAACCCAAAAAAAAAATTATTTTCTGTGTTTGTGAATTGTGTGCGCAGTAGCCGCACGTGCATCATCAAAGTAGTGCCAAGCATGCGCCTGTGTCATAAGTAAAGGGCCGGCTGGCTTGACCATTAAAGGGTGCTGTAACCCCCAAAGTACACTCCAGTCCAACCCAAAAAAAAAATTATTTTCTGTGTTTGTGAATTGTGTGCGCAGTAGCAGCACGTGCATCAACAAAGTAGTGCCAAGCATGCGCCTGTGTCATAAGTAAAGGGCCGGCTGGCTTGACCGTTAAAGGGTGCTGTAACCCCCAAAGTACACTCCAGTCCAAACCAAAAAAAAAATTATTTTCTGTGTTTGTGAATTGTGTGCGCAGTAGCAGAACGTGCATCAACAAAGTAGTGCCAAGCGTGCACCTGTGTCATAAGTAAAGGGCCGGCTGGCTTGACCGTTAAAGGGTGCTGTAACCCCCAAAGTACACTCCAGTCCAAACCAAAAAAAAAATTATTTTCTGTGTTTGTGAATTGTGTGCGCAATAGCCGCACGTGCATCAACAAAGTATTGCCAAGCGTGCGCCTGTGTCATAAGTAAAGGGCCGGATGGCTTGACCGTTAAAGGGTGCTGTAACCCCCAAAGTACACTCCAGTCCAAACCAAAAAAAAAATTATTTTCTGTGTTTGTGAATTGTGTGCGCAGAAGACGCACGTGCATCAACAAAGTAGTGCCAAGCGTGCGCCTGTGTCATAAGTAAAGGGCCAGCTGGCTTGACCGTTAAAGGGTGCTGTAACCCCCAAAGTACACTCCAGTCCAAACCAAAAAAAAAATAATTTTCTGTGTTTGTGAACTGTGTGCGCAGTAGCCGCACGTGCATCAACAAAGTAGTGCCAAGCGTGCGCCTGTGTCATAAGTAAAGGGCCGGCTGGCTTGACCGTTAAAGGGTGCTGTAACCCCCAAAGTACACTCCAGTCCAAACCAAAAAAAAATGTTTTTCTGTGTTTGTGAATTGTGTGCGCAGTAGCCGCACGTGCATCAACAAAGTAGTGCCAAGCGTGCGCCTGTGTCATAAGTAAAGGGCCGGCTGGCTTGACCATTAAAGGGTGCTGTAACCTCCAAAGTACACTCCAGTCCTACCCAAAAAAAAAATAATTTTCTGTGTTTGTGAATTGTGTGCGCAGAAGCCGCACGTGCATCAACATAGTAGTGCCAAGCGTGCGCCTGTGTCATAATTAAAGGGCCGGCTGGCTTGACCATTAAAGGGTGCTGTAACCCCCAAAGTACACTCCAGTCCAAACCAAAAAAAAAATTATTTTCTGTGTTTGTGAATTGTGTGCGCAGTAGCCGCACGTGCATCAACAAAGTAGTGCCAAGCGTGCGCCTGTGTCATAAGTAAAGGGCCGGCTGGCTTGACCGTTAAAGGGTGCTGTAACCCCCAAAGTACACTCCAGTCCAAATCCAAAAAAAAAATATTTTCTGTGTTTGTGAATTGTGTGCGCAGTAGCCGCACGTGCATCAACAAAGTAGTGCCAAGCGTGCGCCTGTGTCATAAGTAAAGGGCCGGCTGGCTTGACCGTTAAAGGGTGCTGTAACCCCCAAAGTACACTCCAGTCCAAAACCCCCAAAAAATTATTTTCTGTGTTTGTGAATTGTGTGCGCAGTAGCCGCACGTGCATCAACAAAGCAGTGCCAAGCGTGCACCTGTGTCATAAGCAAAGGGCCGGCTGGCTTGACCGTTAAAGGGAGCTGTAACCCCAAATTACACTCCAGTCCAAACCAAAAAAAAAATTATTTTCTGTGTTTGTGAATTGTGTGCGCAGTAGCAGCATGTGCATCAACAAAGTAGTGCCAAGCGTGTGCCTGTGTTATAAGTAAAGGGCCGGCTGGCTTGACCGTTAAAGGGTGCTGTAACCCCCAAAGTACACTCCAGTCCAAACCAAAAAAAAATATATTTTCTGTGTTTGTGAATTGTGTGCGCAGTAGCCGCACGTGCATCAACAAAGTAGTGCCAAGCGAGCGCCTGTGTCATAAGTAAAGGGCCTGCTGCCTTGACCGTTAAAGGGTGCTGTAAACCCCAAAGTACACTCCAGTCCAAACCAAAAAAATATATATTTTCTGTGTTTGTGAATTGTGTGCGCAGTAGCCGCACGTGCATCAACAAAGTAGTGCCAAGCGTGCGCCTGTGTCATAAGTAAAGGGCCGGCTGGCTTGACCGTTAAAGGGTGCTGTAACCCCCAAAGTACACTCTAGTACAAACCAAAAAAAAATATATTTTCTGTGTTTGTGAATTGTGTGCGCAGTAACCGCAAGTGCATCAACAAAGTAGTGCCAAGCCTGCGCCTGTGTCATAAGTAAAGGGCCGGATGGCTTGACCGTTAAAGGGTGCTGTAACCCCCAAAGTACACTCCAGTCCAAACCAAAAAAATATATATTTTCTGTGTTTGTGAATTGTGTGCGCAGTAGCCGCACGTGCATCAACAAAGTAGTGCCAAGCGTGCGCCTGTGTCATAAGTAAAGGGCCGGCTGGCTTGACCGTTAAAGGGTGCTGTAACCCCCAAAGTACACTCCAGTCCAAACCAAAAAAATATATATTTTCTGTGTTTGTGAATTGTGTGCGCAGTAGCCGCACGTGCATCAACAAAGTAGTGCCAAGCGTGCGCCTGTGTCATAAGTAAAGGGCCGGCTGGCTTGACCGTTAAAGGGTGCTGTAATCCCCAAAGTACACTCCAGTCCAAACCAAAAAAAAAATTATTTTCTGTGTTTGTGAATTGTGTGCGCAGTTGCCGCACGTGCATCAACAAAGTAGTACCAAGCGTGCGCCTGTGTCATAAGTAAAGGGCCGGCTGGCTTGACCATTAAAGGGTGCTGTAACCCCCAAAGTACACTCCAGTCCAAACCAAAAAAAAATTTATTTTCTGTGTTTGTGAATTGTGTGCGCAGTAGCCGCACGTGCATCAACAAAGTAGTGCCAAGCGTGCGCCTGTGTCATAAGTAAAGGGCCGGCTGGCTTGACCGTTAAAGGGTGCTGTAACCCCCAAAGTACACTCCAGTCCAAACCAAAAAAATATATATTTTCTGTGTTTGTGAATTTTGTGCGCAGTAGCCGCACGTGCATCAACAAAGTAGTGCCAAGCGTGCGCCTGTGTCATAAGTAAAGGGCCGGCTGGCTTGACCATTAAAGGGTGCTGTAACCCCCAAAGTACACTCCAGTCCAAACCAAAGAAATATATATTTTCTGTGTTTGTGAATTGTGTGCGCAGTAGCCGCACGTGCATCAACAAAGTAGTGCCAAGCGTGCGCCTGTGTCATAAGTAAAGGGCCGGCTGGCTTGACCGTTAAAGGGTGCTGTAACCCCCAAAGTACACTCCAGTCCAAACCAAAAAAATATATATTTTCTGTGTTTGTGAATTGTGTGCGCAGTAGCCGCACGTGCATCAACAAAGTAGTGCCAAGCGTGCGCCTGTGTCATAAGTAAAGGGCCGGCTGGCTTGACCGTTAAAGGGTGCTGTAACCCCCAAAGTACACTCCAGTCCAATCCAAAAAAAAATTTTTTCTGTGTTTGTGAATTGTGTGCGCAGTAGACGCACGTGCATCAACAAAGTTGTGCCAAGCGTGCGCCTGTGTCATAAGTAAAGGGCCGGCTGGCTTGACCATTAAAAGGTGCTGTAACCTCCAAAGTACACTCCAGGCCAAACCAAAAAAATATATATTTTCTGTGTTTGTGAATTGTGTGCGCAGTAGCCGCACGTGCATCAACAAAGTAGTGACAAAGCGTGCGCCTGTGTCATAAGTAAAGGGCCGGCTGGCTTGACCGTTAAAGGGTGCTGTAACCCCCAAAGTACACTCCAGTCCAAACCAAAAAAAAATTATTTTCTGTGTTTGTGAATTGTGTGCGCAGTTGCCGCACATGCATCAACAAAGTTGTGCCAAGCGTGCGCCTGTGTCAAAAGTAAAGGGCCGGCTGGCTTGACCGTTAAAGGGTGCTGTTACCCCCGAAAGTAAACTCCAGTCAAAACCAAAAAAAAATATTTTCTGTGTTTGTGAATTGTGTGCGCAGTAGCCGCACGTGCATCAACAAAGTAGTGCCAAGCGTGCGCCTGTGTCATAAGTAAAGGGCCGGCTGGCTTGACTGTTAAAGGGTGTTGTATCCCCCAAAGTACACTCCAGTCTAAACCAAAAAAAATATATTTTCTGTGTTTGTGAATTGTGTGCGCAGTAGCCGCATGTGCATCAACAAAGTAGTGCCAAGCGTGCGCCTGTGACATAAGTAAAGGGCCTGCTGGCTTGACCGTTAAAGGGTGCTGTAACCCCCAAAGTACACTCCAGTCCAAACCAAAAAAATATATATTTTCTGTGTTTGTGAATTGTGTGCGCAGTAGCCGCACGTGCATAAACAAAGTAGTGCCAAGCGTGCGCCTGTGTCATAAGTAAAGGGCCAGCTGGCTTGACCATTAAAGGGTGCTGTAACCTCCAAAGTACACTCCAGTCCAAACCAAAAAAAAAATTATTTTCTGTGTTTGTGAATTGTGTGCGCAGTAGCCGCACGTGCATCAACAATGTAGTGCCAAGCGTGCGCCTGTGTCATAAGTAAAGGGCCGGCTGGCTTGACCGTTAAAGGGTGCTGTAACCCCAAAGTACACTCCAGTCCAAACCAAAAAAAAAATTATTTTCTGTGTTTGTGAATTGTGTGCGCAGTAGCAGCACGTGCATCAACAAAGTAGTTCCAAGCGTGCGCCTGTGTTATAAGTAAAGGGCCGGCTGGCTTGACCGTTAAAGGGTGCTGTAACCCCCAAAGTACACTCCAGTCCAAACCAAAAAAATATATATTTTCTGTGTTTGTGAATTGTGTGCGCAGTAGCCGCACGTGCATCAACAAAGTAGTGCCAAGTGAGCGCCTGTGTCATAAGTAAAGGGCCGGCTGGCTTGACCGTTAAAGGGTGCTGTAACCCCCAAAGTACACTCCAGTCCAAACCAAAAAAATATATATTTTCTGTGTTTGTGAATTGTGTGCGCAGTAGCCGCACGTGCATCAACAAAGTAGTGCCAAGCGTGCGCCTGTGTCGTAAGTAAAGGGCCGGATGGCTTGACCGTTAAAGGGTGCTGTAACCCCCAAAGTACACTCCAGTCCAAACCAAAAAAATATATATTTTCTGTGTTTGTGAATTGTGTGCGCAGTAGCCGCACGTGCATCAACAAAGTAGTGCCAAGCGTGCGCCTGTGTCATAAGTAAAGGGCCGGCTGGCTTGACCGTTAAAGGGTGCTGTAACCCCCAAAGTACACTCCAGTCCAATCCAAAAAAAATTATTTTCTGTGTTTGTAAATTGTGTGCGCAGTAGACGCACGTGCATCAACAAAGTTGTGCCAAGCGTGCGCCTGTGTCATAAGTAAAGGGCCGGCTGGCTTGACCATTAAAAGGTGCTGTAACCTCCAAAGTACACTCCAGTCCAAACCAAAAAAAATAATATTTTCTGTGTTTGTGAATTGTGTGCGCAGTAGCCGCACGTGCATCAGCAAAGTAGTGCCAAGCGTGCGCCTGTGTCATAAGTAAAGGGCCAGATGGCTTGACCATTAAAGGGTGCTGTAACCCCCAAAGTACACTCCAGTCCAAACCAAAAAAAAATTATTTTCTGTGTTTGTGAATTGTGTGCGCAGTAGCCGCACGTGCATCAACAAAGTAGTGCCAAGCGTGCGCCTGTGTCAAAAGTAAAGGGCCGGCTGGCTTGACCGTTAAAGGGTGCTGTAACCCCCGAAAGTACACTCCAGTCCAAACCAAAAAAAAATAATTTTCTGTGTTTGTGAATTGTGTGCGCAGTAGCCGCACGTGCATCAACAAAGTAGTGCCAAGCGTGCGCCTGTGTCATAAGTAAAGGGCCGGCTGGCTTGACCGTTAAAGGGTGCTGTATCCCCCAAAGTACACTCCAGTCTAAACCAAAAAAATATATATTTTCTGTGTTTGTGAATTGTGTGCGCAGTAGCCGCACGTGCATCAACAAAGTAGTGCCAAGCGTGCGCCTGTGTCATAAGTAAAGGGCCGGCTGGCTTGACCGTTAAAGGGTGCTGTAACCCCCAAAGTACACTCCAGTCCAATCCAAAAAAAATTATTTTCTGTGTTTGTAAATTGTGTGCGCAGTAGACGCACGTGCATCAACAAAGTTGTGCCAAGCGTGCGCCTGTGTCATAAGTAAAGGGCCGGCTGGCTTGACCATTAAAAGGTGCTGTAACCTCCAAAGTACACTCCAGTCCAAACCAAAAAAAATAATATTTTCTGTGTTTGTGAATTGTGTGCGCAGTAGCCGCACGTGCATCAGCAAAGTAGTGCCAAGCGTGCGCCTGTGTCATAAGTAAAGGGCCAGATGGCTTGACCATTAAAGGGTGCTGTAACCCCCAAAGTACACTCCAGTCCAAACCAAAAAAAAATTATTTTCTGTGTTTGTGAATTGTGTGCGCAGTAGCCGCACGTGCATCAACAAAGTAGTGCCAAGCGTGCGCCTGTGTCAAAAGTAAAGGGCCGGCTGGCTTGACCGTTAAAGGGTGCTGTAACCCCCGAAAGTACACTCCAGTCCAAACCAAAAAAAAATAATTTTCTGTGTTTGTGAATTGTGTGCGCAGTAGCCGCACGTGCATCAACAAAGTAGTGCCAAGCGTGCGCCTGTGTCATAAGTAAAGGGCCGGCTGGCTTGACCGTTAAAGGGTGCTGTATCCCCCAAAGTACACTCCAGTCTAAACCAAAAAAATATATATTTTCTGTGTTTGTGAATTGTGTGCGCAGTAGCCGCACGTGCATCAACAAAGTAGTGCCAAGCGTGCGACTGTGTCATAAGTAAAGGGCCGGCTGGCTTGACCGTTAAAGGGTGCTGTGACCCCCAAAGTACACTCCAGTCCAAACTAAAAAAAAAATTATTTTCTGTGTTTGTGAATTGTGTGCGCAGTAGCTGCACGTGCATCAACAAAGTAGTGCCAAGCGTGCGCCTGTGTCATAAGTAAAGGGCCAGCTGCCTTGACCATTAAAGGGTGCTGTAACCTCCAAAGTACACTCCAGTCCAAACCAAAAAAAAAATTATTTTCTGTGTTTGTGAATTGTGTGCGCAGTAGCCGCACGTGCATCAACAATGTAGTGCCAAGCATGCGCCTGTGTCATAAGTAAAGGGCCGGCTGGCTTCACCGTTAAAGGGTGCTGTAACCCCAAAGTACACTCCAGTCCAAACCAAAAAAAAAATTATTTTCTGTGTTTGTGAATTGTGTGCGCAGTAGCAGCACGTGCATCAACAAAGTAGTGCCAAGCGTGCGCCTGTGTCATAAGTAAAGGGCCGGCTGGCTTGACCGTTAAAGGGTGCTGTAACCCCCAAAGTACACTCCAGTCCAAACCAAAAAAAAATATATTTTCTGTGTTTGTGAATTGTGTGCGCAGTAGCCGCACGTGCATCAACAAAGTAGTGCCAAGCGTGCGCCTGTGTCATAAGTAAAGGGCCGGATGGCTTGACCGTTAAAGGGTGCTGTAACCCCCAAAGTACACTCCAGTCCATACCAAAAAAAAAAATATTTTCTGTGTTTGTGAATTGTGTGCGCAGTAGCTGCATGTGCATCAACAAAGTAGTGCCAAGCGTGCGCCTGTGTCGTAAGTAAAGGGCCAGCTGGCTTGACCAATAAAGGGTGCTGTAACCTCCAAAGTACACTCCAGTCCAAACCAAAAAAAAAATTATTTTCTGTGTTTGTGAATTGTGTGTGCAGTAGCCGCACGTGCATCAACAAAGTAGTGCCAAGTGTGCGCCTGTGTCATAAGTAAAGGGCCGGCTGGCTTGACCATTAAATGGTGCTGTAACCCCCAAAGTACACTCCAGTCCAAACCAAAAAAAAAATTATTTTCTGTGTTTATGAATTGTGTGCGCAGTAGCAGCACGTGCATCAACAAAGTAGTGCCAAGCGTGCACCTGTGTCATAAGTAAAGGGCCGGATGGCTTGACCGTTAAAGGGTGCTGTAACCCCCAAAGTACACTCCAGTCCAAACCAAAAAAATATATATTTTCTGTGTTTGTGAATTGTGTGCGCAGTAGACGCACGTGCATCAACAAAGTAGTGCCAAGCGTGCGCCTGTGTCATAAGTAAAGGGCCGGCTGGCTTGACCATTGAAAGGTGCTGTAACCTCCAAAGTACACTCCAGTCCAAACCAAAAAAAAAAATATTTTCTGTGTTTGTGAATTGTGTGCGCAGTAGCCGCACGTTCATCAACAAAGTAGTGCCAAGCGTGCGCCTGTGTCATAAGTAAAGGGCCGGATGGCTTGACCGTTAAAGGGTGCTGTAACCCCCAAAGTACACTCCAGTCCAAACCAAAAAAAAATTATTTTCTGTGTTTGTGAATTGTGTGCGCAGTTGCCGCACATGCATCAACAAAGTTGTGCCAAGCGTGCGCCTGTGTCAAAAGTAAAGGGCCGGCTGGCTTGACCGTTAAAGGGTGCTGTAACCCCCGAAAGTAAACTCCAGTCAAAACCAAAAAAAAATTATTTTCTGTGTTTGTGAATTGTGTGCGCAGTAGCCGCACGTGCATCAACAAAGTAGTGCCAAGCTTGCGCCTGTGTCATAAGTAAAGGGCCGGCTGGCTTGACTGTTAAAGGGTGCTGTATCCCCCAAAGTACACTCCAGTCTAAACCAAAAAAAATATATTTTCTGTGTTTGTGAATTGTGTGCGCAGTAGCCGCATGTGCATCAACATAGTAGTGCCAAGCGTGCGCCTGTGACATAAGTAAAGGGCCTGCTGGCTTGACCGTTAAAGGGTGCTGTAACCCCCAAAGTACACTCCAGTCCAAACCAAAAAAATATATATTTTCTGTGTTTGTGAATTGTGTGCGCAGTAGCCGCACGTGCATCAACAAAGTAGTGCCAAGCGTGCGACTGTGTCATAAGTAAAGGGCCGGCTGGCTTGACCGTTAAAGGGTGCTGTGACCCCCAAAGTACACTCCAGTCCAAACCAAAAAAAAAATTATTTTCTGTGTTTGTGAATTGTGTGCGCAGTAGCTGCACGTGCATCAACAAAGTAGTGCCAAGCGTGCGCCTGTGTCATAAGTAAAGGGCCAGCTGGCTTGACCATTAAAGGGTGCTGTAACCTCCAAAGTACACTCCAGTCCAAACCAAAAAAAAAATTATTTTCTGTGTTTGTGAATTGTGTGCGCAGTAGCCGCACGTGCATCAACAATGTAGTGCCAAGCGTGCGCCTGTGTCATAAGTAAAGGGCCGGCTGGCTTGACCGTTAAAGGGTGCTGTAACCCCAAAGTACACTCCAGTCCAAACCAAAAAAAAAATTATTTCCTGTGTTTGTGAATTGTGTGCGCAGTAGCAGCACGTGCATCAACAAAGTAGTGCCAAGCGTGCGCCTGTGTTATAAGTAAAGGGCCGGCTGGCTTGACCGTTAAAGGGTGCTGTAACCCCCAAAGTACACTCCAGTCCAAACCAAAAAAATATATATTTTCTGTGTTTGTGAATTGTGTGCGCAGTAGCCGCACGTGCATCAACAAAGTAGTGCCAAGCGAGCGCCTGTGTCATAAGTAAAGGGCCGGCTGGCTTGACCGTTAAAGGGTGCTGTAACCCCCAAAGTACACTCCAGTCCAAACCAAAAAAAAATATATTTTCTCTGTTTGTGAATTGTGTGCGCAGTAGCCGCACGTGCATCAACAAAGTAGTGCCAAGCGAGCGCCTGTGTCATAAGTAAAGGGCCGGCTGGCTTGACCGTTAAAGGGTGCTGTAACCCCCAAAGTACACTCCAGTCCAAACCAAAAAAATATATATTTTCTGTGTTTGTGAATTGTGTGCGCAGTAGCCGCACGTGCATCAACAAAGTAGTGCCAAGCGTGCGCCTGTGTCGTAAGTAAAGGGCCGGATGGCTTGACCGTTAAAGGGTGCTGTAACCCCCAAAGTACACTCCAGTCCAAACCAAAAAAATATATATTTTCTGTGTTTGTGAATTGTGTGCGCAGTAGCCGCACGTGCATCAACAAAGTAGTGCCAAGCGTGCGCCTGTGTCATAAGTAAAGGGCCGGCTGGCTTGACCGTTAAAGGGAGCTGTAACCCCAAAGTACACTCCAGTCCAAACCCAAAAAAAAATTATTTTCTGTGTTTGTGAATTGTGTGCGCAGTAGCAGCATGTGCATCAACAAAGTAGTGCCAAGCGTGCGCCTGTGTTATAAGTAAAGGGCCGGCTGGCTTGACCGTTAAAGGGTGCTGTAACCCCCAAAGTACACTCCAGTCCAAACCAAAAAAATATATATTTTCTGTGTTTGTGAATTGTGTGCGCAGTAGCCGCACGTGCATCAACAAAGTAGTGCCAAGCGAGCGCCTGTGTCATAAGTAAAGGGCCTGCTGCCTTGACCGTTAAAGGGTGCTGTAAACCCCAAAGTACACTCCAGTCCAAACCAAAAAAATATATATTTTCTGTGTTTGTGAATTGTGTGCGCAGTAGCCGCACGTGCATCAACAAAGTAGTGCCAAGCGTGCGCCTGTGTCATAAGTAAAGGGCCGGCTGGCTTGACCGTTAAAGGGTGCTGTAACCCCCAAAGTACACTCTAGTACAAACCAAAAAAATATATATTTTCTGTGTTTGTGAATTGTGTGCGCAGTAGCCGCAAGTGCATCAACAAAGTAGTGCCAAGCGTGCGCCTGTGTCATAAGTAAAGGGCCGGATGGCTTGACCGTTAAAGGGTGCTGTAACCCCCAAAGTACACTCCAGTCCAAACCAAAAAAATATATATTTTCTGTGTTTGTGAATTGTGTGCGCAGTAGCCGCACGTGCATCAACAAAGTAGTGCCAAGCGTTCGCCTGTGTCATAAGTAAAGGGCCGGCTGGCTTGACCGTTAAAGGGTGCTGTAACCCCCAAAGTACACTCCAGTCCAAACCAAAAAAATATATATTTTCTGTGTTTGTGAATTGTGTGCGCAGTAGCCGCACGTGCATCAACAAAGTAGTGCCAAGCGTGCGCCTGTGTCATAAGTAAAGGGCCGGCTGGCTTGACCGTTAAAGGGTGCTGTAATCCCCAAAGTACACTCCAGTCCAAACCAAAAAAAAAATTATTTTCTGTGTTTGTGAATTGTGTGCGCAGTAGCCGCATGTGCATCAACAAAGTAGTGCCAAGCGTGCGCCTGTGTCATAAGTAAAGGGCCGGCTGGCTTGACCATTAAAGGGTGCTGTAACCCCCAAAATACACTCCAGTCCAAACAAAAAAAAAAAATATTTTCTGTGTTTGTGAATTGTGTGCGCAGTAGCAGCACGTGCATCAACAAAGTAGTGCCAAGCGTGCGCCTGTGTCATAAGTAAAGGGCCAGCTGGCTTGACCGTTAAAGGGTGCTGTAACCCCCAAAGTACACTCCAGTCCAAACCAAAAAAATATATATTTTCTGTGTTTGTGAATTGTGTGCGCAGTAGCCGCACGTGCATCAACAAAGTAGTGCCAAGCGTGCGCCTGTGTCATAAGTAAAGGGCCGGATGGCTTGACCGTTAAAGGGTGCTGTAACCCCCAAAGTACACTCCAGTCCAAACCAAAAAAATTTATATTTTCTGTGTTTGTGAATTGTGTGCGCAGTAGCCGCACGTGCATCAACAAAGTAGTGCCAAGCGTGCGCCTGTGTCATAAGTAAAGGGCCGGCTGGCTTGACCGTTAAAGGGTGCTGTAACCCCCAAAGTACACTCCAGTCCAAACCAAAAAAATATATATTTTCTGTGTTTGTGAATTTTGTGCGCAGTAGCCGCACGTGCATCAACAAAGTAGTGCCAAGCGTGCGCCTGTGTCATAAGTAAAGGGCCGGCTGGCTTGACCGTTAAAGGGTGCTGTAACCCCCAAAGTACACTCCAGTCCAAACCAAAGAAATATATATTTTCTGTGTTTGTGAATTGTGTGCGCAGTAGCCGCACGTGCATCAACAAAGTAGTGCCAAGCGTGCGCCTGTGTCATAAGTAAAGGGCCGGCTGGCTTGACCGTTAAAGGGTGCTGTAACCCCCAAAGTACACTCCAGTCCAAACCAAAAAAATATATATTTTCTGTGTTTGTGAATTGTGTGCGCAGTAGCCGCACGTGCATCAACAAAGTAGTGCCAAGCGTGCGCCTGTGTCATAAGTAAAGGGCCGGCTGGCTTGACCGTTAAAGGGTGCTGTAACCCCCAAAGTACACTCCAGTCCAATCCAAAAAAAATTATTTTCTGTGTTTGTGAATTGTGTGCGCAGTAGACGCACGTGCATCAACAAAGTTGTGCCAAGCGTGCGCCTGTGTCATAAGTAAAGGGCCGGCTGGCTTGACCATTAAAAGGTGCTGTAACCTCCAAAGTACACTCCAGTCCAAACCAAAAAAATATATATTTTCTGTGTTTGTGAATTGTGTGCGCAGTAGCCGCACGTGCATCAACAAAGTAGTGACAAAGCGTGCGCCTGTGTCATAAGTAAAGGGCCGGCTGGCTTGACCGTTAAAGGGTGCTGTAACCCCCAAAGTACACTCCAGTCCAAATCAAAAAAAAATTATTTTCTGTGTTTGTGAATTGTGTGCGCAGTTGCCGCACATGCATCAACAAAGTTGTGCCAAGCGTGCGCCTGTGTCATAAGTAAAGGGCCGGCTGGCTTGACTGTTAAAGGGTGTTGTATCCCCCAAAGTACACTCCAGTCTAAACCAAAAAAAATATATTTTCTGTGTTTGTGAATTGTGTGCGCAGTAGCCGCATGTGCATCAACAAAGTAGTGCCAAGCGTGCGCCTGTGACATAAGTAAAGGGCCTGCTGGCTTGACCGTTAAAGGGTGCTGTAACCCCCAAAGTACACTCCAGTCCAAACCAAAAAAATATATATTTTCTGTGTTTGTGAATTGTGTGCGGAGTAGCCGCACGTGCATAAACAAAGTAGTGCCAAGCGTGCGCCTGTGTCATAAGTAAAGGGCCAGCTGGCTTGACCATTAAAGGGTGCTGTAACCTCCAAAGTACACTCCAGTCCAAACCAAAAAAAAAATTATTTTCTGTGTTTGTGAATTGTGTGCGCAGTAGCCGCACGTGCATCAACAATGTAGTAACAAGTGTGCGCCTGTGTCATAAGTAAAGGGCCGGCTGGCTTGACCGTTAAAGGGTGCTGTAACCCCAAAGTACACTCCAGTCCAAACCAAAAAAAAAATTATTTTCTGTGTTTGTGAATTGTGTGCGCAGTAGCAGCACGTGCATCAACAAAGTAGTTCCAAGCGTGCGCCTGTGTTATAAGTAAAGGGCCGGCTGGCTTGACCGTTAAAGGGTGCTGTAACCCCCAAAGTACACTCCAGTCCAAACCAAAAAAATATATATTTTCTGTGTTTGTGAATTGTGTGCGCAGTAGCCGCACGTGCATCAACAAAGTAGTGCCAAGCGAGCGCCTGTGTCATAAGTAAAGGGCCGGCTGGCTTGACCGTTAAAGGGTGCTGTAACCCCCAAAGTACACTCCAGTCCAAACCAAAAAAATATATATTTTCTGTGTTTGTGAATTGTGTGCGCAGTAGCCGCACGTGCATCAACAAAGTAGTGCCAAGCGTGCGCCTGTGTCGTAAGTAAAGGGCCGGATGGCTTGACCGTTAAAGGGTGCTGTAACCCCCAAAGTACACTCCAGTCCAAACCAAAAAAATATATATTTTCTGTGTTTGTGAATTGTGTGCGCAGTAGCCGCACGTGCATCAACAAAGTAGTGCCAAGCGTGCGCCTGTGTCATAAGTAAAGGGCCGGCTGGCTTGACCGTTAAAGGGTGCTGTAACCCCCAAAGTACACTCCAGTCCAAACCAAAAAAAAAATTATTTTCTGTGTTTGTGAATTGTGTGCGCAGTAGCTGCACGTGCATCAACAAAGTAGTGCCAAGCGTGCGCCTGTGTCATAAGTAAAGGGCCGGCTGGCTTGACCATTAAAGGGTGCTGTAACCCCCAAAGTACACTCCAGTCCAAACCAAAAAAATATATATTTTCTGTGTTTGTGAATTGTGTGCGCAGTAGCCGCACGTGCATCAACAAAGTAGTGCCAAGCGTGCGACTGTGTCATAAGTAAAGGGCCGGCTGGCTTGACCGTTAAAGGGTGCTGTAACCCCCAAAGTACACTCCAGTCCAATCCAAAAAAAATTATTTTCTGTGTTTGTAAATTGTGTGCGCAGTAGACGCACGTGCATCAACAAAGTTGTGCCAAGCGTGCGCCTGTGTCATAAGTAAAGGGCCGGCTGGCTTGACCATTAAAAGGTGCTGTAACCTCCAAAGTACACTCCAGTCCAAACCAAAAAAAAAAATATTTTCTGTGTTTGTGAATTGTGTGCGCAGTAGCCGCACGTGCATCAGCAAAGTAGTGCCAAGCGTGCGCCTGTGTCATAAGTAAAGGGCCAGATGGCTTGACCATTAAAGGGTGCTGTAACCCCCAAAGTACACTCCAGTCCAAACCAAAAAAAAATTATTTTCTGTGTTTGTGAATTGTGTGCGCAGTAGCCGCACGTGCATCAACAAAGTAGTGCCAAGCGTGCGCCTGTGTCAAAAGTAAAGGGCCGGCTGGCTTGACCGTTAAAGGGTGCTGTAACCCCCGAAAGTACACTCCAGTCCAAACCAAAAAAAAATAATTTTCTGTGTTTGTGAATTGTGTGCGCAGTAGCCGCACGTGCATCAACAAAGTAGTGCCAAGCGTGCGCCTGTGTCATAAGTAAAGGGCCGGCTGGCTTGACCGTTAAAGGGTGCTGTATCCCCCAAAGTACACTCCAGTCTAAACCAAAAAAATATATATTTTCTGTGTTTGTGAATTGTGTGCGCAGTAGCCGCACGTGCATCAACAAAGTAGTGCCAAGCGTGTGACTGTGTCATAAGTAAAGGGCCGGCTGGCTTGACCGTTAAAGGGTGCTGTGACCCCCAAAGTACACTCCAGTCCAAACCAAAAAAAAAATTATTTTCTGTGTTTGTGAATTGTGTGCGCAGTAGCTGCACGTGCATCAACAAAGTAGGGCCAAGCGTGCGCCTGTGTCATAAGTAAAGGGCCAGCTGCCTTGACCATTAAAGGGTGCTGTAACCTCCAAAGTACACTCCAGTCCAAACCAAAAAAAAAATTATTTTCTGTGTTTGTGAATTGTGTGCGCAGTAGCCGCACGTGCATCAACAATGTAGTGCCAAGCGTGCGCCTGTGTCATAAGTAAAGGGCCGGCTGGCTTGACCGTTAAAGGGTGCTGTAACCCCAAAGTACACTCCAGTCCAAACCAAAAAAAAAATTATTTTCTGTGTTTGTGAATTGTGTGCGCAGTAGCAGCACGTGCATCAACAAAGTAGTGCCAAGCGTGCGCCTGTGTCATAAGTAAAGGGCCGGCTGGCTTGACCGTTAAAGGGTGCTGTAACCCCCAAAGTACACTCCAGTCCAAACCAAAAAAATATATATTTTCTGTGTTTGTGAATTGTGTGCGCAGTAGCCGCACGTGCATCAACAAAGTAGTGCCAAGCGTGCGCCTGTGTCATAAGTAAAGGGCCGGATGGCTTGACCGTTAAAGGGTGCTGTAACCCCCAAAGTACACTCCAGTCCATACCAAAAAAAAAATATTTTCTGTGTTTGTGAATTGTGTGCGCAGTAGCTGCATGTGCATCAACAAAGTAGTGCCAAGCGTGCGCCTGTGTCATAAGTAAAGGGCCAGCTGGCTTGACCAATAAAGGGTGCTGTAACCTCCAAAGTACACTCCAGTCCAAACCAAAAAAAAAATTATTTTCTGTGTTTGTGAATTGTGTGCGCAGTAGCCGCACGTGCATCAACAAAGTAGTGCCAAGTGTGCGCCTGTGTCATAAGTAAAGGGCCGGCTGGCTTGACCATTAAATGGTGCTGTAACCCCCAAAGTACACTCCAGTCCAAACCAACAAAAAAAATTATTTTCTGTGTTTATGAATTGTGTGCGCAGTAGCCGCACGTGCATCAACAAAGTAGTGCCAAGCGTGCACCTGTGTCATAAGTAAAGGGCCGGATGGCTTGACCGTTAAAGGGTGCTGTAACCCCCAAAGTACACTCCAGTCCAAACCAAAAAAATATATATTTTCTGTGTTTGTGAATTGTGTGCGCAGTAGACGCACGTGCATCAACAAAGTAGTGCCAAGCGTGCGCCTGTGTCATAAGTAAAGGGCCGACTGGCTTGACCATTGAAAGGTGCTGTAACCTCCAAAGTACACTCCAGTCCAAACCAAAAAAAAAAATATTTTCTGTGTTTGTGAATTGTGTGCGCAGTAGCCGCACGTTCATCAACAAAGTAGTGCCAAGCGTGCGCCTGTGTCATAAGTAAAGGGCCGGATGGCTTGATCGTTAAAGGGTGCTGTAACCCCCAAAGTACACTCCAGTCCAAACCAAAAAAAATATTATTTTCTGTGTTTGTGAATTGTGTGCGCAGTAGCCGCACGTGCATCAACAAAGTAGTGCCAAGCGTGCGCCTGTGTCGTAAGTAAAGGGCCGGATGGCTTGACCGTTAAAGGGTGCTGTAACCCCCAAAGTACACTCCAGTCCAAACCAAAAAAATATATATTTTCTGTGTTTGTGAATTGTGTGCGCAGTAGCCGCACGTGCATCAACAAAGTAGTGCCAAGCATGCGCCTGTGTCATAAGTAAAGGGCCGGCTGGCTTGACTGTTAAAGGGTGCTGTAACCCCCAAAGTACACTCCAGTCCAAACCAAAAAAAAAATTATTTTCTGTGTTTGTGAATTGTGTGCGCAGTAGCAGCACGTGCATCAACAAAGTAGTGCCAAGCGTGCGCCTGTGTCATAAGTAAAGGGCCAGCTGGCTTGACCGTTAAAGGGTGCTGTAACCCCCAAAGTACACTCCAGTCCAAACCAAAAAAATATATATTTTCTGTGTTTGTGAATTGTGTGCGCAGTAGCCGCACGTGCATCAACAAAGTAGTGCCAAGCGTGCGACTGTGTCATAAGTAAAGGGCCGGCTGGCTTGACCGTTAAAGGGTGCTGTAACCCCCAAAGTACACTCCAGTCCAAACCAAAAAAATATATATTTTCTGTGTTTGTGAATTGTGTGCGCAGTAGCCGCACGTGCATCAACAAAGTAGTGCCAAGCGTGCGACTGTGTCATAAGTAAAGGGCCGGCTGGCTTGACCGTTAAAGGGTGCTGTAACCCCCAAAGTACACTCCAGTTCAAACCAAAAAAAATTATTTTCTGTGTTTGTAAATTGTGTGCGCAGTAGACGCACGTGCATCAACAAAGTTGTGCCAAGCGTGCGCCTGTGTCATAAGTAAAGGGCCGGCTGGCTTGACCATTAAAAGGTGCTGTAACCTCCAAAGTACACTCCAGTCCAAACCAAAAAAAAAAATATTTTCTGTGTTTGTGAATTCTGTGCGCAGTAGCCGCACGTGCATCAACAAAGTAGTGCCAAGCGTGCGCCTGTGTCATAAGTAAAGGGCCAGATGGCTTGACCATTAAAGGGTGCTGTAACCCCCAAAGTACACTCCAGTCCAAACCAAAAAAAAATTATTTTCTGTGTTTGTGAATTGTGTGCGCAGTAGCCGCACGTGCATCAACAAAGTAGTGCCAAGCGTGCGCCTGTGTCAAAAGTAAAGGGCCGGCTGGCTTGACCGTTAAAGGGTGCTGTAACCCCCGAAAGTACACTCCAGTCCAAACCAAAAAAAAATTATTTTCTGTGTTTGTGAATTGTGTGCGCAGTAGCCGCACGTGCATCAACAAAGTAGTGCCAAGCGTGCGCCTGTGTCATAAGTAAAGGGCCGGCTGGCTTGACCATTAAAGGGTGCTGTAACCCCCAAAGTACACTCCAGTCCAAACCCAAAAAATATATATTTTCTGTGTTTGTGAATTGTGTGCGCAGTAGCCGCACGTGCATCAACAAAGTAGTGCCAAGCGTGCGCCTGTGTCATAAGTAAAGGGCCGGCTGGCTTGACCGTTAAAGGGTGCTGTAACCCCCAAAGTACACTCCAGTCCAATCCAAAAAAAATTATTTTCTGTGTTTGTAAATTGTGTGCGCAGTAGACGCACGTGCATCAACAAAGTTGTGCCAAGCGTGCGCCTGTGTCATAAGTAAAGGGCCGGCTGGCTTGACCATTAAAAGGTGCTGTAACCTCCAAAGTACACTCCAGTCCAAACCAAAAAAAAAAATATTTTCTGTGTTTGTGAATTGTGTGCGCAGTAGCCGCACGTGCATCAGCAAAGTAGTGCCAAGCGTGCGCCTGTGTCATAAGTAAAGGGCCAGATGGCTTGACCATTAAAGGGTGCTGTAACCCCCAAAGTACACTCCAGTCCAAACCAAAAAAAAATTATTTTCTGTGTTTGTGAATTGTGTGCGCAGTAGCCGCACGTGCATCAACAAAGTAGTGCCAAGCGTGCGCCTGTGTCAAAAGTAAAGGGCCGGCTGGCTTGACCGTTAAAGGGTGCTGTAACCCCCGAAAGTACACTCCAGTCCAAACCAAAAAAAAATAATTTTCTGTGTTTGTGAATTGTGTGCGCAGTAGCTGCACGTGCATCAACAAAGTAGTGCCAAGCGTGCGCCTGTGTCATAAGTAAAGGGCCAGCTGGCTTGACCGTTAAAGGGTGCTGTATCCCCCAAAGTACACTCCAGTCTAAACCAAAAAAATATATATTTTCTGTGTTTGTGAATTGTATGCGCAGTAGCCGCACGTGCATCAACAAAGTAGTGCCAAGCGTGCGACTGTGTCATAAGTAAAGGGCCGGCTGGCTTGACCGTTAAAGGGTGCTGTGACCCCCAAAGTACACTCCAGTCCAAACCAAAAAAAAAATTATTTTCTGTGTTTGTGAATTGTGTGCGCAGTAGCTGCACGTGCATCAACAAAGTAGTGCCAAGCGTGCGCCTGTGTCATAAGTAAAGGGCCAGCTGCCTTGACCATTAAAGGGTGCTGTAACCTCCAAAGTACACTCCAGTCCAAACCAAAAAAAAAATTATTTTCTGTGTTTGTGAATTGTGTGCGCAGTAGCCGCACGTGCATCAACAATGTAGTGCCAAGCGTGCGCCTGTGTCATAAGTAAAGGGCCGGCTGGCTTGACCGTTAAAGGGTGCTGTAACCCCAAAGTACACTCCAGTCCAAACCAAAAAAAAAATTATTTTCTGTGTTTGTGAATTGTGTGCGCAGTAGCAGCACGTGCATCAACAAAGTAGTGCCAAGCGTGCGCCTGTGTCATAAGTAAAGGGCCGGCTGGCTTGACCGTTAAAGGGTGCTGTAACCCCCAAAGTACACTCCAGTCCAAACCAAAAAAATATATATTTTCTGTGTTTGTGAATTGTGTGCGCAGTAGCCGCACGTGCATCAACAAAGTAGTGCCAAGCGTGCGCCTGTGTCATAAGTAAAGGGCCGGATGGCTTGACCGTTAAAGGGTGCTGTAACCCCCAAAGTACACTCCAGTCCATACCAAAAAAAAAATATTTTCTGTGTTTGTGAATTGTGTGCGCAGTAGCTGCATGTGCATCAACAAAGTAGTGCCAAGCGTGCGCCTGTGTCATAAGTAAAGGGCCAGCTGGCTTGACCAATAAAGGGTGCTGTAACCTCCAAAGTACACTCCAGTCCAAACCAAAAAAAAAATTATTTTCTGTGTTTGTGAATTGTGTGCGCAGTAGCCGCACGTGCATCAACAAAGTAGTGCCAAGTGTGCGCCTGTGTCATAAGTAAAGGGCCGGCTGGCTTGACCATTAAATGGTGCTGTAACCCCCAAAGTACACTCCAGTCCAAACCAACAAAAAAAATTATTTTCTGTGTTTATGAATTGTGTGCGCAGTAGCCGCACGTGCATCAACAAAGTAGTGCCAAGCGTGCACCTGTGTCATAAGTAAAGGGCCGGATGGCTTGACCGTTAAAGGGTGCTGTAACCCCCAAAGTACACTCCAGTCCAAACCAAAAAAATATATATTTTCTGTGTTTGTGAATTGTGTGCGCAGTAGACGCACGTGCATCAACAAAGTAGTGCCAAGCGTGCGCCTGTGTCATAAGTAAAGGGCCGGCTGGCTTGACCATTGAAAGGTGCTGTAACCTCCAAAGTACACTCCAGTCCAAACCAAAAAAAAAAATATTTTCTGTGTTTGTGAATTGTGTGCGCAGTAGCCGCACGTTCATCAACAAAGTAGTGCCAAGCGTGCGCCTGTGTCATAAGTAAAGGGCCGGATGGCTTGACCGTTAAAGGGTGCTGTAACCCCCAAAGTACACTCCAGTCCAAACCAAAAAAAATATTATTTTCTGTGTTTGTGAATTGTGTGCGCAGTAGCCGCACGTGCATCAACAAAGTAGTGCCAAGTGTGCGCCTGTGTCGTAAGTAAAGGGCCGGATGGCTTGACCGTTAAAGGGTGCTGTAACCCCCAAAGTACACTCCAGTCCAAACCAAAAAAATATATATTTTCTGTGTTTGTGAATTGTGTGCGCAGTAGCCGCACGTGCATCAACAAAGTAGTGCCAAGCATGCGCCTGTGTCATAAGTAAAGGGCCGGCTGGCTTGACTGTTAAAGGGTGCTGTAACCCCCAAAGTACACTCCAGTCCAAACCAAAAAAAAAATTATTTTCTGTGTTTGTGAATTGTGTGCGCAGTAGCAGCACGTGCATCAACAAAGTAGTGCCAAGCGTGCGCCTGTGTCATAAGTAAAGGGCCAGCTGGCTTGACCGTTAAAGGGTGCTGTAACCCCCAAAGTACACTCCAGTCCAAACCAAAAAAATATATATTTTCTGTGTTTGTGAATTGTGTGCGCAGTAGCCGCACGTGCATCAACAAAGTAGTGCCAAGCGTGCGACTGTGTCATAAGTAAAGGGCCGGCTGGCTTGACCGTTAAAGGGTGCTGTAACCCCCAAAGTACACTCCAGTTCAATCCAAAAAAAATTATTTTCTGTGTTTGTAAATTGTGTGCGCAGTAGACGCACGTGCATCAACAAAGTTGTGCCAAGCGTGCGCCTGTGTCATAAGTAAAGGGCCGGCTGGCTTGACCATTAAAAGGTGCTGTAACCTCCAAAGTACACTCCAGTCCAAACCAAAAAAAAAAATATTTTCTGTGTTTGTGAATTCTGTGCGCAGTAGCCGCACGTGCATCAACAAAGTAGTGCCAAGCGTGCGCCTGTGTCATAAGTAAAGGGCCAGATGGCTTGACCATTAAAGGGTGCTGTAACCCCCAAAGTACACTCCAGTCCAAACCAAAAAAAAAATATTTTCTGTGTTTGTGAATTGTGTGCGCAGTAGCCGCACGTGCATCAACAAAGTAGTGCCAAGCGTGCGCCTGTGTCAAAAGTAAAGGGCCGGCTGGCTTGACCATTAAAGGGTGCTGTAACCCCCGAAAGTACACTCCAGTCCAAACCAAAAAAAAATTATTTTCTGTGTTTGTGAATTGTGTGCGCAGTAGCAGCACGTGCATCAACAAAGTAGTGCCAAGCGTGCGCCTGTGTCATAAGTAAAGGGCCGGCTGGCTTGACCGTTAAAGGGTGCTGTATCCCCCAAAGTACACTCCAGTATAAACCAAAAAAATATATATTTTCTGTGTTTGTGAATTGTGTGCGCAGTAGCCGCACGTGCATCAACAAAGTAGTGCCAAGCGTGCGACTGTGTCATAAGTAAAGGGCCGGCTGGCTTGACCGTTAAAGGGTGCTGTAACCCCCAAAGTACACTCCAGTCCAAACCAAAAAAATATATATTTTCTGTGTTTGTGAATTGTGTGCGCAGTAGCCGCACGTGCATCAACAAAGTAGTGCCAAGCGAGCGCCTGTGTCATAAGTAAAGGGCCTGCTGTCTTGACCGTTAAAGGGTGCTGTAAACCCCAAAGTACACTCCAGTCCAAACCAAAAAAATATATATTTTCTGTGTTTGTGAATTGTGTGCGCAGTAGCCGCACGTGCATCAACAAAGTAGTGCCAAGCGTGCGCCTGTGTCATAAGTAAAGGGCCGGCTGGCTTGACCGTTAAAGGGTGCTGTAACCCCCAAAGTACACTCTAGTACAAACCAAAAAAATATATATTTTCTGTGTTTGTGAATTGTGTGCGCAGTAGCCGCACGTGCATCAACAAAGTAGTGCCAAGCGTGCGCCTGTGTCATAAGTAAAGGGCCGGATGGCTTGACCGTTAAAGGGTGCTGTAACCCCCAAAGTACACTCCAGTCCAAACCAAAAAATATATATTTTCTGTGTTTGTGAATTGTGTGCGCAGTAGCCGCACGTGCATCAACAAAGTAGTGCCAAGCGTGCGCCTGTGTCATAAGTAAAGGGCCGGCTGGCTTGACCGTTACAGGGTGCTGTAACCCCCAAAGTACACTCCAGTCCAAACCAAAAAAATATATATTTTCTGTGTTTGTGAATTGTGTGCGCAGTAGCCGCACGTGCATCAACAAAGTAGTGCCAAGCGTGCGCCTGTGTCATAAGTAAAGGGCCGGCTGGCTTGACCGTTAAAGGGTGCTGTAATCCCCAAAGTACACTCCAGTCCAAACCAAAAAAAAAATTATTTTCTGTGTTTGTGAATTGTGTGCGCAGTAGCCGCACGTGCATAAACAAAGTAGTGCCAAGCGTGCGCCTGTGTCATAAGTAAAGGGCCGGCTGGCTTGACCATTAAAGGGTGCTGTAACCCCCAAAGTACACTCCAGTCCAAACAAAAAAAAAAATTATTTTCTGTGTTTGTGAATTGTGTGCGCAGTAGCAGCACGTGCATCAACAAAGTAGTGCCAAGCGTGCGCCTGTGTCATAAGTAAAAGGCCAGCTGCCTTGACCATTAAAGGGTGCTGTAACCCCCAAAGTACACTCCAGTCCAAACCAAAAAAATATATATTTTCTGTGTTTGTGAATTGTGTGCGCAGTAGCCGCACGTGCATCAACAAAGTAGTGCCAAGCGTGCGCCTGTGTCATAAGTAAAGGGCCGGCTGGCTTGACCGTTAAAGGGTGCTGTAACCCCCAAAGTACACTCCAGTCCAAACCAAAAAAATATATATTTTCTGTGTTTGTGAATTGTGTGCGCAGTAGCCGCACGTGCATCAACAAAGTAGTGCCAAGCGTGCGCCTGTGTCATAAGTAAAGGGCCGGCTGGCTTGACCGTTAAAGGGTGCTGTAACCCCCAAAGTACACTCCAGTCCAAACCAAAAAAATATATATTTTCTGTGTTTGTGAATTTTGTGCGCAGTAGCCGCACGTGCATCAACAAAGTAGTGCCAAGCGTGCGCCTGTGTCATAAGTAAAGGGCCGGCTGGCTTGACCGTTAAAGGGTGCTGTAACCCCCAAAGTACACTCCAGTCCAAAGCAAAGAAATATATATTTTCTGTGTTTGTGAATTGTGTGCACAGTAGCCGCACGTGCATCAACAAAGTAGTGCCAAGCGTGCGCCTGTGTCATAAGTAAAGGGCCGGCTGGCTTGACCATTAAAGGGTGCTGTAACCCCCAAAGTACACTCCAGTCCAAACCAAAAAAATATATATTTTCTGTGTTTGTGAATTGTGTGCGCAGTAGCCGCACGTGCATCAACAAAGTAGTGCCAAGCGTGCGCCTGTGTCATAAGTAAAGGGCCGGCTGGCTTGACCGTTAATGGGTGCTGTAACCCCCAAAGTACACTCCAGTCCAATCCAAAAAAAATTATTTTCTGTGTTTGTGAATTGTGTGCGCAGTAGACGCACGTGCATCAACAAAGTTGTGCCAAGCGTGCGCCTGTGTCATAAGTAAAGGGCCGGCTGGCTTGACCATTAAAAGGTGCTGTAACCTCCAAAGTACACTCCAGTCCAAACCAAAAAAATATATATTTTCTGTGTTTGTGAATTGTGTGCGCAGTAGCCGCACGTGCATCAACAAAGTAGTGACAAAGCGTGCGCCTGTGTCATAAGTAAAGGGCCGGCTGGCTTGACCGTTAAAGGGTGCTGTAACCCCCAAAGTACACTCCAGTCCAAACCAAAAAAAAATTATTTTCTGTGTTTGTGAATTGTGTGCGCAGTTGCCGCACATGCATCAACAAAGTTGTGCCAAGCGTGCGCCTGTGTCAAAAGTAAAGGGCCGGCTGGCTTGACCGTTAAAGGTTGCTGTAACCCCCGAAAGTAAACTCCAGTCAAAACCAAAAAAAAATTATTTTCTGTGTTTGTGAATTGTGTGCGCAGTAGCCGCACGTGCATCAACAAAGTAGTGCTAAGCGTGCGCCTGTGTCATAAGTAAAGGGCCGGCTGGCTTAACCGTTAAAGGGTGCTGTAACCCCCAAAGTACACTCCAGTCCAAACCAAAAAAATATATATTTTCTGTGTTTGTGAATTGTGTGCGCAGTAGCCGCACGTGCATCAACAAAGTAGTGCCAAGCGTGCGACTGTGTCATAAGTAAAGGGCCGGCTGGCTTGACCGTTAAAGGGTGCTGTAACCCCCAAAGTACACTCCAGTTCAATCCAAAAAAAATTATTTTCTGTGTTTGTAAATTGTGTGCGCAGTAGACGCACGTGCATCAACAAAGTTGTGCCAAGCGTGCGCCTGTGTCATAAGTAAAGGGCCGGCTGGCTTGACCATTAAAAGGTGCTGTAACCTCCAAAGTACACTCCAGTCCAAACCAAAAAAAAAAATATTTTCTGTGTTTGTGAATTCTGTGCGCAGTAGCCGCACGTGCATCAACAAAGTAGTGCCAAGCGTGCGCCTGTGTAATAAGTAAAGGGCCAGATGGCTTGACCATTAAAGGGTGCTGTAACCCCCAAAGTACACTCCAGTCCAAACCAAAAAAATATATATTTTCTGTGTTTGTGAATTGTGTGCGCAGTAGCCGCACGTGCATCAACAAAGTAGTGCCAAGCGTGCGACTGTGTCATAAGTAAAGGGCCGGCTGGCTTGACCGTTAAAGGGTGCTGTAACCCCCAAAGTACACTCCAGTTCAATCCAAAAAAAATTATTTTCTGTGTTTGTAAATTGTGTGCGCAGTAGACGCACGTGCATCAACAAAGTTGTGCCAAGCGTGCGCCTGTGTCATAAGTAAAGGGCCGGCTGGCTTGACCATTAAAAGGTGCTGTAACCTCCAAAGTACACTCCAGTCCAAACCAAAAAAAAAATATTTTCTGTGTTTGTGAATTCTGTGCGCAGTAGCCGCACGTGCATCAACAAAGTAGTGCCAAGCGTGCGCCTGTGTCATAAGTAAAGGGCCAGATGGCTTGACCATTAAAGGGTGCTGTAACCCCCAAAGTACACTCCAGTCCAAACCAAAAAAAAATTATTTTCTGTGTTTGTGAATTGTGTGCGCAGTAGCCGCACGTGCATCAACAAAGTAGTGCCAAGCGTGCGCCTGTGTCAAAAGTAAAGGGCCGGCTGGCTTGACCGTTAAAGGGTGCTGTAACCCCCGAAAGTACACTCCAGTCCAAACCAAAAAAAAATTATTTTCTGTGTTTGTGAATTGTGTGCGCAGTAGCCGCACGTGCATCAACAAAGTAGTGCCAAGCGTGCGCCTGTGTCATAAGTAAAGGGCCGGCTGGCTTGACCGTTAAAGGGTGCTGTATCCCCCAAAGTACACTCCAGTCTAAACCAAAAAAATATATATTTTCTGTGTTTGTGAATTGTGTGCGCAGTAGCCGCACGTGCATCAACAAAGTAGTGCCAAGCGTGCGACTGTGTCATAAGTAAAGGGCCGGCTGTCTTGACCGTTAAAGGGTGCTGTGACCCCCAAAGTACACTCCAGTCCAAACCAAAAAAAAAATTATTTTCTGTGTTTGTGAATTGTGTGCGCAGTAGCTGCACGTGCATCAACAAAGTAGTGCCAAGCGTGCGCCTGTGTTATAAGTAAAGGGCCGGCTGGCTTGACCGTTAAAGGGTGCTGTAACCCCCAAAGTACACTCCAGTCCAAACCAAAAAAAAATATATTTTCTGTGTTTGTGAATTGTGTGCGCAGTAGCCGCACGTGCATCAACAAAGTAGTGCCAAGCGAGCGCCTGTGTCAAAAGTAAAGGGCCTGCTGCCTTGACCGTTAAAGGGTGCTGTAAACCCCAAAGTACACTCCAGTCCAAACCAAAAAAATATATATTTTCTGTGTTTGTGAATTGTGTGCGCAGTAGCCGCACGTGCATCAACAAAGTAGTGCCAAGCGTGCGCCTGTGTCATAAGTAAAGGGCCGGCTGGCTTGACCGTTAAAGGGTGCTGTAAACCCCAAAGTACACTCTAGAACAAACCAAAAAAATATATATTTTCTGTGTTTGTGAATTGTGTGCGCAGTAGCCGCACGTGCATCAACAAAGTAGTGCCAAGCGTGCGCCTGTGTCATAAGTAAAGGGCCGGATGGCTTGACCGTTAAAGGGTGCTGTAACCCCCAAAGTACACTCCAGTCCAAACCAAAAAAATATATATTTTCTGTGTTTGTGAATTGTGTGCGCAGTAGCCGCACGTGCATCAACAAAGTAGTGCCAAGCGTGCGCCTGTGTCATAAGTAAAGGGCCGGCTGGCTTGACCGTTACAGGGTGCTGTAACCCCCAAAGTACACTCCAGTCCAAACCAAAAAAATATATATTTTCTGTGTTTGTGAATTGTGTGCGCAGTAGCCGCACGTGCATCAACAAAGTAGTGCCAAGCGTGCGCCTGTGTCATAAGTAAAGGGCCGGCTGGCTTGACCGTTAAAGGGTGCTGTAATCCCCAAAGTACACTCCAGTCCAAACCAAAAAAAAAATTATTTTCTGTGTTTGTGAATTGTGTGCGCAGTAGCCGCACGTGCATCAACAAAGTAGTGCCAAGCGTGCGCCTGTGTCAAAAGTAAAGGGCCGGCTGGCTTGACCGTTAAAGGGTGCTGTAACCCCCGAAAGTACACTCCAGTCCAAACCAAAAAAAAATTATTTTCTGTGTTTGTGAATTGTGTGCGCAGTAGCCGCACGTGCATCAACAAAGTAGTGCCAAGCGTGCGCCTGTGTCATAAGTAAAGGGCCGGCTGGCTTGACCGTTAAAGGGTGCTGTATCCCCCAAAGTACACTCCAGTCTAAACCAAAAAAATATATATTTTCTGTGTTTGTGAATTGTGTGCGCAGTAGCCGCACGTGCATCAACAAAGTAGTGCCAAGCGTGCGACTGTGTCATAAGTAAAGGGCCGGCTGGCTTGACCGTTAAAGGGTGCTGTGACCCCCAAAGTACACTCCAGTCCAAACCAAAAAAAAAATTATTTTCTGTGTTTGTGAATTGTGTGCGCAGTAGCTGCACGTGCATCAACAAAGTAGTGCCAAGCGTGCGCCTGTGTTATAAGTAAAGGGCCGGCTGGCTTGACCGTTAAAGGGTGCTGTAACCCCCAAAGTACACTCCAGTCCAAACCAAAAAAATATATATTTTCTGTGTTTGTGAATTGTGTGCGCAGTAGCCGCACGTGCATCAACAAAGTAGTGCCAAGCGAGCGCCTGTGTCATAAGTAAAGGGCCTGCTGCCTTGACCGTTAAAGGGTGCTGTAACCCCCAAAGTACACTCCAGTCCAAACCAAAAAAATATATATTTTCTGTGTTTGTGAATTGTGTGCGCAGTAGCCGCACGTGCATCAACAAAGTAGTGCCAAGCGTGCGCCTGTGTCATAAGTAAAGGGCCGGCTGGCTTGACCGTTAAAGGGTGCTGTAACCCCCAAAGTACACTCTAGTACAAACCAAAAAAATATATATTTTCTGTGTTTGTGAATTGTGTGCGCAGTAGCCGCACGTGCATCAACAAAGTAGTGCCAAGCGTGCGCCTGTGTCATAAGTAAAGGGCCGGATGGCTTGACCGTTAAAGGGTGCTGTAACCCCCAAAGTACACTCCAGTCCAAACCAAAAAAATATATATTTTCTGTGTTTGTGAATTGTGTGCGCAGTAGCCGCACGTGCATCAACAAAGTAGTGCCAAGCGTGCGCCTGTGTCATAAGTAAAGGGCCGGCTGGCTTGACCGTTACAGGGTGCTGTAACCCCCAAAGTACACTCCAGTCCAAACCAAAAAAATATATATTTTCTGTGTTTGTGAATTGTGTGCGCAGTAGCCGCACGTGCATCAACAAAGTAGTGCCAAGCGTGCGCCTGTGTCATAAGTAAAGGGCCGGCTGGCTTGACCGTTAAAGGGTGCTGTAATCCCCAAAGTACACTCCAGTCCAAACCAAAAAAAAAATTATTTTCTGTGTTTGTGAATTGTGTGCGCAGTAGCCGCACGTGCATCAACAAAGTAGTGCCAAGCGTGCGCCTGTGTCATAAGTAAAGGGCCGGCTGGCTTGACCATTAAAGGGTGCTGTAACCCCCAAAGTACACTCCAGTCCAAACAAAAAAAAAATTATTTTCTGTGTTTGTGAATTGTGTGCGCAGTAGCAGCACGTGCATCAACAAAGTAGTGCCAAGCGTGCGCCTGTGTCATAAGCAAAGGGCCGGATGGCTTGACCGTTAAAGGGTGCTGTAACCCCCAAAGTACACTCCAGTCCAAACCAAAAAAATATATATTTTCTGTGTTTGTGAATTGTGTGCGCAGTAGCCGCACGTGCATCAACAAAGTAGTGCCAAGCGTGCGCCTGTGTCATAAGTAAAGGGCCGGCTGGCTTGACCGTTAAAGGGTGCTGTAACCCCCAAAGTACACTCCAGTCCAAACCAAAAAAATATATATTTTCTGTGTTTGTGAATTTTGTGCGCAGTAGCCGCACGTGCATCAACAAAGTAGTGCCAAGCGTGCGCCTGTGTCATAAGTAAAGGGCCGGCTGGCTTGACCGTTAAAGGGTGCTGTAACCCCCAAAGTACACTCCAGTCCAAACCAAAGAAATATATATTTTCTGTGTTTGTGAATTGTGTGCGCAGTAGCCGCACGTGCATCAACAAAGTAGTGCCAAGCGTGCGCCTGTGTCATAAGTAAAGGGCCGGCTGGCTTGACCATTAAACGGTGCTGTAACCCCCAAAGTACACTCCAGTCCAAACCAAAAAAATATATATTTTCTGTGTTTGTGAATTGTGTGCGCAGTAGCCGCACGTGCATCAACAAAGTAGTGCCAAGCGTGCGCCTGTGTCATAAGTAAAGGGCCGGCTGGCTTGACCGTTAAAGGGTGCTGTAACCCCCAAGGTACACTCCAGTCCAATCCAAAAAAAATTATTTTCTGTGTTTGTGAATTGTGTGCGCAGTAGACGCACGTGCATCAACAAAGTTGTGCCAAGCGTGCGCCTGTGTCATAAGTAAAGGGCCGGCTGGCTTGACCATTAAAAGGTGCTGTAACCTCCAAAGTACACTCCAGTCCAAACCAAAAAAATATATATTTTCTGTGTTTGTGAATTGTGTGCGCAGTAGCCGCACGTGCATCAACAAAGTAGTGACAAAGCGTGCGCCTGTGTCATAAGTAAAGGGCCAGCTGGCTTGACCGTTAAAGGGTGCTGTAACCCCAAAGTACACTCCAGTCCAAACCAAAAAAAAATTATTTTCTGTGTTTGTGAATTGTGTGCGCAGTTGCCGCACATGCATCAACAAAGTTGTGCCAAGCGTGCGCCTGTGTCAAAAGTAAAGGGACGGCTGGCTTGACCGTTAAAGGGTGCTGTAACCCCCGAAAGTAAACTCCAGTCAAAACCAAAAAAAAATTATTTTCTGTGTTTGTGAATTGTGTGCGCAGTAGCTGCACGTGCATCAACAAAGTAGTGCCAAGCGTGCGCCTGTGTCATAAGTAAAGGGCCGGCTGGCTTGACTGTTAAATGGTGCTGTATCCCCCAAAGTACACTCCAGTCTAAACCAAAAAAAATATATTTTCTGTGTTTGTGAATTGTGTGCGCAGTAGCAGCATGTGCATCAACAAAGTAGTGCCAAGCGTGCGCCTGTGTCATAAGTAAAGGGCCTGCTGGCTTGACCGTTAAAGGGTGCTGTAACCCCCAAAGTACACTCCAGTCCAAACCAAAAAAATATATATTTTTCTGTGTTTGTGAATTGTGTGCGCAGTAGCCGCACGTGCATCAACAAAGTAGTGCCAAGCGTGCGACTGTGTCATAAGTAAAGGGCCGGCTGGCTTGACCGTTAAAGGGTGCTGTGACCCCCAAAGTACACTCCAGTCCAAACCAAAAAAAAATTATTTTCTGTGTTTGTGAATTGTGTGCACAGTAGCTGCACGTGCATCAACAAAGTAGTGCCAAGCGTGCGCCTGTGTCATAAGTAAAGGGCCAGCTGGCTTGACCATTAAAGGGTGCTGTAACCTCCAAAGTACACTCCAGTCCAAACCAAAAAAAAAATTATTTTCTGTGTTTGTGAATTGTGTGCGCAGTAGCCGCACGTGCATCAACAATGTAGTGCCAAGCGTGCGCCTGTGTCATAAGTAAAGGGCCGGCTGGCTTGACCGTTAAAGGGTGCTGTAACCCCAAAGTACACTCCAGTCCAAACCAAAAAAAAAATTATTTTCTGTGTTTGTGAATTGTGTGCGCAGTAGCAGCACGTGCATCAACAAATTAGTGCCAAGCGTGCGCCTGTGTTATAAGTAAAGGGCCGGCTGGCTTGACCGTTAAAGGGTGCTGTAACCCCCAAAGTACACTCCAGTCCAAACCAAAAAAAAATATATTTTCTGTGTTTGTGAATTGTGTGCGCAGTAGCCGCACGTGCATCAACAAAGTAGTGCCAAGCGAGCGCCTGTGTCATAAGTAAAGGGCCGGCTGGCTTGACCGTTAAAGGGTGCTGTAACCCCCAAAGTACACTCCAGTCCAAACCAAAAAAATATATATTTTCTGTGTTTGTGAATTGTGTGCGCAGTAGCCGCACGTGCATCAACAAAGTAGTGCCAAGCGTGTGCCTGTGTCGTAAGTAAAGGGCCGGATGGCTTGACCGTTAAAGGGTGCTGTAACCCCCAAAGTACACTCCAGTCCAAACCAAAAAAATATATATTTTCTGTGTTTGTGAATTGTGTGCGCAGTAGCCGCACGTGCATCAACAAAGTAGTGCCAAGCGTGCGCCTGTGTCATAAGTAAAGGGCCGGCTGGCTTGACCGTTAAAGGGTGCTGTAACCCCCAAAGTACACTCCAGTCCAAACCAAAAAAAAAATTATTTTCTGTGTTTGTGAATTGTGTGCGCAGTAGCCGCACGTGCATCAACAAAGTAGTGCCAAGCGTGCGCCTGTGTCATAAGTAAAGGGCCGGCTGGCTTGACCATTAAAGGGTGCTGTAACCCCCAAAGTACACTCCAGTCCAAACCAAAAAAATATATATTTTCTGTGTTTGTGAATTGTGTGCGCAGTAGCCGCACGTGCATCAACAAAGTAGTGCCAAGCGTGCGCCTGTGTCATAAGTAAAGGGCCGGCTGGCTTGACCGTTAAAGGGTGCTGTAACCCCCAAAGTACACTCCAGTCCAAACCAAAAAAATATATATTTTCTGTGTTTGTGAATTGTGTGCGCAGTAGCCGCACGTGCATCAACAAAGTAGTGCCAAGCGTGCGACTGTGTCATAAGTAAAGGGCCGGCTGGCTTGACCGTTAAAGGGTGCTGTAACCCCCAAAGTACACTCCAGTCCAATCCAAAAAAAATAATTTTCTGTGTTTGTAAATTGTGTGCGCAGTAGACGCACGTGCATCAACAAAGTTGTGCCAAGCGTGCGCCTGTGTCATAAGTAAAGGGCCGGCTGGCTTGACCAGTAAAAGGTGCTGTAACCTCCAAAGTACACTCCAGTCCAAACCAAAAAAAAAAATATTTTCTGTGTTTGTGAATTGTGTGCGCAGTAGCCGCACGTGCATCAACAAAGTTGTGCCAAGCGTGCGCCTGTGTCAAAAGTAAAGGGACGGCTGGCTTGACCGTTAAAGGGTGCTGTAACCCCCGAAAGTAAACTCCAGTCAAAACCAAAAAAAAATTATTTTCTGTGTTTGTGAATTGTGTGCGCAGTAGCTGCACGTGCATCAACAAAGTAGTGCCAAGCGTGCGCCTGTGTCATAAGTAAAGGGCCGGCTGGCTTGACTGTTAAATGGTGCTGTATCCCCCAAAGTACACTCCAGTCTAAACCAAAAAAAATATATTTTCTGTGTTTGTGAATTGTGTGCGCAGTAGCAGCATGTGCATCAACAAAGTAGTGCCAAGCGTGCGCCTGTGTCATAAGTAAAGGGCCTGCTGGCTTGACCGTTAAAGGGTGCTGTAACCCCCAAAGTACACTCCAGTCCAAACCAAAAAAATATATATTTTCTGTGTTTGTGAATTGTGTGCGCAGTAGCCGCACGTGCATCAACAAAGTAGTGCCAAGCGTGCGACTGTGTCATAAGTAAAGGGCCGGCTGGCTTGACCGTTAAAGGGTGCTGTGACCCCCAAAGTACACTCCAGTCCAAACCAAAAAAAAATTATTTTCTGTGTTTGTGAATTGTGTGCACAGTAGCTGCACGTGCATCAACAAAGTAGTGCCAAGCGTGCGCCTGTGTCATAAGTAAAGGGCCAGCTGGCTTGACCATTAAAGGGTGCTGTAACCTCCAAAGTACACTCCAGTCCAAACCAAAAAAAAAATTATTTTCTGTGTTTGTGAATTGTGTGCGCAGTAGCCGCACGTGCATCAACAATGTAGTGCCAAGCGTGCGCCTGTGTCATAAGTAAAGGGCCGGCTGGCTTGACCGTTAAAGGGTGCTGTAACCCCAAAGTACACTCCAGTCCAAACCAAAAAAAAAATTATTTTCTGTGTTTGTGAATTGTGTGCGCAGTAGCAGCACGTGCATCAACAAAGTAGTGCCAAGCGTGCGCCTGTGTTATAAGTAAAGGGCCGGCTGGCTTGACCATTAAAGGGTGCTGTAACCCCCAAAGTACACTCCAGTCCAAACCAAAAAAAAATATATTTTCTGTGTTTGTGAATTGTGTGCGCAGTAGCCGCACGTGCATCAACAAAGTAGTGCCAAGCGAGCGCCTGTGTCATAAGTAAAGGGCCGGCTGGCTTGACCGTTAAAGGGTGCTGTAACCCCCAAAGTACACTCCAGTCCAAACCAAAAAAATATATATTTTCTGTGTTTGTGAATTGTGTGCGCAGTAGCCGCACGTGCATCAACAAAGTAGTGCCAAGCGTGTGCCTGTGTCGTAAGTAAAGGGCCGGATGGCTTGACCGTTAAAGGGTGCTGTAACCCCCAAAGTACACTCCAGTCCAAACCAAAAAAATATATATTTTCTGTGTTTGTGAATTGTGTGCGCAGTAGCCGCACGTGCATCAACAAAGTAGTGCCAAGCGTGCGCCTGTGTCATAAGTAAAGGGCCGGCTGGCTTGACCGTTAAAGGGTGCTGTAACCCCCAAAGTACACTCCAGTCCAAACCAAAAAAAAAATTATTTTCTGTGTTTGTGAATTGTGTGCGCAGTAGCCGCACGTGCATCAACAAAGTAGTGCCAAGCGTGTGCCTGTGTCATAAGTAAAGGGCCGGCTGGCTTGACCATTAAAGGGTGCTGTAACCCCCAAAGTACACTCCAGTCCAAACCAAAAAAATATATATTTTCTGTGTTTGTGAATTGTGTGCGCAGTAGCCGCACGTGCATCAACAAAGTAGTGCCAAGCGTGCGCCTGTGTCATAAGTAAAGGGCCGGCTGGCTTGACCGTTAAAGGGTGCTGTAACCCCCAAAGTACACTCCAGTCCAAACCAAAAAAATATATATTTTCTGTGTTTGTGAATTGTGTGCGCAGTAGCCGCACGTGCATCAACAAAGTAGTGCCAAGCGTGCGACTGTGTCATAAGTAAAGGGCCGGCTGGCTTGACCGTTAAAGGGTGCTGTAACCCCCAAAGTACACTCCAGTCCAATCCAAAAAAAATAATTTTCTGTGTTTGTAAATTGTGTGCGCAGTAGACGCACGTGCATCAACAAAGTTGTGCCAAGCGTGCGCCTGTGTCATAAGTAAAGGGCCGGCTGGCTTGACCAGTAAAAGGTGCTGTAACCTCCAAAGTACACTCCAGTCCAAACCAAAAAAAAAATATTTTCTGTGTTTGTGAATTGTGTGCGCAGTAGCCGCACGTGCATCAACAAAGTAGTGCCAAGCGTGCGCCTGTGTCATAAGTAAAGGGCCAGATGGCTTGACCATTAAAGGGTGCTGTAACCCCCAAAGTACACACCAGTCCAAACCAAAAAATATTATTTTCTGTGTTTGTGAATTGTGTGCGCAGTAGCCGCACGTGCATCAACAAAGTAGTGCCAAGCGTGCGCCTGTGTCAAAAGTAAAGGGCCGGCTGGCTTGACCGTTAAAGGGTGCTGTAACCCCCGAAAGTACACTCCAGTCCAAACCAAAAAAAATTATTTTCTGTGTTTGTGAATTGTTGTGCGCAGTAGCCGCACGTGCATCAACAAAGTAGTGCCAAGCGTGCGCCTGTGTCATAAGTAAAGGGCCGGCTGGCTTGACCGTTAAAGGGTGCTGTATCCCCCAAAGTACACTCCAGTCTAAACCAAAAAAAATATATATTTTCTGTGTTTGTGAATTGTGTGCGCAGTAGCCGCACGTGCATCAACAAAGTAGTGCCAAGCGTGCGACTGTGTCATAAGTAAAGGGCCGGCTGGCTTGACCGTTAAAGGGTGCTGTGACCCCCAAAGTACACTCCAGTCCAAACCAAAAAAAAAATTATTTTCTGTGTTTGTGAATTGTTGGTGCGCAGTAGATGCACGTGCATCAACAAAGTAGTGCCAAGCGTGCGCCTGTGTCATAAGTAAAGGGCCAGCTGCCTTGACCATTAAAGGGTGCTGTAACCTCCAAAGTACACTCCAGTCCAAACCAAAAAAAAAATTATTTTCTGTGTTTGTGAATTGTGTGCGCAGTAGCCGCACGTGCATCAACAATGTAGTGACCAAGCGTGCGCCTGTGTCATAAGTAAAGGGCCAGCTGGCTTGACCGTTTAAAGGGTGCTGTAACTCCAAAGTACACTCCAGTTCAAACCAAAAAAAAAATTATTTTCTGTGTTTGTGAATTGTGTGCGCAGTAGCAGCACGTGCATCAACAAAGTAGTGCCAAGCGTGCGCCTGTGTCATAAGTAAAGGGCCGGCTGGCTTGACCGTTAAAGGGTGCTGTAACCCCCAAAGTACACTCCAGTCCAAACCAAAAAAAAATATATTTTCTGTGTTTGTGAATTGTGTGCGCAGTAGCTGCACGTGCATCAACAAAGTAGTGCCAAGCGTGCGCCTGTGTCATAAGTAAAGGGCCAGCTGGCTTGACCATTAAAGGGTGCTGTGACCCCCAAAGTACACTCCAGTCCAAACCAAAAAAAAAATTATTTTCTGTGTTTGTGAATTGTGTGCGCAGTAGCTGCACGTGCATCAACAAAGTAGTGCCAAGCGTGCGCCTGTGTTATAAGTAAAGGGCCGGCTGGCTTGACCGTTAAAGGGTGCTGTAACCCCCACAAGTACACTCCAGTCCAAACCAAAAAAAATATATATTTTCTGTGTTTGTGAATTGTGTGCGCAGTAGCCGCACGTGCATCAACAAAGTAGTGCCAAGCGAGCGCCTGTGTCATAAGTAAAGGGCCGGCTGGCTTGACCATTAAATGGTGCTGTAACCCCCAAAGTACACTCCAGTCCAAACAAAAAAAAAATTATTTTCTGTGTTTATGAATTGTGTGCGCAGTAGCCGCACGTGCATCAACAAAGTAGTGCCAAGCGTGCACCTGTGTCATAAGTTAAGGGCCGGATGGCTTGACCGTTAAAGGGTGCTGTAACCCCCAAAGTACACTCCAGTCCAAACCAAAAAAATATATATTTTCTGTGTTTGTGATTTGTGTGCGCAGTAGACGCACGTGCATCAACAAAGTCAGTGCCAAGCGTGCGCCTGTGTCATAAGTAAAGGGCCGGCTGGCTTGACCATTGAAAGGTGCTGTAACCTCCAAAGTACACTCCAGTCCAAACCAAAAAAAAAAATATTTTCTGTGTTTGTGAATTGTGTGCGCAGTAGCCGCACGTGCATCAACAAAGTAGTGCCAAGCGTGCGCCTGTGTCATAAGTAAAGGGCCGGATGGCTTGACCGTTAAAGGGTGCTGTAACCCCCAAAGTACACTCCAGTCCAAACCAAAAAAAATATTATTTTCTGTGTTTGTGAATTGTGTGCGCAGTAGCCGCACGTGCATCAACAAAGTAGTGCCAAGCGTGCGCCTCTGTCGTAAGTAAAGGGCCGGATGCTTGACCGTTAAAGGGTGCTGTAACCCCCAAAGTACACTCCAGTCGAAACCAAAAAAATATATATTTTCTGTGTTTGTGAATTGTGTGCGCAGAAGCCGCACGTGCATCAACAAAGTAGTGCCAAGCGTGCGACTGTGTCATAAGTAAAGGGCCTGCTGGCTTGACCGTTAAAGGGTGCTGTAACCCCCAAAGTACACTCCAGTCCAACTCCAAAAAAAATTATTTTCTGTGTTTGTAAAATTGTGTGCGCAGTAGACGCACGTGCATCAACAAAGTTGTGCCAAGCGTGCGCCTGTGTCATAAGTAAAGGGCCGGCTGGCTTGACCATTAAAAGGTGCTGTAACCTCCAAAGTACACTCCAGTCCAAACCAAAAAAAAAAATATTTTCTGTGTTTGTGAATTGTGTGCGCAGTAGCCGCACGTGCATCAACAAAGTAGTGCCAAGCATGCGCCTGTGTCATAAGTAAAGGGCCAGATGGCTTGACCATTAAAGGGTGCTGTAACCCCCAAAGTACACTCCAGTCCAAACCAAAAAAAAATTATTTTCTGTGTTTGTGAATTGTGTGCGCAGTAGCCGCACGTGCATCAACAAAGTAAGTGCCAAGCGTGCGCCAGTGTGATAAGTAAAGGGCCGGCTGGCTTGACCGTTAAAGGGTGCTGTATCCCCCAAAGTACACTCCAGTCTAAACCAAAAAAATATATATTTTCTGTGTTTGTGAATTGTGTGCGCAGTAGCCGCACGTGCATCAACAAAGTAGTGCCAAGCGTGCGACTGTGTCATAAGTAAAGGGCCGGCTGGCTTGACCGTTAAAGGGTGCTGTGACCCCCAAAGTACACTCCAGTCCAAACCAAAAAAAAAATTATTTTCTGTGTTTGTGAATTGTTGTGCGCAGTAGCTGCACGTGCATCAACAAAGTAGTGCCAAGCGTGCGCCTGTGTCATAAGTAAAGGGCCAGCTGCCTTGACCATTAAAGGGTTGCTGTACCTCCAAAGTACACTCCAGTCCAAACCAAAAAAAAAAATTATTATCTGTGTTTGTGAATTGTGTGCGCAGTAGCCGCACATGCATCAACAATGTAGTGCAAGCGTGCGCCTGTGTCATAAGTAAAGGGCGCGCTGGCTTGACCGTTAAAGGGTGCTGTAACCCCAAAGTACACTCCAGTCCAAACCAAAAAAAAAATTATTTTCTGTGTTTGTGAATTGTGTGCGCAGTAGCAGCACGTGCATCAACAAAGTAGTGCCAAGCGTGCACCTGTGTCATAAGTAAAGGGCCGGCTGGCTTTGACCGTTAAAGGGTGCTGTAATCCCCAAAGTACACTTCAGTCCAAACCAAAAAAATATATATTTTCTGTGTTTGTGAATTGTGTGCGCAGTAGCCGCACGTGCATCACACAAAGTAGTGCCAAGCGTGCGCCTGTGTCATAAGTAAAGGGCCGGATGGCTTGAACCGTTAAAGGGTGCTGTAACCCCCCAAAGTACACTCCAGTCCATACCAAAAAAAAAAATTATTTTCTGTGTTTGTGAATTGTGTGCGCAGTAGCTGCATGTGCATCAACAAAGTAGTGCCAAGCGTGCGCCTCTGTCATAAGTAAAGGGCCAGCTGCTTGACCAATAAAGGGTGCTGTAACCTCCAAAGTACACTCCAGTCCAAACCAAAAAAAAAATTATTTTCTGTGTTTGTGAATTGTGTTGCGCAGTAGCCGCACGTGCATCAACAAAGTAGTGCCAAGTGTGCGCCTGTGTCATAAGTAAAGGGCCGGCTGGCTTGACCATTAAATGGTGCTGTAACCCCCAAAGTACACTCCAGTCCAAACCAAAAAAAAAATTATTTTCTGTGTTTATGAATTGTGTGCGCAGTAGCCGCACGTGCATCAACAAAGTAGTGCCAAGCGTGCACCTGTGTCATAAGTAAAGGGCCGGATGGCTTGACCGTTAAAGGGTGCTGTAACCCCCAAAGTACACTCCAGTCCCAAACCAAAAAAATATATATTTTCTGTGTTTGTGAATTGTGTGCGCAGTAGACGCACGTGCATCAACAAAGTAGTGCCCAAGCGTGCGCCTGTGTCATAAGTAAAGGGCCGGCTGGCTTGACCATTGAAAGGTGCTGTAACCTCCAAAGTACACTCCAGTCCAAACCAAAAAAAAAAATATTTTCTGTGTTTGTGAATTGTGTGCGCAGTAGCCGCACGTGCATCAACAAAGTAGTGCCAAGCGTGCGCCTGTGTCATAAGTAAAGGGCCCGGATGGCTTGACCGTTAAAGGGTGCTGTAACCCCCCAAAGTACACTCCAGTCCAAACCAAAAAAAATATTATTTTCTGTGTTTGTGAATTGTGTGCGCAGTAGCAGCACGTGCATCAACAAAGTAGTGCCAAGCGTGCGCCTGTGTCGTAAGTAAAGGGCCGGATGGCTTGACCGTTAAAGGGTGCCGTAACCCCCAAAGTACACTCCAGTCCAACCCAAAAAAATATATATTTTCTGTGTTTGTGAATTGTGTGCGCAGTAGCCGCACGTGCATCAACAAAGTAGTGCCAAGCGTGCGCCTGTGTCATAAGTAAAGGGCCGGCTGGCTTGACTGTTAAAGGGTGCTGTAACCCCCAAAGTACACTCCAGTCCAAACCAAAAAAAAATTATTTTCTGTGTTTGTGAATTGTGTGCGCAGTAGCTGCACGTGCATCAACAAAGTAGTGCCAAGCGTGCGCCTGTGTCATAAGTAAAGGGCCGGCTGGCTTGACCGTTAAAGGGTGCTGTAACCCCTGAAAGTACACTCCAGTCCAAACCAAAAAAAAATTATTTTCTGTGTTTGTGAATTGTGTGCGCAGTAGCCGCACGTGCATCAACAAAGTAGTGCCAAGCGTGCGCCTGTGTCATAAGTAAAGGGCCGGCTGGCTTGACCGTTAAAGGGTGCTGTATCCCCCAAAGTACACTCCAGTCTAAACCAAAAAAATATATATTTTCTGTGTTTGTGAATTGTGTGCGCAGTAGCCGCACGTGCATCAACAAAGTAGTGCCAAGCGTGCGACTGTGTCATAAGTAAAGGGCCAGCTGGCTTCACCGTTAAAGGGTGCTGTGACCCCCAAAGTACACTCCAGTCCAAACCAAAAAAAAAAATTATTTTCTGTGTTTGTGAATTGTGTGCGCAGTAGATGCACGTGCATCAACAAAGTAGTGCCAAGCGTGCGCCTGTGTCATAAGTAAAGGGCCAGCTGCCTTGACCATTAAAGGGTGCTGTAACCTCCAAAGTACACTCCAGTCCAAACCAAAAAAAAAAATTATTTTCTGTGTTTGTGAATTGTGTGCGCAGTAGGCGCACGTGCATCAACAATGTAGTGCCAAGCGTGCGCCTGTGTCATAAGTAAAGGGCCGGATGGCTTGACCGTTAAAGGGTGCTGTAACTCCAAAGTACACTCCAGTCCAAACCAAAAAAAAAATTATTTTCTGTGTTTGTGAATTGTGTGCGCAGTAGCAGCACGTGCATCAACAAAGTAGTGCCAAGCGTGCGCCTGTGTCATAAGTAAAGGGCCGGCTGGCTTGACCGTTAAAGGGTGCTGTAACCCCCAAAGTACACTCCAGTCCAAACCAAAAAAAAATATATTTTCTGTGTTTGTGAATTGTGTGCGCAGTAGCCGCACGTGCATCAACAAAGTAGTGCCAAGCGTGCGCCTGTGTCATAAGTAAAGGGCCAGCTGGCTTGACCATTAAAGGGTGCTGTGACCCCCAAAGTACACTCCAGTCCAAACCAAAAAAAAAATTATTTTCTGTGTTTGTGAATTGTGTGCGCAGTAGCTGCACGTGCATCAACAAAGTAGTGCCAAGCGTGCGCCTGTGTTATAAGTAAAGGGCCGGCTGGCTTGACCGTTAAAGGGTGCTGTAACCCCCAAAGTACACTCCAGTCCAAACCAAAAAAATATATATTTTCTGTGTTTGTGAATTGTGTGCGCAGTAGCCGCACGTGCATCAACAAAGTAGTGCCAAGCGAGCGCCTGTGTCATAAGTAAAGGGCCGGCTGGCTTGACCATTAAATGGTGCTGTAACCCCCAAAGTACACTCCAGTCCAAACCAAAAAAAAAATTATTTTCTGTGTTTATGAATTGTGTGCGCAGTAGCCGCACGTGCATCAACAAAGTAGTGCCAAGCGTGCACCTGTGTCATAAGTAAAGGGCCGGATGGCTTGACCGTTAAAGGGTGCTGTAATCCCCAAAGTACACTTCAGTCCAAACCAAAAAAAAATATATTTTCTGTGTTTGTGAATTGTGTGCGCAGTAGCCGCACGTGCATCAACAAAGTAGTGCCAAGCGTGCGCCTGTGTCATAAGTAAAGGGCCGGATGGCTTGACCGTTAAAGGGTGCTGTAACCCCCAAAGTACACTCCAGTCCATACCAAAAAAAAAATTATTTTCTGTGTTTGTGAATTGTGTGCGCAGTAGCTGCATGTGCATCAACAAAGTAGTGCCAAGCGTGCGCCTCTGTCATAAGTAAAGGGCCAGCTGGCTTGACCAATAAAGGGTGCTGTAACCTCCAAAGTACACTCCAGTCCAAACCAAAAAAAAAATTATTTTCTGTGTTTGTGAATTGTGTGCGCAGTAGCTGCACGTGCATCAACAAAGTAGTGCCAAGTGTGCGCCTGTGTCATAAGTAAAGGGCCGGCTGGCTTGACCATTAAATGGTGCTGTAACCCCCAAAGTACACTCCAGTCCAAACCAAAAAAAAAATTATTTTCTGTGTTTATGAATTGTGTGCGCAGTAGCCGCAAGTGCATCAACAAAGTAGTGCCAAGCGTGCACCTGTGTCATAAGTAAAGGGCCGGATGGCTTGACCGTTTAAGGGTGCTGTAACCCCCAAAGTACACTCCAGTCCAAACCAAAAAAATATATATTTTCTGTGTTTGTGAATTGTGTGCGCAGTAGACGCACGTGCATCAACAAAGTAGTGCCAAGCGTGCGCCTGTGTCATAAGTAAAGGGCCGGCTGGCTTGACCATTGAAA
>JAUIMM010001868.1:0-302500 GCA_031769625.1 Taudactylus pleione
AATGACACTATGATGCTATGACACTATGACTCTATGACGCTGTGACACTATGACACAATGACACTATGATGCAATGACACTATGACACTATGACGCTGTGAAAATATGACGCTGTGACACTATGACACTATAACACTAAGACACTGACACTATGACGCAATGACACAATGATGCCATGACGCCACGACTCTATGACGCTATGATGCAATGACGCAATGTCGCTATGACGCTATGACACTATGACACTATGACACTATGACGCTGTGACACTATGACGCTGTGACACTATGACACTATGACACAATGACACTATGATGCTGTGACACTATGACACTATGACACTATGATGCTAAGACACTGGGACGCTGTGACACTATGATGCTGTGACACAATGACACTATGACACTATGACACAATGACACTATGATGTTGTGACACTATGACACTATGACACTATGATGCTATGACTCTATGATGCTATGACGCAATGACACAATGACGTTATGACTCGATGCTATGACACTACGACACTATGATGCTATGACACTATGACACTATGACGCAATGACACAATGATGCCATGACGCCATTACTCTATGACGCTATGATGCAATGACGCAATGACGCTATGACACTATGACACTATGACGCTGTGACACTATGACGCTGTGACACTATGACACAATGACACAATGATGCTATGACACTATGACACTATGACGCTGTGACACTATGACGCTGTGACACTATGACACTATGACACTATGACACTATGATGCTATGACACTGTGACGCTGTGACACTATGATGCTGTGACACAATGACACTATGACAAAATGACACTATGATGCTGTGACACTATGACACTATGACACTATGATGCTATGACTTTATGATGCTATGACGCAATGACACAATGACGCTATGACTCGATGCTATGACACTATGACGCTATGACACTATGACACAATGACACAATGACACTATGACACTATGACGCTTTGACACTATGACACTATGAAACAATGACGCCATGACTCGATGCTATGACACTATGACGCTATGACACTATGACACAATGACGCAATGACACAATGACGCAATGACGCTATGACACTATGACACTATGACGCTATGACACTATGACGCAATGAAACAATGATGCCATGATGCCATGACTCTATGACGCTATGATGCAATGACGTAATGACGCTATGACACTATGACGCTATGACACTATGACACTATGACACTATGACGCTGTGACACTATTTCGCTGTGACACTATGACACTATGACACAATGACACTATGATGCTATGACACTATGACTCTATGACGCTGTGACACTATGACACAATGACACTATGATGCTATGACACTATGACACTATGACGCTGTGAAAATATGACGCTGTGACACTATGACACTATGACACTAAGACACTGACACTATGACGCAATGACACAATGATGCCATGACGCCATGACTCTATGACGCTATGATGCAATGACGCAATGTCGCTATGACGCTATGACACTATGACACTATGACGCTGTGACACTATGACGCTATGACACAATGACACTATGATGCTATGACACTAAGACACTATGACGCTGTGACACTATGACGCTATGATGCAATGACGCTATGACACTATGACACCATGACGCTGTGACACTATGACGCTGTGACACTATGACACTATGACACTATGATGCTATGACACTGTGACGCTGTGACACTATGATGCTGTGACACAATGACACTATGACACTATGACACTAAGACACTATGACACTATGACGCAATGACACAATGATGCCATGACGCCATGACTCTATAACGCTATGATGCAATGACGCAATGACGCTATGACGCTATGACACTATGACACTATGACGCTGTGACACTATGACGCTATGACACAATGACACTATGATGCTATGACACTAAGACACTATGACGCTGTGACACTATGACGCTATGATGCAATGACGCTATGACACTATGACACCATGACGCTGTGACACTATGACGCTGTGACACTATGACACTATGACACAATGACGCAATGACACAATGATGCCATGACGCCATGACTCTATAACGCTATGATGCAATGACGCAATGACGCTATGACACTATGACACTATGACGCTGTGACACTATGACACTATGACACTATGACACAATGACACTATGATGCTATGACACTATGACGCTGTGACACTATGACACTATGACACTATGATGCTATGACACTGTGACGCTGTGACACTATGATGCTGTGACACAATGACACTATGACACAATGACACTATGATGCTGTGACACTATGACACTATGATGCTATGACTCTATGATGCTATGACGCAATGTCACAATGACGCTATGTCTCGATGCTATGACACTATGACGCTATGACACTATGACACAATGACACAATGACACTATGACACTATGATGCTGTGACACTATGACACTATGAAACAATGACGCTATGACTCGATGCTATGACACTATGACGCTATGACACAATGACACTATGACACAATGACACTATGATGCTATGACACTAAGACACTATGACGCTGTGACACTATGACGTTGTGACACTATGACACTATGACACTATGATGCTATGACACTGTGACGCTATGACCCTATGATGCTGTGACACAATGACACTATGACACAATGACACTATGATGCTGTGATACTATGACACTATGATGCTATGACTCTATGATGCTATGACACAATGACACTATGACGCTGTGACACTATGACACTATGACACAATGACACTATGATGCTATGACACTATGACACTATGACGCTATTACACTATGACACTATGACACTATGATGCTATGACACTGTGACGCTTTGACACTATGATGCTATGACACTGTGACGCTGTGACACTATGATGCTGTGACACAATGACACTATGACACTATGACACAATGACACTATGATGCTGTGACACTATGACACTATGACACTATGATGCTATGACTCTATGATGCTATGACGCAGTGACACAATGACGCTATGACTCGATGCTATGACACTATGTCACTATGATGCTATGACACTATGACGCTATTACACTATGACACTATGACACTATGACACTATGACGCAATGACACAATGATGCCATGACGCCATGACTCTATGACGCTATGATGCAATGACGCTGTGAAACTATGATGCTGTGACACTATGACACTATGACACAATGACACTATGATGCTATGACACTATGACGCTGTGACACTATGACACTATGATGCTATGACACTGTGATGCTGTGACACTATGATGCTGTGACACAATGACACTATGACACTATGACACAATGACTCTATGATGCTGTGACTCTATGACACTGTGACACTATGATGCTATGACTCGATGCTATGACACTATGACGCTATGACACTATGACACAATGACACAATGACACTATGACACTATGATGCTGTGACACTATGACACTATGAAACAATGACTCTATGACTCGATGCTATGACACTATGACGCTATGACACTATGACACAATGACACTATGACACTATGATGCTGTGACACTATGACACTATGAAACAATGACGCTATGATGCTGTGATACTATGACACTATGATGCTATGACTCTATGATGCTATGACACTATGACACTATGACGCTGTGACACTATGACACTTTGACACAATGACACTATGATGCTATGACACTATGACACTATGAAGCTATTACACTATGACACTATGACACTATGTTGCTATGACACTGTGACGCTGTGACACTATGACACTATGACACTATGATGCTAAGACACTGGGACGCTGTGACACTATGATGCTGTGACACAATGACACTATGACACTATGACACAATGACACTATGATGCTGTGACACTATGACACTATGACACTATGATGCTATGACTCTATGATGCTATGACGCAATGACACAATGACGCTATGACTCGATGCTATGACACTATGACACTATGATGCTATGACACTATGACACTATGACGCAATGACACAATGATGCCATGACGCCATGACTCTATGACGCTATGATGCAATGACGCAATGACGCTATGACACTATGACACTATGACGCTGTGACACTATGATGCTGTGACACTATGACACAATGACACTATGATGCTATGACACTATGACACTATGACGCTGTGACACTATGACGCTGTGACACTATGACACTATTACACTATGACACTATGATGCTATGACACTGTGACGCTGTGACACTATGATGCTGTGACACAATGACACTATGACACTAAGACTAAATGACACTATGATGCTGTGACACTATGACACTATGATGCTATGACTTTATGATGCTATGACGCAATGACACAATGACGCTATGACTCGATGCTATGACACTATGATGCTATGACACTATGACACAATGACACAATGACACTATGACACTATGACGCTTTGACACTATGACACTATGAAACAATGACGCCATGACTCGATGCTATGACACTATGACGCTATGACACTATGACACAATGACGCAATGACACAATGACGCAATGACGCTATGACACTATGACACTATGACGCTATGACACTATGACGCAATGAAACAATGATGCCATGATGCCATGACTCTATGACGCTATGATGCAATGACGTAATGACGCTATGACACTATGACGCTATGACACTATGACACTATGACACTATGACGCTGTGACACTATTTCGCTGTGACACTATGACACTATGACACAATGACACTATGATGCTATGACACTATGACTCTATGACGCTGTGACACTATGACACAATGACACTATGATGCTATGACACTATGACACTATGACGCTGTGAAAATATGACGCTGTGACACTATGACACTATAACACTAAGACACTGACACTATGACGCAATGACACAATGATGCCATGACGCCATGACTCTATGACGCTATGATGCAATGACGCAATGTCGCTATGACGCTATGACACTATGACACTATGACACTATGACGCTGTGACACTATGACGCTGTGACACTATGACACTATGACACAATGACACTATGATGCTGTGACACTATGACACTATGACACTATGATGCTAAGACACTGGGACGCTGTGACACTATGATGCTGTGACACAATGCCACTATGACACTATGACACAATGACACTATGATGCTGTGACACTATGACACTATGACACTATGATGCTATGACTCTATGATGCTATGACGCAATGACACAATGACGCTATGACTCGATGCTATGACACTATGACACTATGATGCTATGACACTATGACGCAATGACACAATGATGCCATGACGCCATGACTCTATGACGCTATGATGCAATGATGCAATGACGCTATGACACTATGACACTATGACGCTGTGACACTATGACGCTGTGACACTATGACACAATGACACTATGATGCTATGACACTATGACACTATGACGCTGTGACACTATGACGCTGTGACACTATGACACTATGACACTATGACACTATGATGCTATGACACTGTGACGCTGTGACACTATGATGCTGTGACACAATGACACTATGACACTATGACAAAATGACACTATGATGCTGTGACACTATGACACTATGACACTATGATGCTATGACTTTATGATGCTATGACGCAATGACACAATGACGCTATGACTCGATGCTATGACACTATGATGCTATGACACTATGACACAATGACACAATGACACTATGACACTATGACGCTTTGACACTATGACACTATGAAACAATGACGCCATGACTCGATGCTATGACACTATGACGCTATGACACTATGACACAATGACGCAATGACACAATGACGCAATGACGCTATGACACTATGACACTATGACGCTATGACACTATGACGCTGTGACACTATTTCGCTGTGACACTATGACACTATGACACAATGACACTATGATGCTATGACACTATGACTCTATGACGCTGTGACACTATGACACAATGACACTATGATGCTATGACACTATGACACTATGACGCTGTGAAAATATGACGCTGTGACACTATGACACTATGACACTAAGACACTGACACTATGACGCAATGACACAATGATGCCATGACGCCATTACTCTATGACGCTATGATGCAATGACGCAATGTCGCTATGACGCTATGACACTATGACACTATGACGCTGTGACACTATGACGCTATGACACAATGACACTATGATGCTATGACACTAAGACACTATGACGCTGTGACACTATGACGCTATGATGCAATGACGCTATGACACTATGACACCATGACGCTGTGACACTATGACGCTGTGACACTATGACACTATGACACTATGATGCTATGACACTGTGACGCTGTGACACTATGATGCTGTGACACAATGACACTATGACACTATGACACTAAGACACTATGACACTATGACGCAATGACACAATGATGCCATGACGCCATGACTCTATAACGCTATGATGCAATGACGCAATGACGCTATGACACTATGACACTATGACGCTGTGACACTATGACACTATGACACTATGACACAATGACACTATGATGCTATGACACTATGACGCTGTGACACTATGACACTATGACACTATGATGCTATGACACTGTGACGCTGTGACACTATGATGATGTGACACAATGACACTATGACACAATGACACTATGATGCTGTGACACTATGAAACTATGATGCTATGACTCTATGATGCTATGACGCAATGTCACAATGACGCTATGTCTCGATGCTATGACACTATGACGCTATGACACTATGACACAATGACACAAAGACACTATGATACTATGATGCTGTGACACTATGACACTATGAAACAATGACGCTATGACTCGATGCTATGACACTATGACGCTATGACACAATGACACTATGACACAATGACACTATGATGCTATGACACTAAGACACTATGACGCTGTGACACTATGACGTTGTGACACTATGACACTATGACACTATGATGCTATGACACTGTGACGCTATGACCCTATGATGCTGTGACACAATGACACTATGACACAATGACACTATGATGCTGTGATACTATGACACTATGATGCTATGACTCTATGATGCTATGACACAATGACACTATGACGCTGTGACACTATGACACTATGACACAATGACACTATGATGCTATGACACTATGACACTATGACGCTATTACACTATGACACTATGATGCTATGACACTGTGACGCTTTGACACTATGACACTAAGACACTATGATGCTATGACACTGTGACGCTGTGACACTATGATGCTGTGACACAATGACACTATGACTCTATGACACAATGACACTATGATGCTGTGACACTATGACACTATGACACTATGATGCTATGACTCTATGATGCTATGACGCAGTGACACAATGACGCTATGACTCGATGCTATGACACTATGTCACTATGATGCTATGACACTATGACACTATGACGCTATTACACTATGACACTATGACACTAAGACACTATGACACTATGACGCAATGACTCTATGACGCTATGATGCAATGACGCTGTGAAACTATGATGCTGTGACACTATGACACTATGACACAATGACACTATGATGCTATGACACTATGACGCTGTAACACTATGACACTATGACACTATGATGCTATGACACGGTGATGCTGTGACACTATGATGCTGTGACACAATGACACTATGACACTATGACACAATGACTCTATGATGCTGTGACTCTATGACACTGTGACACTATGATGCTATGACTCGATGCTATGACACTATGACGCTATGACACTATGACACAATGACACAATGACACTATGACACTATGATGCTGTGACACTATGACACTATGAAACAATGACTCTATGACTCGATGCTATGACACTATGACGCTATGACACTATGACACAATGACACTATGACACTATGACACTATGATGCTGTGACACTATGACACTATGAAACAATGACGCTATGACTCGATGCTATGACACTATGACGCTATGACACAATGATACTATGACACAATGACACTATGATGCTATAACACTATGACACTATGAAGCTGTGACACTATGACGCTGTGACACTATGATGCAATTACACAATGATGCTATTACACTATGACGCTATGAAACTATAACGCTATGACACTATGACACACACTATGACACTATGAAGCTATGACGCAATGACACAATGACACAATGCTACAATGACACTATGACGCTATGACACAATGACGCTATGACGCTATGACGCAATGACACTATGACGCAATGACACTATGACACTTTGACACTATGACGGTATGACACTATGACACAATGATGCTATGATACAATGACAATATGACACTATGATGCTATGATGCTATGACTCAATGACACAATGACACTGACACAATGACACTATGACACTGATGCTATGACACAATGACACTATGACACAATGACACTATGACACTATGATGCAATTACACAATGATGCTATTACACTATGACGCTATGAAACTATGACGCTATGACACTATGACACAATGACACTATGACGCCATGACACTATGACACTATTACGCTATGACACAATGAATCTTTGACACAATGACGCTATGACACTATGACATAATGACATAATGACACTATGACACTATGACATAATGATATAATGACACTATGATGCTATGACACAATGAAGCTATGACACTATGACATAATGACGCTATGACACTATGACACTATGACATAATGACGCTATGACACAATGACACAATGACGCTATGACACAATGACACTATGACACTGTGACACTATGACATAATGACGCTATGACACAATGACACTATGACGCTATGACACTGATGCTATGACACAATGACACTATGACACTATGACGCTATTACACTATTACACTATGACACAATGACGCTTTTACACTAAGATATAATGATACTATCACGCTTTGACATAATTACAAAATTACGCTATGACGCAATAACACTTTGACGCAATGACACAATGACACTTTGACACGATGACGCTCTGACACAATGACACTATGACACAATGACACAATGATGCTATGACGCTATGACACTATGACACAATGACACTATGACACAATGACACTATGACACTATGACGCTGTGACACAATGACACTATGACACTATGAAGCTATGACGCAATGACACAATGACACAATGAAGCTATGACTCTATGATGCTATGACACAATGACACAATGCTACAATGACACTATGATACTTTGACGCTATGACTCAATGACACAATGACACAATGATGCTATGAATCTATGATGCTATGACACAATGACGCTATGACGCTATGACGCAATGACGCAATGACACTATGACACTTTGACACTATGACGCTTTGACACTATGACACAATGATGCTATGATACAATGACAATATGACACTATGATGCTATGACTCAATGACACAATGACACTGACACAATGACACTATGACACTGACGCTATGACACAATGACACTATGACACAATGATACTATGACACTATGATGCAATTACACAATGATGCTATTACACTATGACGCTATGAAACTATGACGCTATGACACTATGACACACACTATGACACTATGAAGCTATGACGCAATGACACAATGGCACAATGCTACAATGACACTATGACGCTATGACACAATGACGCTATGATGCTATGACGCAATGACACTATGACGCAATGACACTATGACACTTTGACACTATGACGCTATGACACTATGACACAATGATGCTATGATACAATGACAATATGACACTATGATGCTATGATGCTATGACTCAATGACACAATGACACTGACACAATGACACTATGACACTGACGCTATGACACAATGACACTATGACACAATGACACTATGACACTATGATGCAATTACACAATGATGCTATTACACTATGACGCTATGAAACTATGACGCTATGACACTATGACACAATGACACTATGATGCCATGACACTATGACACTATTACGCTATGACACAATGACACTTTGACACAATGACGCTATGACACTATGACATAATGACATTATGACACTATGACATAATGATATAATGACACTATGACGCTATGACACTATGAAGCTATGACACTATGACATAATGACGCTATGACACTATGACACTATGACATAATGACACTATGACACAATGACACTATGACGCTATGACACAATGACACTATGACACTGTGACACTATGACATAATGACGCTATGACACAATGACACTATGACGCTATGACACTGATGCTATGACACAATGACACTATGACGCTATTACACTATTACACTATGACACAATGACGCTATTACACTATGATATAATGATACTATCACGCTTTGACATAATGACAAAATTACGCTATGACGCAATGACACTATGACGCAATGACACAATGACACTTTGACACTATGACGCTATGACACAATGACACTATGACACTATGACACAATGATGCTATGATACAATGACAATATGACACTATAATGCTATGATGCTATGACACAATGACACAATGACTCTGACACAATGACATTATGACGCTGACGCTATGACACAATGACACAATTACACAATGACACAATAACACAATGACACAATAACACAATAATGCTATGACACTGTGACACAATGACACTATGACACTATGATGCAATTACACAATGATGCTATGACACTATGACGCTATGAAACTATGACGCTATGACACTATGACACAATGACACTATGACGCCATTACACTATGACACTATGACGCTATGACACAATGACACTTCGACACTATGACACTATGACACAATGACGCTATGACACTATGACACTATGACATAATGATATAATGACAATATGATGCTATGACACAATGACGCTATGACACTATGACATAATGACACTATGACACTATGACACTATGACATAATGACGCTATGACACAATGACACAATGACACAATGACACTATGACACTATGACGCTATTACACTATTACACTATTACACTATGACACAATGACGCTATTACACTATGACATAATGATACTATCACGCTATGACATAATGACACTATGATGCTATGACGCTATGACACAATGACACTATGACGCTGTGACACAATGACACTATGACAATATGACGCTATTACACTATTACACTATGACACAATGACACTATTACACTATGACATAATGATACTATGACGCTATGACATAATGACGCTATGAAGCTATGACGCTATGACACTATGACGCTATGACGCTATGACACAATGACACAATGCTATAATGACACTATGACACTATTACACTATGACGCTATGATGCTATGACGCTATGACGCTATGACACAATGACACTATGACACAATGACACAATGCTACTATGACACTATGACACTATGACACTATGACATAGACACTATGACACAAGGACACTATGACATAATGACGCTATGACACTATGACACAATGCTACAATGACACTATGACACAATGCTACAATGACACTATGACGCTATGACACTATTACACTAGGATGCTATGACACTATGACGCAATGACGCTATGACACTATGACACTATGACATTATGACACTATTACACTATGACGCAATGACACTAGGACACTATGACACTATGACATAATGAAACTGTGACGCTATGACACAATGACACTATGATGCTATGACACTATGACACTATGACGCTATTACACTATGACACTATGACGCTATGACACAATGACATAATGAAACTATGACGCTATGACACTATGACGCTATGACACTATGACACTATGACGCTAAGACACTATGACATAATGAAACTATGACGCTATGACACAATGACACTATGACACTATGACGCTATGATGCAATGACACAGTGACACTATGACACTGACGCTATGACACAATGACGCTATGACGGTATGACACTATGACACTATGGGCCGGATTCAGAGCCACTCGTAAGTGGCCGCTCGTTCGCTCCGAGCGATGTTCGCTCAACTGCGCATGCGTATGGGTTGTAATACACATGCGCGAACCAGTCATTGCGGTCGGAAATTGTGTGCTCGCAAAATAGCGAATGCCTGCTATTTTGAGTGACAGGAGGAGGCGTTTGTGGGTGGTAACAGGGGAAGGTGCTTGAAAACGGGGAGTGGAGATCCGAACGCAGGCATGCCAAATGGTCAAAACGGGCGTTTTAAGGGTGTGCATAATTAACAAAGCAGCGTCATCGACCACGTCACTTGGTTGTCTTTTAGCCTGAACTGCTCGCATGATTGTGGTAGGAAAATGCTACCACAAGCACTGCGAGCAGTTCAGATGCCTTTTCGATGTACTCGATTAATCTAATAAATAGCGGAGATGACGTAGGATGCGAGCGGCCAGGGGTCGTTTTTTTAAAAATAGCGAGCGCATGTTTCGTTTGCTCATTCAGACATAGAGGCGTCAACAGACCGCAAAGAGCGAGCGCTCTATTTAAATATCCGGCCCCTTTTTCTGAACGAGCGAGTGCAAATAGCGTCCGGCTCTGAATCAGGCCCTATGATACAATGACACTATGACGCTATGACACAATGAAGGTGTTAAAAGAAATTCGGAAAGAATGACCAGCAGAAAAAATGCTTATCCACTGTCTATTCCTGATTATTGAATGTTCTGCAGTGACCTTACCTTAAGGTGTCTGCCACATTTATCATCTGTTCACCTTGTAATCCTGCAGACTGTGGGCCTGATTCAGAGCCGGACGCTATTTGCGCTTGTTCGTTCAGAAAAAGGGGCTGGCTATTTAAATTGAGCGCTCATTCTTTGTGGTCTGTTGACGCCTTTATGTCTGAGCGAGCGAACGAAACATGCGCTCGCTATTTTGTAAAGACGCCCCCTGGCCGCTCGCATCCTACGTCATCTCCGCTATTTATTTGATTAATCGAGTACATCGAAAGGCATCTGAACTGCTCGCAGTGCTTCTGGTAGGTTTATCCTACCGCAATCATGTGAACAGTTCAGGCTAAGAAACAACCAAGTGACGTGGTCGATGACGCTGCTTTGTTAATTATGTACACCCTTAAAACGCCCGTTTTGACCATTTGGCACGCCTGCATTCGGATTACCACTCCCCGTTTTCAAGCACCTTCCCCTGTTACCACCCACAAACGCCTCTTCCTCTCACTCAAATTAGCAGGCACTCGCTATTTTGCGAGTGCTCGATTTCCGACCACAATGACTGGTTGGCGCATGCGCATTACGACCCATACGCATGCACAGATGTGCGAACAGCGCTCGGAGCGAACGAGCGGCCGCTTACGAGCGGCTCTGAATCAGGCCCTGTGTCCCTGTACTCGGAATAAGGTCCGGCACCTGCTGGCACTTACTGACTTTTGCTACCTTCTGGCTGTAAGCCAGTGCTGTGAGCTGAGGCCGGTGGTCAGCTTCCTCTTGGCAAAGTCCTCTCCGCCAGTGCTGCCAGCTGACTATTCCCCTGCAGCCTCACGGAGGTGGTAGGTGTTCACTATACAGACCAGCAGCGCAACACCTTCAAGCACTTCACTGACTAGTATATCATCTCCGGCCACAATTCAGTGTTGAGAGCCGAAACAGGTGGTAAGTTTCGTGTCTGCCGAGTCTGCTCCCCCAGTACTTACCACTACAACCCTATGGAGGTGTCTGGTGTTTGCCAGACTAATCAAAGCTATACCACCTTGATGCATCGCTCCAGGGACAACAGCTAAATAAGAACTTCGGTCCACAGACCATCTATTCAGGATTTACCTATTTATTCCTACCTTCACACTCTAAACACTATCCAGGAGGAGGTTAAGTATGCTAGCTATACAAGTGTACTGGGGACTAATTAAGACAAAGATCCCTTTGCTATTTGGGTTCACGTTGTATGCACATTGTATGGACCTGATAGTAAATTATTATTTCCTCATTGTGAAATAATTGATGTTTTGGTGTGTTTACATCAAATAACTACAGAGCAGTTGATACTTTTAAAACATTTTTTATTGTTACTTTTAATAAATTGTATCTATATAATACATGCAAGTCTTCAGTACAGCTTATTACAGTTCACTCAATATCACATTCAGCGCTGTGCGTCTTTCCATATTAGATTTGTTATACCTGAATGACTAAGAAAAACTATGCTGTGCAAGATACAGGAAGGCCACTTAGAAAAAGAAAAATGTAAGTAGAAGGCACGAGAAGTGATGTATTGGCCAATAATGTACCAAGACATAGCACAGGCATCAGCTACATATGAATTATGTCCTATGTATAGACCAAAGATACAAATAGAGCCGCCGAGTCCTCATGCAGAGCCAGAGAGACCATACCAGAAGAAGAAGAAGGTACAGTACATGGTCCTGGTTGATTATTACTCTAATTAGCCTGAGATAATGATACTACATACAACTACTGGTAGAGATGATATCGATTCCATGATGTCAGTCTTTGCAAGACATGGTTTCCCTATGGAAGTGATCACTGACAATGGTCCTTAGTTTTCCAGTGTTGAATTTAGACAATCGCTGATGATTGGGAATTGTTTTATACGATGTGAAGTCCCTACTGGCCACAGGTTTGGTGAAACGTTCAGTAAAATGTAAAGACATGAATGAAGAAAACAATACTGAAGTGCACCATTATAGAATGGACTTTCTGCAGTGCAAATGCTGATGGGAAGGAAGATTAGAGCAAATTTTCTAATACATGATGAACTACTTAAAGCGCCTGATTAAATATTATTCAGATGAGTAAGGAATGACGACAGGGGAAACAAAAACTGTTCCATTATAGAAGAGCATAAAGCTTGTATGATTTTATATCATGTGACCAAGTCCATGTCAGAGACCATGAGAAAGGCACTGTGCAGGCACAAGTAGCACCAAGATCTTATACCTTACCGCTGGAACTCTCTCCCTCACTCTATCAGACTCTCCACCTCAGTACAAAACTTCAAATGAGCTCTCAAGACCCACTCTTTATAAAATCCCCACTCTAACCCACTGCTCCATGCTTCTTGCTCGCTGTCTCTCCCCTCTGTCATCCCAGTCTGCCCCCCCCCCCTTTAGACTGTAAGCTCTCACAAGCAGGGCCCTCTTCCCTCATGTACTTTACCTTCCCTTGCTTTTATCATCATCTTCTCCCCAATGTCTACAACCACTAAACCCTTGGGTTCTGCTGCCCTACTGCTCTTTTCTGTATTATGACCACGGCAATGTTTATAAACCTTCACCATGTTCTGCAATCTTCTGTACTATAAGTCACTGTTTTCTTCATTTGTTCATACCGTTTCTGCTTATGTCATTTGTAAGGCTCTGCGGAACCCTTGTGGTGCCATTTAAATAAATAATAATAATAATAATAATAATAATAATAATAATAATAATATTATATGCTCAGAGCATGGAACAGAAGTAAGAAGACATTTTGTGGATTTAAGACCTCGACCTAACCATCATTAAGACACCATGAGAATATCCTTCATCTGACGTATTATCTGAATTACAATAAACAAACTATGTCTCACAAACGCTCCAACATGGTTGATAGAACACAGACTATGTGGAGCATATTTATCAAACAATGTGGAAAAATTCCGATGGTTTATGTCAGCCATTGTGCAAATTTTGGCTAATTTTTGTATATTTTATCGTCATATGTATGAAGTATATTATGGTGGGAATGAAAATGCGAAAAACACCCTTAAATATGACATCTTCACTTTTTTTTTTATTCCAACAACAAAACAAGTACTGCATAGTTTAGTTTTACGAATTCAATAAAGTAAAAAGCACTGTGCATGACTGACCACCATTTGCAATTAAAAATTGCAAAACAATTCGCAAGAATCATTTTGCTGAATGGTGTTTTCCGATGGTGTATGCATTCTTGTTTTTTGTGCGTGTTTGCTCCAAAACTCACAAGAGACAAAACACACATAAACATGCTTACAGCATGTATGTCACAGTCACGGACGATACAAAATATGGTACGTGAGAAAATGGAAGCGAGACTGCAGGCATGGACATGGAAATGTGTTCTGATTGGTAGAAACAGTCACATGTCATGTTCTCACTGATACAGCATAAATAAACACCCCAAACTGCAGGAACCTTGTGGATTTGTCAGTGTGGAGTTGGGAGAGGGATGGAGGGATGAAGTCACACCTGCTGCGTTTCGGGTGTAAGGCTGTTAGCACATCTATACCGCACAAAATGCCATGTGGAGTACGGTTGTCAGTGCTGTCAGTGCGGACGGGTCCATTCAGGGCTCATTGGAGAACTGCAAAAAGTGATTCTCCGACATTAAAAGAATCAATCTGAAGATGACAAAGAAGGCAAGAGCTGCACGCCAAGCAGGCACTGGATCTCCCTACTAAGCTGACTACCAAGCCTGCGAGATTCCGTTACAGGCGATGAGCCCACCAGAGGTTATAAGTCGCGTCAATGTGCTGGATACGGATGCCCTGAGACAGCCAGGTGAGTGTTCATGTTTTCACAAATACTGCTTGTACTTTGTGTTTTGTGTTGGAACTTGTGTATACAATAATCAATGTTAATGATGCATTTGAAGGTAAAAAGTCTCAGCAATACCGAGTTGACTTGTAGTACATGAAGGTTTGATAGAAACTCGATACACAAATATGCGTCTACGGGGATGAGCAAAGGATGGGACATACTAAGGCAGCGGGATATTAAACACAACAATATTGCGACTAAAACTAAGATGGCTGCTGAGCAAACACAGCAAAATTGCTGTGTTTAATGTCCCACTGCCACAGTATGCCCGTCCTTTGCCCGTCCCCGAAGATGCTTATTTGCGTATCGAGTTTCTATCAAACACACTGTATACCGCTGATCGATTCCTAGTCTCCTGCTGCCCCTTTTAGTCTCCCGTGAGTAACCATCCTGTCCCCGTGGCCATCTTGTGTTTCCTCAGCTGCCATCTTAGTTTCAGTCACAAAATTGCTGTGTTTAATGTCCCACTGCCACAGTATGCCCTGTCCTTTGCCCGTCCCTGTAGATGCTTATTTGCGTATCGAGTTTCTATCAAACACACTGTATACCGCTGATCAATTCCAAGTCTCCTGCTGCCCCTTTTAGTCTCCCGTGAGTGACCGTCCTGTCCCCGTGCCATCTTAGTTTCAGACGCAAAATTGCTGTGTGTAATGTCCTGTTTGTCATAGACGCATCTTTACGTATTAAGGGGCATATGTATCAAAGCATGATGTGAGATGAAATTGGAAAATAGATATCACTAATCAGCTCAAAACTATCATTTATTAAACACAGCCTGAAAAATGTAATTTACAAGCTGGTTAGACTGTATATACTGTATCTCACTATTTTATCCCACATCAAGCTTTGATACATTCTGTACTGTATGCCCCTCAGTTTCCATCAGTATGCCTGGTTTATATAACTATAGCACTATATATATATATATATATATATATATATATATATATATACAGTCAGGACCATAAATATTGGGACATTGAAAGAATTTTCATATTTTGGCCTCTATTCACTACCACAATGGTTTTGAAATGAAACAAACAAGATGTGCTTTAACTGCAGACTTTCAGATTTAATTTGAGGGTAATTACATCCAAATCGGGCAAACGGTGTAGGAATTACAACAGTTTCAATATGTGCCTCCCACTTTTTAAGGGGCCAAAAGTAATGGGACTATCAACTCAAAAGCTATTTCATGGACAGGTGTGGGCTATTCCCTCAATATTTCATTATCAATTAAGCAGGTAAAAGGTCTGGAGTTGATTCTGTGTGTGACATTTGCATTTGGAATCAGTTGCTGTCAACTCTCAATATGAGATCCAAAGAGCTGTCACTATCAGTGAAGCAAGCCATCATTAGGCTGAAAAATCAAAACAAACCCATCAGAGAGATAGCAAAAACATTAGGTGTGGCCAAATCAACTGTTTGGAACATTCTTAAAAAGAAAGAACGCACTGGAGAGCTCAGCAACACCAAAAGACCCGGCAGACCACGGAAAATAACTGTGGTGGATGACAGAAGAATTATATCCCTGGTGAAGAAAAACCCCTTCACAACAGTTGGCCAAATCAAGAACACTCTCCAGGAGGTAGGTGTATATGTGTAAAAGTCAACAATCAACAGAAGACTTGACAAGAGTGAATATAGACGGTTCACCACAAGATGTAAACCATTGTTGAGCCACAAAAACAGGAAGACCAGATTAGAGTTTGCCAAACAACATCTAAAAAAGCCATTACAGTTCTGGAACAACATCCTATGGACAGATGAGACAAAGATCAACTTGTACCAGAGTGATGGGAAGAGAAGAGAAGGAAAGGAACTGCTCATGATCCAAAACATACCACCTCATCAGTGAAGCATGGTGGTGGTAGTGTCGTGGCGTGGGCATGTATGGCTGCCAATGGAACTGGTTCCCTTGTATTTATTGATGATGTGACTGCTGACAAAAGCAGCAGAATGAATTCTGAAGTGTTTCGGGCAATATAATATGCTCATATTCAGTCAAATGCTTCAGAACTCATTGGCCAGTGCTTCACAGTGCAGATGGACAATGACCCGAAGCTTACTGCAAAAGCAACCAAAGAGTTTTTTAAGGCTAAAAAGTGGAATGTTATGCAATGGCCAAGTCAATCCCCTGACCTGAATCCGATTGTGCATGCATTTCACTTGATAAAGACAAAACTGAAGGGAAAATGCCCCAAGAACAAGCAGGAACTGAAGATATTTGCAGTAGAGGCCTGGCAGAGCATCACCAGGGATGAAACCCAGCGTCTGGTGATGTCTATGCGTTCCAGACCTCAGGCTGTAATTGCCTGCAAAGGATTTGCAACAAAGTATTAAAAAGTGAAAGTTAGATTTAGGATTGTTTAGTTTGTCCCATTACTTTTGGCCCCTTAAAAAGTGGGAGGCACATATAGAAACCGTTGTAATTCCTACACCGTTCACCTGATTTGGATGTAATTACCCTCAAATTAAATCTGAAAGTCTGCAGTTAAATCACATCTTGTTTGTTTCATTTCAAAGCCATTGTGGTGGTGAATAGAGGACAAAATATGAAAATTCTGTCAATGTCCCAATATTTATGGACCTGACTGTATATATATATATATATATATTTATATATATATATATATATATATATTAAAGATGTGCGCTGACTCCCGTGTTTTGGTTTTGGTTTTGGATCTGTATCTCCCCTGGTTTTGGATCTGGATTGGTTTTGCCAAAACCTCACCTCCGTGTCTTGTTTTCGTGTTTTGGTTTTGGATCTGGTTTTTTTCTTAAAAAAAAATAAAAAAACAGCTAAAATCACATAAAATTGGTCTTTTTTGTTCCTACACTATTAATAATCTCAATAACATTTATATCCACTCATTTCCAGTCAATTTTGACCACCTCACAGCTCACAAGGGGACCAGGAAATGTGCTTTCCAAAAATAAACAAATGACTTAAATAATACTTTGCAAATCTTCTATAAACTGGCATTTCCCAACCTGTACAGGGACATAAAAAAACCCAGCTCAAACTGCCATTGTTCCCACTGTCCACTTAACCATATGAGATATATTGTGAACAAGCGGAACTGAGCAGCAAATGCAACATTTCTGACCTTAGGTTAAAGTATTATGTTGTGCGGCTGCACCATGCCTGCTTGCTGGCATTTTTTTTTCATCCCAGACGGGGACCAGGAAGCGTGCTTTCCAAAAATAAATCTTCTGTTCTGTTTCCCAACCTGTAAAGAAACATTAAAAAAACAGACTTAGTTAGTGGCCTTCAAATTGCCATTGATCCCACTGTCTTGGACTGGAGTAACCATGGCGACTGAATTAGTGTCATAAGGAAGAGGAGGCTGCAAACTGGGTGTCATGTTATGAGTTGGCCATATGGGGTATCTTGCTGTTAAGGGATCAGGCTGGTAATCATCAGTGGACACATTCATTTATTATAGTTGTTGTTATTTTGGGTTGCCATCTCCTGAAGGGTGTTTACCAACAGACAGAGACTACCTACCTATTAGCTCAATCATAGACAGTTCTTGGGGAACAGAGCTCTGTTCTCTGGACAGAAGCCAAATAGGTGGGAGTCCCTGTTCCAAGTCAAACATTTGAAGCTCTTATTCTCTCCACATCATCTATGATAGAAGAAAAAAAAATGTCATTGGGGACATCTAGCTCCTCTTTCTGTACCCTGCTTACCATTTTTGGATGGGGACATCTAGCTCCTTTTTCTGTACCCTGCTTACCCTTTTTGGACAGTAAGTCCTGCATGGATGGTTTGGAAGAAGGCCTAGCAACAAATGGGGATGGTCATTATCAAGACCTGGTCCCCCCAGTGGGTGTAGTCTGGGAGGTATTGGTTGGCATGCAGGCAGTGGAATAACAAAGGCCTCCATGTTGTCTGTGCTTACTATTCTGTATTTTATTTTGCCATTCAGGTAGGAATAAACTAGTGGGCTACAGAACAGAATCTCATAATCACTGGATGTCTTAGTGCATTCAGGCCAAATACGATCCATGAATTCCCGGACAGATTCCGGACAGATGAATCCTTTGCTTGTAATAATCTTTGGCTATCTATAACACCCACCTTTGCCAGGAATTACCAGATACTTTAAAGGCTGTAACTTTGAACTGCTTTATAGAAAACATGTGAATGAGACCTTTCCATACTGCAGAACATGATGGAGAAATCCCTTGAAGTTCAGCACCTAGAGCATCTTTTTTCATGTTCTCTGAGGCCTGTGAAGAAAGATTCTCCACACTGTAGTCTTCCATTGTGACTTTTTAATGGTGATTTTAATGTTGCCCACTGGCTGATCCATCTCATCTGAGGGTTGTGTTTTCCCCAAGCAAGTGAGACAATTCACATCCAGAAGGTGACTCTTATGTTTTGCCGTGGTGTCAGTCTCTCTTTTGGCAGAATTAGGCTAAAGTTTTTTACAAATATTATAAATATAGGCTTTAGTTTTTTAGAGCATATAACTTTATAAGCTGTTAGGATAACATTTCTGCTATGTTTAAGATTAAAACAAACAAAACTTTTTGTAACCCAATAGCTTTAAAAAAAAATTTCATTGCAATATTCATGCAGCCCCTTGCCAGACAGCAACACAGCACCCCTCCGCAGCTATGTTGATGACCGGTGTGGCTGACACACACATAAAAAAAAAATTATTTATTATTTTGGGCAGAAGCCCCTCAACTGACAGGAGCACAGCACCCCTGCGCAGCTACGCCGATGATCATGACAGACAGGTGTAAAATTGATAATAAATTAATTAAAAAACAATTCATTGGTTGCAGCCCATTGCTGTTAAATTGATAATAAACTAATTAAAAAACAATTCATTGGCTGCAGCCCCTGGCTGTTAACTTGATCATAAATTAATTAAAAAAACAATTAATTGGTTGCAGCCCCTGGCTGTTAAATTGATCATAAATTAATTTTAAAAAATCATTGGTTCCTAAACCAACCATAACATTAATTTAAAATATCAGGCAGCAATGCCCCAATGAGCAAGTAATGAAATGGAAAAAGGTGCAAGATGGAATAGTCCTTGGGCCCTCCCACCCACCATTATGTTGAATATGCAACAGGACAGTTTAACAAACCAATCATTTCAGCGACAAGGACTGCCAATTGTGGCTGAAATGATTGGTTTGTTTGGACCCCCATAAAACAATTTGCCAATGTGCTTTGGACATGGAAAAGAAAATAATCCCATACACAAACTGGCTTTACATTACAAGTTGTCATCATCCTCATCCTCGTCCTCCCCATCAGTGTGTACATCCTCTTCTTCACACAATATCAATTCATCCCTGCTGGATTCCACCATAGGCGCCTCTGTCATTTTTTGATGTAATTGTTGGTCGAGGTCTTCCTCGTGGAATTTGTAATTCATTTTAATGAACATCATCTTTTCCACATTTTTAGGAAGTAACCTCCTACGCTGGTCACTTACAAGGTTGCCAGCTGCACTGAAAACTCTTTCAGAGTACACACTGGAGGATGGGCAACTTAGGTAATGCAAAGCCAGTTTGTGTATGGGACTCCAAATTGCCTCTTTTTCCTGCCAGTACTGAAAGGGACTGTCTGATATGTCTATTAGGATATTATCTCTGAAATAGTCCTCCACCATTCTGTGAATGAAGACCATATAACACATAGTCACGGTAGAAGACATGTCAGTAGTAGGCAGTTTTCTCAGGCTTCAGCTAATGGAAGGGCAAATTTAACTGTACCTGCTGGTCATGCAATCTTCGACAAGCGGGCACCGAATGTCTAAAATGTCCAGATATTTTGCGTGCCACCGAGAGAATCTCCTACATGCCCCTGTCATTTTTTTTAAAATGTTGTACCACCAAATTAATTGTGTGAGCAAAACATGAGACATGTTGGAATTTGCTCAGATGTAATGCTCTCACAATATTGGTGGCATTGTCAGAAATCAAAAATCCCGAGGAGAGTCCAAATGGGGTAAGCCATTTAGCAATGATTTCCCTGAGTTTTTCTAAGAGGTTCTCAGTGGTATACCTCTTAGTGAAACCAGTTATACAAAGAGTAGCCTGCCTCTGTATCAGCTGTCTTTTGGGAGAAGTTGCTGCTGCTGTTGCTGTTGTAGGCAATACACCTACCCAGTGGGCTATTACAGTCATGTAATCCTTAGTTTGCCCTGTCCCACGTGTCCACATATCAGTGGTCAAGTGGACAGTGGGTACAACGGCATTTCTGCGGACATTAATAAGGTTTTTTTTAATGTCCTTGTACAGATTTGGAATTGCTCTTCTAGCAAAGTGGAATCTAGAAGGGATCTGGTAGCGAGGACACAGGACCTGAATTAACTGTTGAAAACCCACTGAATTAATGGCGGGTACTGGGCGCGCATCTAATACCAGCATAGCTGTTATGGCATCAGTAATCTGCTGTGCAATTGTGTGATTGCTGTCATACTTGTTTGACCTTGCAAATGATTGTTTAACAGTTAATTGCTTTTTGCAGGATACGCTACAAGTAGTCTTCCTCCTGGTCCCCTTCTGGGATGAAGATCCACTGGCAGAAACAGCAGCAGCAGCATCAGGCGTAGTGATCAAGGATCCTTCTGAGGAATCACGGATAGGAGAGGAGTCAATCATGTTTGGAATACAAACATTGGATGCAGCAGGACTACTCCCATATGACGAATGAGGATGTTGATGATGCAGGTGTTGGCGTTGGAGATCGAAGGCACTTGGATCTCACAGAGAGGGAGCCGGTAGGTGACACTGGACTTGATACATTTTGCGTTTTGGAACTTGGCAACGTACACTTTGATATTTGATAAATGTGCTCCAAGTGACGTAACAAGGAGGAGTTTTCCTAGGTGGTTTAGGTCCCTCCCTCTACTCACTCTTGCATGGCAATGGGCACATATGGCACAACTGTTGTCCGGATCGGGATGGAAATAATTCCACATGTGAGAATTTGATTTTTTTGTATTTTGTCCCGGCATGACAACAATGGGCTTTGGCTTTTTCAAACCATGGGCAACAGCTGTTGCCTTACTTACACAAAGGATTTCCTCAGCATCAACATCCTCATCACCAACACCAACATCTTCATCATCAACATCCTCATCATCCTTGTCTTCATCCACCAAAATATCCTCCTCCTCCATGTGCAATTCCACAGAAGCATCCTCAATGACTACATGTTCAAGATGTTGACTGCCCTTCCCCACATTTACAGAGGGCACACAAATGTTGGAACTTGGAGAATCCTCCAGTACACTAGTATTTAGGTCAGGCTCACACATGGCAATCACGGACACACTTGCACTCTCCTCGGGGATTTGTGATTTTGATTTCTCAGGGTACACAATTGTTTTTTCTGGAGCTGTCTTAACAACTTTCACATTTTTAATTGGACCACCACTACTACTACTACAAGCAGAAGGGCTATCAGAATCAGCAGCCTTCTTCATAAAGTAAGAAGGCCAAGGCCTTATCCTATCCTTGACACTTTGTGTAATGAATGGCATATTGCCAATTTTTTGTTTATCTAAAGTCAAATATCCTTTAAAAAATTTTTTCTTAATTTCAGTAAAACTTGCTTTACCATATTGATGGCATGACTTAAGCCCTGTGGCATGGGCCTTCATAGAAGTCGAGGAAGTTGACGGTCTTGCACTGCTGGCAGCAGCTACAACATGTGGTTCTTGGCCTTGCTCTCCTGTCATGTGACAGCCCTCCATATTTTTTCTGCAGTCTAGAAGCAGTGTCACAATCACCAATAGTGTAGCCAAGGTGCGGTTACAAAATTAACACACATGCAGTCGTGCACACACACAAAAATATTAGAAAAAACGACAAATGATGATTTATATTTTTTGTCAGCTCCAGAAGAACTTGGCCCCAGAGTAACGATTGATCATGATTGGAGTCTGTCAGCACAATGTTGCAACTTCCATTACTTTGTGGATCTTGTCCACTACTACGATTAAGCCGAAAACCCACCCACACAAACAAGAAAAAAATATGACACTTTAATTGTTATTTTTGAATGAACACGACTATAGTCGCTGGATTTTGTGCGCTAATGTGGTTAAGCCTAACACCCACGCACACATAGAATAAAAAAATATATAAGTCAGTGACACTTGTATTGTTTTTTTTTTATTGAACACGACTGTAGTCGCTTGATCTTGTGCGCTACTGTGGTAACACCCATGCACAACAGAAGAAGAAAATATATAACATTGATACTTTTATTGTTTTTTTTTTTTTTTTCTAAGAACGACTGGAGTCGGGCAGCACAAGGTTGCAAGTGCAATGTGCATTGCTGGCTGGCTCTTGTGCACTACTGTGGTTAAACCTAACACGCACACACAGAAAAATATACAAAGACACTTTTTTTTTTTTACTTTTTTTTTTGGAGTCCAGAACTTGGGCCCAGAGATGGACACAGCACAAGCCCAGGTCACAGCAGACAGCCCAGATGGACCACCAGACAGCACAATGACAGTGACAGCACTGTGGCCAGAGACCAGAATGGATCAGCACAGACAGCACAGTGATAGTGACAGCACCGTGACCAGAGATCAGAATGGATCAGCACAGACAGCACAGTGATAGTGACAGCACCGTGACCAGAGACCAGAATGGATCAGCACAGACAGCACAGTGACAGCACCGTGACCAGAGACCAGAATGGATCAGCACAGACAGCACAGTGATAGTGACAGCACTGTGACCAGAGACCAGAATGGATCAGCAGACAGCACAGTGGTAGTGACAGCACCGTGACCAGAGACCAGAATGGATCAGCAGACAGCACAGTGATAGTGACAGCACTGTGGCCAGAGACCAGAATGGATCAGCACAGACAGCACAGTGATAGTGACAGCACCATGACCAGAGACCCGAATGGATCAGCACAGACAGCACAGTGATAGTGACAGCACCGTGACCAGAGACCAGAATGGATCAGCACAGACAGCACAGTGATAGTGACAGTGACAGCACCGTGACCAGAGACCAGAATGGATCAGCACAGACAGCACAGTGATAGTGACAGTGACAGCACCGTGACCAGAGACCAGAATGGATCAGCAGTCACCAGCCCAGGACACAGCAGATAGCACCAGCACCTCTCCCAGCCCTACACTACCCACCCTCCCTGTTCACTTTACACAGCTGGAGTGGAAATGGCATCTGTCGCGTGGTCCCTTATATACTGCATTGATCATAGAGACGAAAGCTTGCGAACCGCGAGATTTCGTCTCTATGGTTTTGCCTCGGTTTCAAGAACTGAGTAAGGTGGGAACCTCCGAGCCTGCTTGGATTCGACTCAGTTATGTGAAATTCGGGTGGCCTCTGTTCTCTGAGAACTGAACCCGCTCGTCTCTAATATATATATATATATATATATAATATAGCAAAACAGCGGCACTCCGGAGACTTGAAAAAAGGAGAAAACAGGTGTTTATTCTACGTTTCGGGGTCTCCCCCTGCCTCAGGAACACACACAGGAAGGGGGAGACATGCAAACGTAGAATAAATAAGACACCTGTTTGCACCTTTTTTCAAGTCTCCGGAGTGCCGCTGTTTTGCTATATTCTGCATTAAGGGAGTACCGTCCACTGCTGAGGGCACCTGGAGCAAGTAAAATAGACCTACAGTGTGGTCTGCAGATCCCACTACCACCATGACCATGAGAAATCACTATAGTGTCCAAGGCTGGAACAGCATCGACATTGTCGCAAGTTTTCAGTGTAACGCTATTTTGCACTTTTAACGCACAGTCAGTTTGTAATACAAAGAGCTCTCTCTCAAACAGAGCCCCCTACCAGTTACTGCTCCTCATAAGATATCACTATAGTGTCCAAGGCTGGAACAGCATCGACATGAAATGACTATTGTGTACAAGTCTTGGACAGTGCAGAGTGGCGCAAGGGTACTGTAGTAATATAGACAACTGGGCATGCGCAGCGATGATCTTCCATACGCCATGGCATAGTGATACTGTACAGTACAGTACATGGTGTATGGCTTGGCGCCACAGATCCCATTGTAACCCCTCCACTGGGAATGCGTAAGAAAACCCAATTGCAACCCCTCGGAGCTGACAGCCACCACAGCGCAGACATTGACGCAGGTTTGCACTTGTTAAACACACAATCAGTTTGTAATGTCTTACTTTTAAGCAGCCTTTTAAACAACAACACTACAGTATTACAGTACAACACTACTACAGTAGTTTCACTATAGTGTCCAGAGCCGACAGTGCCAAAAAAAAAGAATATTATTTTCCAGGGCTCGAACCCGAGACCATCATTCTTGCAAAGTGATCACCTAACAACTAGCCCACATGCCAGCTACAGTATATTAAGAACCGCACAGAGTGGCCTCATCCTTGTGCACTCCACCCACCCGCTGCTGTTTTTAATAAAAAAAATTGTCTTCCTTTCCAAATATTATACAGTACTCCACCATTAGATAATAATTCATCCCTTCTCAGTGAAAGCTGTGCGTGCATATCATTAATCTACAGTATGTACAATACTGTATGTGTACTGATTTGCGTCCCGTTCTAAGAGCTTACTGTATGTACAGTATGTACAGTATGTGACATTAAAAATATTGGTTGTGTGAACATGCAAATGCTGTGAATGTGATATCCATCCAATTTAAGTATAATAGTATGGCATTCATTACAAATTACAACAGTGGAGCACTCGCTACCCAGCGGATAAGCGCTGTATTACATGCCGCAGCGTATCCTCAGTTGAAGAATACCACGGTACGCCACAAGTCCAGCCATCACGTAACGTTCCATGGCACGACTCAGAGGCCTGAATGCCATGCCATGAACAACAAACCAGCTGGGCCCATCTGTATGTTACAGTGTCACAGCCGCTGCAGCATGCATATATTCTGTGTGTATCTGCAGGTGAAATGCTACATTACAGTGTCACAGTGGCTGCGGCATGCCTATTTTCTGTGTATGACTGCGGGTGTATCTTCAGGTGAAATTCTATGTTACAGTGTCACATCGGCTGCGGCATGCCTATATTCTGTGTGTGACTGCGGGTGTATCTAAAGGTGAAATGCTACATTACAGTGTCACAGTGGCTGCGGCATGCCTTTATTCCGTGTGTGACTGCGGGTGTATCTGCAGGTGAAATGCTACATTACAGTGTCACAGTGGCTGCGGCATGCCTTTATTCTGTGTGTGACTGCGGGTGTATCTACAGGTGAAATGCTACATTACAGTGTCACAGTGGCTGCGGCATGCCATTATTCAGTGTGTGACTGCGGGTGTATCTGCATGTGTAATGCTATGTTACAGTATCATAGCGGCTGCAGCATGTCTATATTCTGTGTGTGACTGCGGGTGTATCTGTAGGTGAAATGCTACATTACAGTGTCACAGTGGCTGCAGCATGACTATATTCTATGTGTGACTGTTGGTGTATCTGCATGTGTAATGCTATGTTACAGTGTCACAGTGGCTGCAGCATGTCTATATTCTGTGTGTGACTGTGGGTGTATCTGCATGTGTAATGCTACGTTACAGTGTCATAGCAGCTGCAGCATGCCTTTATTCTGTGTGTGACTGCGGGTGTATCTGCATGTGTAATGCTACGTTATAGTGTCACAGTGGCTGCAGCATGCCTATATTCTGTGTGTGACTGTGGGTGTATCTGCATGCGTAATGCTATGTTACAGTGTCACAGTGGCTGCGGCATGCCTTTATTCTGTGTGTGACTGTGGGTGTATCTGCATGTGAAATGCTATGTTACAGTGTCACAGTGGCTGCAGCATTCCTATATTCTATGTGTGACTGCGGGTGTATCTGCATGTGAAATGCTACATTACAGTGTCACAGTGGCTGCAGCATGCCTTTATACTGTGTGTGACTGCGGGTGCATCTGCAGGTGAAATGCTACATTACAGTGTCACAGTGGCTGCAGCATGCCTATATTCTGTGTGTGACTGTGGGTGTATCTGCAGATGAAATGCAACATTACAGTGTCACAGTGGCTGCAGCATGCCTATATTCTATGTGTGACTGTGGGTGTATCTGCATGTGAAATGCTATGTTATAGTGTCATAGTGGCTGCAGCATGCCTATATTCTGCGTGTGACTGTGGGTGTATCTGCATGTGTAATGCTATGTTACAGTGTCACAGTGGCTGCAGCATGCCTATATTCTGTGTATGACTGTGGGTGTATCTGCATGTGTAATGCTATGTGACAGTGTCACAGTGGCTGCAGCATGCCTATATTCTGTGTGTGACTGTGGGTGTATCAGCATGTGAAATGCTATGTTACAGTGTCACAGTGGCTGCAGCATGTCTATATTCTGTGTGTGACTGTGGGTGTATCTGTATGTGTAATGTTACGTTACAGTGTCACAGTGGCTGCAGCATGTCTATATACTGTGTGTGACTGTGGGTGTATCTGTAGGTGAAATGCAACGTTAAAGTGTCACAACGGCTGCAGCATGTCTATATTCTATGTGTGACTGTGGGTGTATCTGCATGTGAAATGCTATGTTATAGTGTCATAGTGGCTGCAGCAAGCCGATATTCTGCTTGTGACTGTGGGTGTATCTGCATGTGTAATGCTATGTTACAGTGTCATAGTGGCTGCAGCAAGCCGATATTCTATGTGTGACTGCGGGTGTATCTGCATGTGAAATGCTACATTACAGTGTCACAGTGGCTGCAGCATGCCTTTATTCTGTGTGTGACTGTTGGTGTATCTGCAGGTGAAATGCTACATTACAGTGTCACAGTGGCTGCAGCATGCCTATATTCTGTGTGTGACTGTGGGTGTATCTGCAGGTGAAATGCTACATTACAGTGTCACAGTGGCTGCAGCATGCCTATATTCTATGTGTGACTGCGGGTGTATCTGCATGTATAATGCTATGTTACAGTGTCACAGTGGCTGCAGCATGTCTATATTCTGTGTGTGACTGTGGGTGTATCTGTATGTGTAATGTTACGTTACAGTGTCACAGTGGCTGCAGCATGTCTATATACTGTGTGTGACTGTGGGTGTATCTGTAGGTGAAATGCAACGTTAAAGTGTCACAACGGCTGCAGCATGTCTATATTCTATGTGTGACTGTGGGTGTATCTGCATGTGAAATGCTATGTTATAGTGTCATAGTGGCTGCAGCAAGCCGATATTCTGCTTGTGACTGTGGGTGTATCTGCATGTGTAATGCTATGTTACAGTGTCATAGTGGCTGCAGCAAGCCGATATTCTATGTGTGACTGCGGGTGTATCTGCATGTGAAATGCTACATTACAGTGTCACAGTGGCTGCAGCATGCCTTTATTCTGTGTGTGACTGTTGGTGTATCTGCAGGTGAAATGCTACATTACAGTGTCACAGTGGCTGCAGCATGCCTATATTCTGTGTGTGACTGTGGGTGTATCTGCAGGTGAAATGCTACATTACAGTGTCACAGTGGCTGCAGCATGCCTATATTCTATGTGTGACTGCGGGTGTATCTGCATGTATAATGCTATGTTACAGTGTCACAGTGGCTGCAGCATGTCTATATTCTGTGTGTGACTGTGGGTGTATCTGCATGTGTAATGCTACGTTACAGTGTCACAGTGGCTGCAGCATGCCTATATTCGGTGTGTGACTGTGGGTGTATCTGCATGTGTAATGCTATGTTATAGTGTCACAGTGGCTGCAGCATGCCTATATTCTGTGTGTGACTGTGGGTGTATCTGCATGTGAGACGCTACGTTACAGTGTCACAGTGGCTGCAGCATGCCTATATTCTGTGTGTGACTTTGGGTGTATCTGGATGTGTAATGCTATGTTACAGTGTCACAGTGGCTGCAGCATGCCTATATTCTGTGTGTGACTGTGGGTGTATCTGCATGTGAGACGCTACGTTACAGTGTCACAGTGGCTGCAGCATGCCTATATTCTGTGTGTGACTGTGGGTGTATCTGCATGTGTAATGCTACGTTATAGTGTCACAGTGGCTGCAGCATTTCTATATTCTGTGTGTGACTGTGGGTGTATCTGCATGTGAGACGCTATGTTATAGTGTCATAGTGGCTGCAGCATGTCTATATTCTGTGTATGACTGCGGGTGTATCTGCATGTGTAATGCTATGTTACAGTGTCATAGCGGCTGCAGCATATCTATGTTCTATGTGTGACTGCGGGTGTATCTGTATGTGTAATGCTATGTTACAGTGTCACAGTGGCTGCGGCATGCCTATACTCTGTGTGAGACTGCTGGTGTATCTGCATGTGAGATGCTTCGTTACAGTGTCACAGTGGCTGCAGCATGTCTTTATTCTGTGTGTGACTGCGGGTGTATCTGCATGTGTAATGCTATGTTACAGTGTCACAGTGGCTGCAGCATGCCTATATTCTGTGTGTGACTGCGGGTGTATCTGCATGTGTAATGCTATGTTACAGTGTCATAGTGGCTGCAGCATGCCTATATTCTGTGTGTGACTGCGGGTGTATCTGAATGTGAAATGCTACATTACAGTGTCACAGTGGCTGCAGCATGTCTATATTCTGTGTATGACTGCGGGTGTATCTGCATGTGTAATGATATGTTACAGTGTCACAGTGGCTGCAGCATTGCTATATTCTGTGTGTGACTGTCAGTGTATCTGCATGTGAAATGCTATGTTACAGTGTCACAGTGGCTGCAGCATGCCTATATTCTGTGTGTGACTGTGGGTGTATCTGCATGTGTAATGCTACGTTACAGTGTCATAGCGGCTGCAGCATATCTATATTCTATGTGTGACTGCGGGTGTATCTGTATGTGTAATGCTATGTTACAGTGTCACAGTGGCTGCGGCATGCCTATACTCTGTGTGTGACTGCTGGTGTATCTGCATGTGAGATGCTACGTTACAGTGTCACAGTTGCTGCAGCATGCCTATACTCTGTGTGTGACTGCTGGTGTATCTGCATGTGTAATGCTACGTTACAGTGTCACAGTGGCTGCAGCATGTCTATATTCTGTGTGTGACTGCGGGTGTATCTGCATGTGTAATGCTATGTTACAGTGTCACAGTGGCTGCAGCATGCCTATATTCTGTGTGTGACTGCGGGTGTATCTGCATGTGTAATGCTATGTTACTGTGTCACAGTGGCTGCAGCATGTCTATATTCTGTGTATGACAGCGGGTGTATCTGCATGTGTAATGCTATGTTACAGTGTCACAGTGGCTGCAGCATGTCTATATTCTGTGTATGACTGCGGGTGTATCTGCATGTGTAATGCTATGTTATAGTGTCACAGTGGCTGCAGCATGCCTATATTCTGTGTATGACTGCGGGTGTATCTGCATGTGTAATGATATGTTACAGTGTCACAGTGGCTGAAGCATGCCTATATTCTGTGTGTGACTGTCGGTGTATCTGCATGTGAAATGCTATGTTACAGTGTCACAGTGGCTGCAGCATGCCTATATTCTGCGTGTGACTGTGGGTGTTTCTGCATGTGTAATGATATGTTACAGTGTCACAGTGGCTGCAGCATGCCTATATTCTGTGTGTGACTGTCGGTGTATCTGCATGTGAAATGCTATGTTACAGTGTCACAGTGGCTGCAGCATGTCTATATTCTGTGTGTGACTGTGGGTGTATCTGCATGTGAAATGCTGTGTTATAGTATCACAGTGGCTACATCATGTCTATATTCTGTGTGTGACTGTGGGTGTATCTGCATGTGAGACGCTACGTTACAGTGTCACAGTGGCTGCAGCATGTCTATATTCTGTGTGTGACTGCGGGTGTATCTGCATGTGAAATGCTACGTTACAGTGTCACAGTGGCTGCAGCATGCCTTTATTCTGTGTGTGACTGCGGGTGTATCTGCATGTGTAATGCTATGTTACAGTGTCACAGTGGCTGCAGCATGTCTATATTCTGTGTGTGACTGCGGGTGTATCTGCATGTGAAATGCTACGTTATAGTGTCTCAGCCGCTAACACAGTCTCAGCTGCTGCACCATAACATAGCATTTCATATGTAGATATAGCTGCAGTCGCACACAGAAAGTTAGTCATGCCGTGTGCTGAGCGCTATGGATTCGCATGGCTTATCCGCTTTCTGCTCCCTCCCACTTAGAGACGTAGCACCATTAGTGAGGTCCGCATTCTCCATCTGTCGGGTCACCCTCACAACACAAACCTGTAGGTCTGTATAAGACAAAACCAGGACCCATGATGTAGGGCACAAGCACTACAATACAACAAGGTTCTGTGTTTCAGTCATTCTAATAGTGATTCCCGCATACACCAGCTATGTCCAAAGCACTATGGGCTTTATTACATGTGATTAGAACCTTGCCCAACATTATACTGTTTCCGTTTTCAAACAGGTGGCAATCTATAAGCTTATTTTATAAGGACTTGTTAGTTTTTGCCTACATTTACTTACTGAGCTACTGGTTTAGAGTTAACTTGTGAGTCCTATATGCAAACTTAATGGACACATAACGTTGGATAAATATAATGCCTTTATATGATCTCTCTGTGATCTAGTAGCTAACAATGTGTATTTATTGCTGCTTATTTGTGTTTTTGGTTTTGCTCTGCTAAATGATGTGTTTTTAAAAATCTTTGCATGCTATGCACTTTTCATGTATGAAAAATGTATTAAATAAATAAAAATTTAAGTGAACATTTAAGAATATTTTTTGTTACAGGTGAATGTTTGCGCAGTCAAGCTTAAATATTCTATATATTTTATGTACTTTTTATATTGCCACAGTTGTCACTAATACTCAGACTTAACAGTGAGTCTCACTTTGTGTCCTGTTTTGTTTCATTTTCATAAACGTTAAAATTCTGAAACTCCCCCTGTTAATAGCCATGGAGTCAAAATAACAGTAGAGTTCATTTATTTTACCGTCCAAGTGTGTTGCTTCACTTTTTATCATTGAGAATTCCAGAACACAAGATTGTTCTTGTACATTGTGTACTACATGTATCTTCCAAGATGCAATTTATTAAGGGAGATCCGGAAAACAAGAGGAGGAAACAAAAGACAATAGACTCTGAGGGGTTTTGTAAATGATGCCTTTGGGCTGAACACTCATATTTTGGCAGTTGTCATTAGAGTAAAGGTTTCCTTTCGGGAGTCAGCGTAACATTTTAAAATATTTATTTCAGTGAAATATGTTGCTCCATCACCTTCCAAAATCAGATAATAATTACATCTTTTATATATATATACTTGAATTATTGCTTATCTGAAGTATCCTTAATATTGGAGTCTCCTCTTTGGTTATTGTCTTCCTTTTGGTGCCAATCTTATGTCTTCTGAAATTACCCATTCACCAAACAGGGCCAACAGGCCACTCATTGTGCAGTATACTGATGTTTAATAATGATAAAACAATGGATTAAAAATCTTCACAATAAAAATAAAAACTTGTCAATTTGCGTGTATCACTGAGCCTTTCTCCTCTGGGTCTATAGTCATCCAATCTCACCCAAAATCTGAGTGCGAGCTACTGGTAGGAAATCTCCACAAAATGTCTAGTAAATCAATGGAGATCAATCGTCTCCCACCATCACTCACTAATAGACTGTAATAAATAACACTAATGGTTTCATCGTAGTGTTTGATATTCTATGTGTGGATTTCATTGGTATACTCTCATACTATATGACCTAATACCAGGACTTCTGTTATCAAACTAACATGTAAATGAACACAATGTGCACAAAGCATATTTCAGTTTCAATCATTTATTATGTACGATCTGAGGTTCCAATAACTTACTGAAATATTAGACTAGTCTGGGAAATAAAAATAGGATGCTAGACATATAAACATGTCATAGCAGTGGGGGCACTTATATATTGTTAAATAGACACATAAATAAAGACAAAAAATATTTTATTATACAAAATTAATGCATAAAATATATATAATAAAAAGCCAATTTATGCTTCAAAAAGACACAGCACCTAAATGTATCAACCTCAATAGAGGAAATGATGAAACAATTTATCAACAGAAATACTTTAGGCTCTGTTTAGGGATACATAGATAAAAGTTCCTCTACTCTATATATAGCCTGGGAAATAATTAAACAATCTATTTCTCAGAAGCTTATACAGTATCTTATTGAATAAATCTAATTATTTGTTGTAACAATCAAATTATATACTAATAACAACATATTATATTCTAATTAACACCGATCATCTCTGTGCATCATGTTATGTCTCCTGTAATACTCAGAATTGTGTCATCCCTGAATTATGATGAACCAGGATTATGTTTTGATGCTTTATTGATGAATAATAATTATCATTGCTCTTTTTGCATTATGTCATCACTGTGTCACTCCTCAATTATGACCTCATTCATGAATAATGGATAAATGAGGATTATATTTCTTGGAAACTGATTTTATGATATACAGTAGGTGTGATCATTCACCGAATAATGAAACCGCTGGCAATACATAGTGATATTACAAAAATATATCAGAAAATCATGTGGTTTAGGCAGGGACACGTCAGCAACATGTTTTACATATATATTGTACTGTATATAGTCTATCATGAATATGTTGTCCTATGTCATCCACTTGGCATAATGTTCCTTTATTTCTTTATTTTGCAGTATTTGTATATTTCACTATCCCTCCATGGGCAGCAAGGGGATTTTTAATATATTTTTAATAAAAGTTAAGTATAAATTGCTCTGGGATTCTGAGTGTGTCCATGGAGTTAGTACCCCTTTCTCTCATTTTTTGGTTAATAAAAACTGTAAATAAAATAAATAAAATATTATGTTTTCCTATAGATTACGCATTGAGTATACCAGTCTAGCTCTATTACTGTGCTTGTTAATAAACAAAATATCCACAGTGGATTTAGGGTCTCATTCAGACCCGCTCGCAAGCGCCTGAGCACTCGCAAGTGGGTCGATGTTTGGCTGTGCGGCCGCACTGCGCATGCGCAAGCCCCGTAGTGAGAGAGAAAATCTCTTGCTCTGGGGCTCACTACAAAAGGGGCGGCTGTCAATGTTGATCGACAGCTCGACCCGTTTTGTAGGCGTGGTGGGGGGGTGGCTTCACAAATGGAGGCGTTCCCATGCGAACACCTGCCGTTTGTGGGCGGCTCCACTGATATCACCAGTGATGTCTGTGGGAGAGCTTCCGGCTCTATTAGAGCTGGAAGCTCTCTGGGGCTTACGGTCACGAGACCCTACCACAAGGGTCTCGTCGCAAGCCCTGATGGTCACAATGGTCTTGACCATCGCTACCATCATCCTGGCCGCTCGCTATAGCTGTGGGTGGTAACCCAAAGCCTAGCGAGTGGCCAGAAGGCCGGATCATTTTTTAGATGCGGCCGCCCTCATTCAGAGTGAGCGCTCGCATTTTGCGAGCGGCTCTGAATGGGGTCCTTAGTCTGCAAGACTCATGTTACAAATCAGTTTTGCTTTTATAGCATGATATACTCTATATAAACAATTCACCATTAAAATGATGTCTGTAAGTAAATTAATTGTAAGATTATAAATAGATCATTACTAATCCTTTTGCTTCTCCCATCACAGATGTTACAATGTGCCAAATGTGACATAACTGTATGTAGCATATTAGACTTTTGGTAAATATTAGACATTGTAAATTGCACATTTATTTCAAGCTAATTCAAAACATGGCACATTCGCTGGAGTCGTGCAATGTTTAGTCCATCGCTGGGGAGCTCTATACAAGTACTGCACAGATATTGGATATAAAGATGGAAAGTGAAAAACATCACAGCAATTAGACAAATCTTTCTCTTCTCAGATCTGGCCGCACTGTTACAGATACAGACAAGGAGACCTGGAAGGCGACCGACAGCTGCAGATGGATTTGATGGATTTGTCTAGAAATCTTTATGGGTTGCAAACACATGAAATCAAATTAATATGATACAATTACACTGTATAGATTATATATTGGATGATTCGGGTCATTTTTATCTTAATGTAATCAGATTGTTGAATATCTGCTGTCATTGCATAATCCTTCATGACTTGTTACTGCATTGGGCATGTTCTACCAAGGTAATGAGTGTGGGGTAATTAAATCACTAAAAGTTCAGTATATCTGGCTGGTATGTGCATGATTAGCATAAAATGTAGAATTTTTTTAACATATTCTTACATTTTAGATTAATGTTACAAGTGTGGAAAAATCATGGCAAGATGCCATCTCCTGGGGTAGATGGGTAGACTTTCACACAGCAGTCCATTAGCTGCACACCAGTCGGGAATCTCTGTATAAGTAACCGCAGCTATTTTTATTTGCAGCATAATGATAATTGAAAAAGATAAGACTAGCCTGTACAACGCTCAGGAACAAAATGCCCTCTCTCAGAGCGGAGACTCTTAATGTCCCTCTCAAAAAACAAATATATTAGCACAGTACTTACATCCAGTAATTATAATGTCTCTCAACAGACCTGCTGCCTGCTCTCCAGGTAGTGAAAGGCTAAGACTAACAACGGCCACACATTATATGAGCCTCTCACAGGTGCTCTGACAATTTGCTTCTGTCCACCAAACAGAAGCCAGGAACCTAGGGCACACATAGCTCCCATTTACAACCTTTCCTGTGGTTTTATCACATATCCCCCCTGCTGGTTTTGACATGTTGTGCGAAACACCTATTGCCCCTAAACAAAAGATATTGGACAAATCATCTGTATTGGCCAGTTGGCTTCCTGGCTTATGTTCTACTAAGAATTGAAAATTTTGCAACACCAAGAACCATCCTGTTACTCTCCTATTGCTCTCTTTATTTTCAGACATCCATTTTAAGGGGGCATAATCGGTAATCAACCTGGTTTTTCTCGCCAAAAAGTATAAAAGGGTTTCTAATGCCCACTTAATTGCCAAAATTTCTTTTTTTTAATACTGACATAGTTTTTCTCATGTACATTTAATTTTCTACTTAAATAAGATGCTCTTCACCCTCTTTGTTCTGAAAACAGAACAGCACTTATCCCTACATATGATCCATCTGTTTGCACCAGATTGGGTATGAAATCCTGGCGGCTCAATATCTGCCAGGATGAAATGCAGATGCCGGAAGCCCGAGAATCCTCATGAAGCATGTAAGTTCCCTAACCCTACCCTTCTTCCTCCCCTAACCTTAACACTCCCTTAGGGTGCCTTACCCTAAAACTCCCAGGGTGGTACCTAAGCCTAAGTCCCCCCCAGGGGTGCCTAAACCTAACCCTCCCCCCCACAGCCTAAACCTAACCCTCCCAGGGGGTGCCTAACCCCAACCTCCACCCAGTGGTGCCTAACCCTAACCCCCCCTTCCCCTAGCTAAACCCTAACCCTTTAACCCTTCCTGGGGGGTACCTAACCCTAAGTTCCCCTGGGGGTGCCTAAACCTAACCCCACCCCCCGCAGCTAAGTACTAAGGACAGCTGGACTTATCTTGATCGGTCCGGCATCCTTCGGCATTCCGGCGTCGGGATTAAGAAAGGTGTCGGTATTACGATGTCTATCTTAAGTCCCTTGTTCGGCTTCTGCTGTTGGGATAAAGACCGGCGGCATTTAACTCTATAATACAAGAAAACTGTCACCTGCTTCTTATTTATGGACAATAGCCAATTTTGTACTGCTTCAATTTTATTGAGTTGGGGCTTTATCAAGCCTCTGCCTATTGTATTTTTAAGATGCTTCACTTTTTCTATTCATAAGCAACATATTTTGGGTTGGCTGTCAATCTTGCCTTATGAATGAAGTACAACACTGTTGTACCCTGGGTAAGTGAGACTGCCAATCAGGACTAAAGATTACTACAGCTATGAGAAAAGAAGCAGCATACAGTAAATGGGAATTCAAATTTTATCCATCATCCTTTGAAAAGTGGTGGGTGTCCCATTTAACCCAAAAGGCAACAAGCTATTTTTTGCCTTGTATGTCAATGGCACTTGCCAGTACTGTTTGGTTAAGTCTACAGTGGTTAAGTACCATTCAGTTCCCAGTCTTTCAATGAGTTCATCCACACAAGGCATTGGGCAGGCATCAAACTTACATACATTATTCAATTTATGAAAATCATTGCAGAGGCTTCCATTTGGATTTGGGATGAGTACAATGGGACTTGACCAATCACTGTGTGTCAATGATATCTAACCCCAATATTTTTTTAATTTCTTTAGACATGATTGGGCTTATGTTATTTTATAGGTTAACCTAAACCCCTGGTTAAGTGATTATGGCATTTGTAATGACTGTTGTTGCACCAAGTGTGACAGAAAACAAATTTATATTTCTTATGAGAAATTATTTAGCCTAATTCTGTTGAATAGTTGAGAGGGTTTTGGCTATGGTTACTGCAGGAATCAAAGCTACTGCAGTTACAGGAGGTACTCGGGTTGTCAACAGAGCTACTCAATCCTTCCAGGGTTTTATAAGATTTATATGGTAGATCTGTTCTGGCTTCCTTTTCCCAGCCTGGTATACTTTATAATTAAATTATTATTATTTCAAATGGTCCTTGCCACTTGGCCAAAAATATACTTTCTACCGTGAGAACTAAAATAAACACTTGTCCCCTTGAGCCAAGGTGCAAAAACCCTGTGGAAGATTGTGGAACCTTTCTAGTGGCCAGCAATAAATAGGGAAATAAATAATCCCAATCTTTCTCATCTTTACCTACCACTTTCTTTAGGATATTTTTTAAAGTATTGTTACTTCTCCACTAAGCCATCTGTGTGAGTGTGATTCATTGAGGTCCTTAGCTGAGTAACTTTAAATAGGCAGTACAACCCTTTCATGATCTGCGACATAAATGAGGTACCCTAGTAATTTAGGATTTTCTTAGGTATTAACACTTTCCTAAACACATGTCCTCGTTCCTTGGCAAATGTCTTTATTAATGTATTGTGTAATAGTATCACTTCTGGGTATCTGGTAGCATAATCCATTACTACCCTGAGCAGACTTTAATAAAGGTCCCACCAAGTCCATAGTATATCTCTCAAACAGGACCTCAATAATGGGTAATGGGACAAGTGCACTTCTATATTGTGGCAAAGGAGCATGGTACTGACACTCAGGGCAGGATACACAGTATTCTGATAAATCTTTATGGACCTTGACCACTTTAAAATATTGACTTCTAGATGTTCTTCAGTTATATGACCATGAGCCAGGTCTAACACCATTCTTCTATATGCCTTTAAAACTATTAATTGTTTCACAATATCTACTCCTTACTTTGACACGGTACAAACATCTTAATGTATGGGGGCATGGCAACCTATTATGAGGCTCTACTTATTTTCTGTCAACAACCTTTACATTTTTCTTTAGCCTTTACCAGAGTAGGGTCATGTAACTGCTTTAAATCAAATATCTATGTATTGGGATAGCAAAATGGCTACTGACAGCCATTTCTATTCATGGTTCTTATGTGTGTATCAGACATGAAGTGGTATCAGGCATGAAATGGTACAGGAATGTGGAAAGCAGACAGGCCATAAATCCAAGGCGTTGTCTACTGCGATGTACACTTGTGTTAAGTTTTAGAAAGTCCTTATCAGTAGTTAATCAATAAAGTAGTTTGAAGTAGGTTTATGTCCATATTAGTAAGAGTTAGATGGGTATGCAAGTAGGATACTATATAAACGAAGAACAAAGGAGATTCCAGTGGCCTGCCCTATGCCTGGACTAGACTGCAGCTGGTGGCCAGGAAATTGTTCATTTCAGCTCTATTCTGAGAGGAGACTCCTGGATCGTGTAACCATCTTATATTCCGAAGCTAAGTAACTATTATTCTTCCATATCTTGTTATCGGTTGTAATAAATTATATCTTTTTTCAAGATACTGGTTTGTGTGGCTTACTTAACCTTCTGTATCGAAGAACCTTATCTCGTTCCCCCGGGAACATTAAAGCGGTGTCAGAGGGTGGGATACAGAGCGTTAATAGTCATTAATCTGCTTGGAATGTGTAGGCGATTGTTTTAGCATTGCTGTGCAAATGTAGTGTTGTGCAAATGCAGGGTTGTGCAAACCCATGTAAAAGATCCTCTGTCTCATAAGTGAATGAGGGAGGTGTGACCTGATCAGTCACAGAGTGTATACTGTACGTCGAATAAAATGACAGGAGGGAAAAAGGGAAAGGAAACTCACGGCACAGGTAATGGTCTCACCATGATATCAAATTCAAATTTAAGGGGGGAAGCTATTTCCACAGTATTCCCATCAACATATGTATATAAATATCTATAGGAGTTGTGGTGGTGCTACTCAGAGTAAAGAGATACAGAATGCAAAACAGGGGGAAGAGGTCCAAAGACCAGATCCAAGACTCTATATTGGAGCACTCTTATAGCTAATCAGCACAGTTAAAATATAGCTTTCAATGAAAAATGATAAAATTGAACTTACATAACGAACGAACACTTAACATTATAGAAAACGAGAATGTGAGGGAGAGAGAATATTAATCCCTGTAAAGACGGGTGTTCGAGTTATTATACTTTAACTTTATATTCCTCTCACCTCCCGCCTGCAGCCCAGTAGCTTTTTCCTCCTGTCTTTCCAATGCTATTTTAACATGAAAGAGGGGGGTTTATAGTGAATGCCTGCTACAGGGTTGTGATCTTACTTAGATTTCAGTGTCAAAAAGAATTTGAAACAGAAATTGTGTTTGATCAGAGGAGTTGTGTGATGGAAATGTCTGCTGATTTGACAACATGTGAACAAAATGTTGAAACCCATGAATGCAAAGAATATGTCCAGAAATCAGAGTCAAAATTGAATGCAGATGAGGTTTCTGATAACATGCCATTGGTTAGTGATACTCTTAAGGTGAATGATGGTATGTCTGACTTGTCCAGGAGTGTCCCGTTTGCTATGCAATGTGAACTGATTGAAAAAAAAGATGTGTTTACATGGCCATTGCAAGGGCTGTCGCTGAGTGAAGGGGTGGTGATGATACCTTTTGCCTTGCCCAAAGAGTCAAAAGCCAAGGGGTGGGGATTAGGCAAGATTGCAGTTACAGACCATACCCCTGAGACTGAAGACTCCCATTGTGACAACATTAAATTTACATGGCATGATCAACATGTCATTGTTGAGTTTAACAATGCAAAAAGTGAACAAGATGTGTTTTCTGATGAAACATCCACTGCAAATGATGTTCATGGTTTACTTGCTTATTGTGAAGGAGGGGTTGGTGGGTACACACTGACCAACCACAAGGGGCATACATACATCACAGACACACTGACTGTGGGAATATTTTGTGACAAAGTTGTAGATTTTGTGTTTGGTAATGAAATTCGCATCCCAGTGTATTTCCTTACAAAGCCTTACCAGCCAAAGGTTTCAAAGCAGCTGAAAGACACACAGTTGCTAATGACAATGGCAGAAATTCTGATGCTAATTGAGGAGATCAAAGCACTACTTGCTGGCCGAGTAAAATTTAAACCAATGTTTGAACTGTCCATACTGGATTTCTTTATGATCACAGCTCCACAGTGGTGGGAAGATTTCTAAGACAGAGAGCATTAGTGGTTCATGGACTATGGTGCTACCTGCACCCATACAGGACTGTTGTGGATTATTGCTGAAGCAAAGCAGCTATCTTTACAAGCTGACAGCCGAAAGACAGAAGAAGGGGCTAGTGAACTTGTTGCATTTATGACTGTTTTCCAAGTCACTGACAAGACTGGATGCCCTGTAAGTCTTCACACTGAGAAATGGACATTAGACACAAAGTCTATATGCGCTGCTGTCCAAAGCTGTAAGATCGACGTGGGACATGCTGATACACACACCTACAGCTTCAATGGTGTGTGCACAAGTGAACTGAGCACAGAACATGGTGTGCAATTCACCGCAAAGACAGCACTGATGGTGCTAGAACTGTTAAGCCATGACGGAGCTGACGCTGCATTCGAGCAAGCTCAAATCAACGGGATTCCATATATCCAAACCATGGTCAGAGACATTGCAAAAACCTGTTATGTTTGCCAACAGCTGGAAATGTGGCCTACCTTGCTTGCTACTGAATGCCTAATTTACTGTGAAATAACTGCACAAGTCTGGCAGTTTGAATTCATCGTTTGCCACCAAGAAGATGGAGGACGAGTGTTATACTGAACAGCTACAGAACACTGTCATTCAGGAGTGAAGTTGTCTCAAGCAGAGTGATACAAGATAAGAGACTTTCCTGAAGGTGTGACGCAGACTGATTTGTTGATATTATGTGATGTCCAAGAAGATTCAAACAGACAGACACCCATTTTACAGAAACAACATGGAGTATATTGTGTTTTCTATGCTTCATACCATTCACAAAACTGACATCAGTATGATTGAATGAGTGAATGTGTTGCTTAGGAAACAGGAATGTTCACATATATATATATACAATGTTGGGGTTTTTAGAGCAGGATGTACATGTATATATATATATATATATATATATATATATATATGTTTTGTTAACCGGAAGGTGGTAAAGGTGGAACTTTTAAAAGTACGATACCTGGTGCACAGACACAAACATTTATGATAAGGTTGTGATGAAATGTTTAGTAGGAAGAGATATAGAGACAGGTAGAAGAGATAATTTCAACAGGATAAGTAAATGCTTATTTTGTTTTGTTGTTATGGTTTATCTCACACTGTTTCTTTGTTTAAGCCAACAGGTTGATGGTTGGAACAGATGAGAGAACGTCGCTGGAGATGTACCTGAGATGACGATTACCAGAGAGTGATTTCTTATACAGAAGAGAGAGCCAGGAGGACAACAGAGTTATAAGATCTGATTGCACAACCATTACATACATTTATGTGCTTTGTGCAAAACTGAACTTGTGCCTTATATTGGTTGGATCCACACTCACCAATATTCTCAAGACTTTTTCAAGATTTCATTGAACTGAACTGAACTTTATTTTACTTTACTGATATTAATTATCTTATAAGTAACTGATATATTTGATATAATCATATGTATTATTTACTATTTTATTAGAGTATTCACATATAAAAGGGAATTGTTTATGTTTGAGTATATGGTGGGTAGGACGATATTTCAAATATGGGATTTAGGAGCTCAATTGGTTAATACTGCCAGGGAATGGTGGGCTCTGTTAAACATTACACTTAATTGTAGTGATACCCCAGACATGATGCAATTAACACCTGATCCTAATAAGAGCAGAGATTTTTCGGCTAATGTATACACTGTGGAGGCTAATATTCCATATATTCATCCAGATGATGTGTATTACCTTTGTGGGAGAAAAGCCTACAAATGGTTGCCCTATGGGGGATTTGGTAATTGTACATTGGGACGTTTGATACCCACCACATTCTTTACAGATGGGAATCAAGTTAATACCAAGCAGATTCCACATAATTTGTTAACCAAGAGAGCAGTGCAGCCTTTAAAACAGTATTATGAGGAAAGTTGGTTACGGTGGTTCAACCCTGTTCAGGAATAGGGGGTTGGTTCACTGGTTTACTGCATATGCTCATCTATGGAATCATGATTATAATATGTATGTATCTTGGGGTCAAGGTATTATTTCTTTGTGCAGGGAAATGTTGTAACACGCTGGATTCTGCTGAATTGATGCCGATTAGGAGGAAAGATTCCTATGAGAACATGATATACATGTCTTCCACACCATAAGCCCAAGGGTGTATTGTATTGGGATAGCAAAATGGCTACTGACAGCCATTTCTATTCATGGTTCTTATGTGTGTATCAGACATGAAGGGGGTGTATCAGGCATGAAATGGTACAGGAATGTGGAAAGCAGACAGGCCATAAATCCACAAGGCGTTGTCTACTGCGATGTACGCTTGCATAAAGTTTTAGAAAGTCCTTATCAGTAGTTAACCAATAAAGTAGTTTGAAGTAGGTTTATGCCCATATTAGTAAGAGTTAGATGGGTATGCAAGTAGGATACTATATAAACGAAGAACAAAGGAGATTCCAGTGGCCTGGACTAGACTGCAGCTGGTGGCCAGGAAATTGTTCGTTCCAGCTCTATTCTGAGAGGAGGCTCCTGGATCGTGTAACCATCTTATATTCCGAAGCTAAGTAACTATTATTCTTCCATATCTTGTTATCTGTTGTAATAAATTATATATTTTTTCAAATACTGGTTTGTGTGGCTTAATTAACCTTCTGTATCGAAGAACCTTATCTCGTTCCACCGGGAGCAATCTAGTACTTCATTTTAAAATAGAGGATCCCAGCTTATTCCTAGGAGACATGTTATATTTATACTTGCAGAGAATATCGACTTCAATCGGAGTCTCACAATGGGATCTACTGTACACACCTACACAATAGAAATGGCTTCTAACACCTTTTCACAAGTCTGCTTTGTTCTGGAATAATTTGTGAAAAAAAGTTATCTTATTTAAATACTCCTTGTTCAAAATATACCTTTTGTATAAGAGAGAAGCAACTGGATATAGCAATAACCAAATTAAATTAGAGACAGCTCATGATACCATTTATTACTTCTGGACCACACAAATAATTGAAAAAGTAAATGTCATCATCAAATGCAATTCATACTTACTCTCTCATTGATGACCCAATGTATTTGTACAACTCCAGCTTTATACTTTCACTCCACCCACCACAAACATCAGTTTCTATTAATACAGGACAGGCTTCCATTCTTAAATCACTTGACATTTTCAAAAAAACTCAGTGGGGCTGTTGTGGAAAGTGACGCTGAAAATCTCTCATCCGCTGTAACCACCTTAGGGCCAGATTCAGACCCGCTTGCTAGGCTGCGTTCACTTGTAGCTGCTGATGTTCCGCAATGTGCACATGCCCATGCATCACAGTGCTTGTGTGTGAACTAGTCCATGTGATTGGGAAGCGTTTGCATGCTGCGCATAGACAGTCCGGCTACATGAGTGACAGGACAAGCCGTTTGTGGGTGGTGACAGCAGTTGGTCGATGGAAACGTTGGATGAGTCTGAGCATCTTAATGTCATTTCAGTGGCATGCATAATTAAGACAGAGCATGATAGTACACGTCACATGGCTGAACTTTACACTGAAGCACTCACAGTGCTTGCGGTAGGGTATGGTCAACCACAAGTGCTGAATTCGCTTCCGATGGTACTCAATGTTACCGGTGGTTGCATACACTTCCGGGGGTCGGCGCAATTCCCTAGATACAACATTTGGGTTTTGAGACACAATAACCACTTTTGCATCGGTGGAAGAATCAGTAATGCAATTTGTGGCTGAACAGATCACCTTGCAGTAATAGGAGTATCTGTGATACAAAAATAGCATATTGCACTTACCTATTATCCTTAATTTCAGTTATTTGCTGGTGGAAAGGGTTGCTCTTCTGTTTGCCTACATATTTTATGATTGGCATTTACCAGCACTGGTTTTATTTATCACATTGACCATAGATAATTTGATATAGTTCTGGACCACCATTCTGTGGCATACCTTCAAGTGCCCCCAGCAACCAGTTTGGGAACCACTGGGCTATGGGTTAAGTAATTGAAAGTTTTCATTGAATGTGTCACCTAAATGGATGGTTGTGTGAAGTGACCAAGCTCTGCATTTATCTTCAGCAGAGCCGTAACTAGACTTTTTGGTGCCCTGTGCCAGAAAGAGCATTGGCGCCCCCTCACTTTTCAAAGGGACATAATGCACCCAAAAAAGGGCCATGGCTTCAAGGGGAAGGGCCAGGGAAGAGATAGGAGAGGCCAGGAGATGCTGGGGATGAAATAAGAGGAAGCTTCAAGCAAGAATGATAATAAACAGAAATTTGACAGGCCCAAACAGCGCCCCCTGACCTGTGGTGCCCTGTGCGATGGCACCGGCCGCACTACCCTAGCTATGGCCTTGATGTTCAGTCCCTATCTTCTGCCCAGCCTGTGCTACGTAACTAAATTACAGTGAAGAAGCTCTAACTCCCAAAGAGCATGTACAGGTAGTTGAGCCTAAATGTACAGTCTCCGTAGGCCCGATAACCATAGTGGACTTTCAGAATATTATAAAATAATTTCAATTGTCACATACAGCAGAAAATAAAGATATATTCTGTTATATAACAGGTTAGGGTTATCATGGCTTTTATAAGGTCCAATATTAAACACTGCCATGAATCTTTCTTCCTTATTTCATTGCCATATGGGGCCCTTGAGACCACCACTTTCCCACTTATGCCAGAGTATACTGGATACACCACACTTGTGAAAATCAGTGTAACGATCAGTTCCACATAAAGACGTTTGATAAATGAATTGAGGAAGCATAGCACTAATTGCTCCTGAGTCATAAAGAAATCAAAGCTTCAATAATTTCATAATCCTGTCTGACATTTTTGCTCATACAGTGGGAATAACAAGACAGTCTGTAGTACGCTCCATGATAAAGACACTGATTTAATGCTTGTATCAGCTACACAATATGTTTTGTCATAAGTGGAAACAGACATGGTAGCAATAAATATATGCAGGACACAAGGGAAATGAGAATTATAGTAGCTGTATATCCATTCAGGGAACATTCGTCTCAGCAGCGTGAGAAGACTAAGAACAAACATAACATGGAAGAATCAGCATATAATTCATGTGGTGTCAGTCTCTGCGCCAGACAAGTGTTTGGGCCAATCAATAGCACATCAATGGGGACACTCTCCGCTCTGACACTAGAACACAGCTGCCTTGATATTTCCATATTCTGCCAAACAGGTGTCTTTACTCATTAAACATGTGGAAGGGGTAATTTTCGGGGGCAATTATAGAGTTGGGAGGTCTTTAATCTCCAACTCTTCGACTTTAAACCCAAAATGGGTGACAGCACAGAATAATAGACTTAGGGGTATATTTACTAAGTGTGGGTTTATACAATTTGTAGAAGCAACCAATCAGATTCTAGCTATTATCTTCTAGAGCAGGGATGGAGGAACCTCCAGACCAGGGGCCGTATAAGGCCCCCGGTGTCATTTCATCTGCCCCTCTGAGCTTTATTCTGCTATCCTCATCTGGATAGCAGGGAGCCTATAATGGCACCCTATGGCCAGAATCTATGCAGTAGTGCCACCCGGAACGTCCTTGGGATGCTTCAGATGGTCACACTGCTCCCCTTACAGCTCCCTGAAGCACCCTCAGGAATTTCCAGGAATTGCTGTAATCACTGACTATTGTGGCCCCATCCCCGTGTGACATCACACAAAGGGGGTGTGACCTGCATCAGGCCCACAAATAATGTTTATATATATATATATATATATATATATATATCAAAATGGCCCTCGGCAGAAAAAAGGTTCCCCACCCCAGTTGTAGAAGATGCAAGACAAATGATAAGTAGAATTTGATATGTTGCTATGGGTAACACCTTCACTTCTATAAACCCACAATTTATAAAATATAGCCCTTAGTTTCCATATGTGCATGTATAAGTAAACTTATTTAAAAGAAGAAATGATGTCTACTAGAGGAGCTGTCCACTTTTGTAAATCCTTTTCATGCTTAGATAACACCCCAATTATAGCCAGAGACTGGGCCCCAGCACAAAATACAAGCTGGACCGCATAAACAACCCTACCACTAACAGCCCCAAATCCAAATATCTCACATTACTTCATCCATACTGGCTGCAACTTGGGGACTGACCTTAATATTATCTACATTATGTAATCTGAGTGCCCCCTTAAACCTGTCTCCCTTTATTCCTTCTCCGCCCCCTCGTGCCTGCCCCATCTCTTACACAGGAGTGCCTGCCCCATCTCTTACACAGGGGTGCCTGCCCCATCTCTTACACAGGGGTGCCTGCCCCATCTCTTTTATTAGGTTAGGGGGTCCCTCTCCTGGGTAGAGGACTCCTTCCTTTCACACACAGCAGCTGGGAAACAGTACGCCAGACTGGATGCAAGTACAAGCTGGTCGGTGCCAGTCTTTATTGTGCAATGTCAGAAATAACACGAAGAAAACATAAACATAAATCCTAGCCCTGTCGGGGCACTAACTTCACAGGTAGTTCCCTCACTACCAGAACCTGGCAGGGCCTAATGCCCTCACCAGCAACAAAAGCACAGCACAACACTTACAGTTAGGTTTTCAAGTGTCTCTGAGCTAACTCCCTGTCTGCTCTCCCAGGTGAGACAATCAGCCCTCAACACACTAGGCTTATATTGGCCACTCTCAGGTAGAAACCCTAAGAAGCCTGTTACCAGGCTGCGAGAACCAAAACCTGGAGTGGCCGTGGGTGGAGCCCTCCCTCTCCTCTCACCCACAACCCCCAGGTCCCAAACCGGCTTTTCAAAAAGCCGAAACTCAAGCCTGCTACACTGCAGACTTTCTCCTGGGGGTTTAAAACACAAAAGACAGGAATCTGGGACAAATGTGCCTGCCACAGACCACTTTACCAGTGATCCTATCACAATATATATATATATATATATATATGTGTGTGTGTATATATATATATATATACACACACACACACACACACACACACACACACACATATATATATATATATATATATATATAGTGATAGGATCACTGGTAAAGTGGTCTAGGCAGGCACATTTGTCCCAGATTCCTGTCTTTTGTGTATATATATATATATGTGTGTTAAGTTTTAACTAATTGTTCTCCCTATAGCTGTTCCCCCACACAGAGTCCTATTCTTTCTTTTCTCCTTTTGTGTAACCATAGTGATTATATATGACTTATGGGAGCACCACCGACTAACCAGCATCACTATCAATGTATTGTACATCTGGATAAAAATATATATTTGCATTTTTCAGTGATAATTATAGGTCAGGACTGGGAGATTTTGAACTTACATTTTCATTAAAAATTATATTACCATTTGTTTTCTCCTCTGTGTGGATCTGCCACAAAAACAAACCCCTTTTTGTAGTATAGTAATCCAACAAGAAGTGTACACTACAATATTCCAACAAAGAATGTACACTACAGTATTCCCACAGAGAATGTACACTACATTATTCCCACAAGGAGTGTGCACTACATTATTCCCACAGAGAATGTACACTACATTATTCCAACCAGGAGTGTGCACTACAGTGTCTTTAGCTGGAGGCAGCCGTGGACGCCAGATTTACAAAATTATGTTAATATGACTATCTATTCAACTGAATTGGGATACGTGCATGTACAAGTCCAAACCAGCGCTTCCAACTGATTTTATGCTGGCCAACACAACCTTCATTCATAGAAGCAAAAGTACCAGCCCCATGCAAGGTGCAGAAGATCCATCATCTTTAGTATCAGCACTAGTACCTGCCCCATACTAGGTGCAGGAAAGCCACCATCATTAGTATCAGCACTAGTACCTGCCCCATGCTAGGTGCAGGAGATCCATCATCTTTAGTATCAGCACTAGTACCATCCTATGATAGGTGCAGAAGATCCATCATTAGTATCAGCACTAGTACCAGCCCCATTCTAGGTGTAGGAGATCCATCATCATTCGTATCAGCACTAGTACCAGCCCCATGCTAGGTGCAGGAGATCCATCATCATTAGTATCAGCACTAGTACCAGCCCCATGCTAGGTGCAGGAGATCTGTCATCATCATTAGTATCAGCACTAGTACCAGCCCCATTCCAGGTGGAGGAGATCCAACATCATTAGTATCTGAACTATTACCAGCTCCATGCTAGGTGCAGGAGATCCATCATCATTATATCTGCACTAAAACCAACCGCATGTTAGGTGCAGGAGATACGTCAGCATCTGCACTTGTACCAGCCCCATGCTAGTTGCACAAGATCTATCATCATCATTAGTATCTGTACTAGTACCAGCCATATGCTAGGTGCAGGAGATTCATCATTAGTACCAGCACTATTACCAGCCCCATGCTCTGTGCAGGAGATCCACCGTCATTAGTATTAGCACTAGTACCAGTCCCATGCTCTGTGCAGGAGATCCGTTATCATTAGTACCAGTACATGTGTTTCAAAATCAGCCCCATGCCACTTACTGTCCCTCTAGTGTACTTTCTCATGTGTACTTGGCCTATGCTGTTGTCCTACTCCAACAAATATAAAATACTGTAAGTAGTTTTAGAAATGGTCCAATATTCAAAAACATGTTTAAAGATCTGCCGATTAGATGACTGATGTAAAGGTTACTAGAATTGGTTTAAAAACTACTGCTCTGGACACTGCCAAACAAACATATTTCCAATCTCTAATCTCTGCTCAAGCTTCTAACCCCAAGCAACTTTTTAATACATTTAAACTGCTTCTTACCCCTCCATCACCCAAACCACCTGCTACTATCTGTGCACAAGATCTTGCTTCCTATTTTAGGGACAAGATTGGTAAGATCCGAAATGAAATGGTAGGCTCTTCCTCAGCTAGTGACCTGCTCAATTCCCTACCGGAACCCTCTGGCACATTCTCCTCATTTGATCTCACAAACAAAGATGAAGTATCTACACTGTTCTCATCCTCCTACTCTATTACCTCTCCTCTAGATCCTATACCCTCACAAATCAGTAGAGCTTTGTCTCCTGTGCTTATCCCAACCCTAACTAAAATCTGTAATCTCTCTCTCTACTGGCAACTTTCCATCACTGTTCAAGCACCCAGTGATTACTCCCATTCTGAAAAAACAAAATTCTGACCCTAGTACTCTCTCTCAAATTACCGTCCTATCTCCCAGCTCCCATGCCCCTCCAAGCTACTTGAGAGACTTGTCTACACCCGCCTCACACACTTTCTTAACTCGCACAACTTATTGGACCCACTTCAGTCCGGCTTTCGTTCCCAACACTCCACAGAGACAGCACTGACTAAGGTAGTAAATGATCTTGTCACTGCCAAGGCTAAATGCCATTACTCACTCATAATTCTTCTAGATCTCTCTGCTGCTTTTGACACTGTTGACCACTCTCTTCTCATACAATCCCTAGGTCTTAAGGACACAGCTCTTTCTTGGTTTTCTTCCTACCTATCTGATCGCTCTTTTACTGTTCGTTTTTCTGCCTCCTCTTCACTACCTCTATCAGTTGGAGTTCCATAAGGCTCTGTCTTAGGCCCTCTGCTATTCTCAATCTATACCACCTCTCTTGGAAAACTAATCAGCTCTTTTGGATTTCAGTACCATTTGTATGCAGATGATACTCAAATCTACCTATCCTCTCCAGATTTATGTCCATCTGTATTGGTCCATGTCACTGAATTTCTTTCTGCCATTTCATCTTTGATGTCATCTCACCACCTGAAACTTAATATTTCTAAAACAGAATTAATTATATTTCCACCGGCCAATAACCGTTACCAACCTGATCTCTCTATCATTGTTGATACCTCGACAATCCACCCCGCCCCACAAGCTCGCTACCTTGGTGTCATCCTTGACTCTGAACTGTCCTTTGTTCCCCACATTCAATCTGTCTCAAAATCATGTTACATGCATTTAAAAACCTATTCAAAATTCAACCATAACTCACACAAGACACTGCAAAAACTCTAATCCATGCACTTATTATTTCCCGCATTGACTATTGCAATAGCATCCTTACTGGTCTTCCCAAAAACAGGCCATCACCATTACAATCCATTATGAATGCAGATGCAAGGCTTATCTTCCTTGCGAAACATTCTTCTTCTGCTGCCCCGCTCTGTCAGTCCCTCCATTGGTTGCCGGTTTTCTACCGTATTCAATACAAAATACTGTCACTTACACATAAGGTTATTAACCAAACCACACCAACATACATCTCTTCACTCATCTCAAAAAATCTCCCAACCCGACCTCTCCGCTCAGCACAAGATCTGCGTCTCTCATGCCCATGCATTACTTGCTCCCATTCACGGTTACAGGACTTTCTTCGCGCTGCACCCACTCTATGGAATGAACTACCTCGCACAATAACTTTCCTCTAGTCTCCAATCCTTCAAGTGATTCCTGAAAACTCACCTCTTCTGGCAAGCTTATCAAATTCCAGAACCTCCCACATAACCTTCATAGCTTCCATATCTAATTACATCCCCTTTTTACAGTCCACACACAATCTCACACATTTGTCTTTCTCTCACATCCTCATGACATTTGGTCGACATTCCTGTGTGACTGGATCATGCAGCCATCAAAGAAACTGTGCATTCTGGCTGGACCAAAATGCAATATATAGCACCTATCCTTGTGTATCAATGCCTATTTCCCTATAGATTGTAAGCTTGCGAGCAGGGCCTTCCTACCTATATATCTGTCTGTTATTACCCAGTTTTGTTCTATTAATGTTTACAATTGTAAAGCACAACGGAATATGCTGCGCTATTTAAGAAACTGTTAATAAATAAAATAAATAAAAAATAAACTAAGTTACTTCCAATTTTGGTCTGTTTGGGCAAAGTTAAATTTCTAACTTCCTGGGAATTTAGGAATGTTCAGAATGGTTCCCAAATTCGCCCACCTTGTTTTGTGGAATGTACATTTTTTTAGTATCAATGTAATAGGATTTCTTTTGTAACAACATCAAAACTGAGAAAAAGAAGTTAGTTTTAGCGACAGACTGATAAAAAGGAGAGCCTGCAAAATGTCATGATCTGATTTATTTTATAAACGCTCAGCTTTGTTCTTTGTATCCTCTGCCAGGCCAATCCATTTCTGTTTGACTTCCTTCCCTGTCCTCATATTTGAACTGGACACAATTTTTAGCTAAGTAAGTAGATAGCTGAAATTAAAACATTTTATAGGAAGGGGAATTAAGGAAATATTTTTAGTTGGCTTTGCAAATATGTTTTTCTAAAGAAGCCTAATCTACTTCAGATACTGTACTTTATTGCGCATTCAAAAAATAGTATGTAAAATAATTTTAAAAGAATTGCACCTAAAAATAAAAAACATTGGCTTCTACTGACCTGCATGTTGGCAACACTTATCAGGCAAAGAAACTGAACCCCGCGTGCTTTAATGGGCCAGTGCTGCCTCTTTTCTACCATTGTCTGGTGTTGTGGATGGACCTTGAAAAATGTACTTACTATTTATGTGATTGGGAAGTTCACAGGGGGAATCTCAATGACATCAGCCCGACCTGCTTAAATAAGGATTCTGTAGGACAGAGGAGCTTAGGGGGAGTGTCAGGACTGTGACTATTTCAGTACATAAAGAGAGATTACTTTTTCCAAAGTTCCTTTGTAGCCATTGCAGGAGCTATCCTGCTTGCTGGCGTTCTTCACATACAGGGAATAGAGAGTTAAAGTGATCATCTGTTTCCAAGGTGTTGTCAGGTTGTGGGATTCCTAGATTGCGCATTATTTCAAACCTGATTCCATTTGGGTCACATGTTCTAAACTTCCTATGGATCACAGACCTCTAGTATAACGCCTGTTACTGTGTCTCAGTGTCTGTGCAACATTACTTTCAGGTCTTTCTTGGACTCCTGCCAGATCCCTGCTGTGCCAGTGGGTTGCTGTGGACTTCCCTATATCTCCGCTCATGTTCCAGCTAAACTTCTGATGCCAGTTACCAGCTGCACTACAGAGCTCAGCATGGCCATTGCCTAAATATTGCTTTCTGCTCCACTGCTATGGCCTCACCTGTTTCTGTACTATTTACTTTACCTGTTGCCTCACACTCCTGTGGACATCAAATCCATCTTCATTACAGTTGTCAACTGCACCATTACAGTTATCATTACCGCATCTAGTCACACCGCAGGGCTCAACCCTGTTCCGACCTCATCGCATCATAGGGCTCAACACTGCTCCGACCCCATCGCATCACAGGGCTTCAACCTCACAGCATTACAGGGCTCAACCTTGCTCCGTCTTTCACTGCATCACAGGGCTCACTCTGCTCCGGATTTCCATCACTACAGGGTTCCACCCTGCTCCGATCCCATCGCATCACAGGGCTCACTCTGATCTGGATCTCCATCACTACAGGGTTCCACCCTGGTGAAGCTCCTCTATACCATCCTGAGGTGTTAGCCTCATACTGGACTCGGGGTTCCCTACCATACTAGCTCTTCTGTGTTAAATACTATATATGGGGGGGTTTTCTCCTTTACTCATTATTGCTTATGTGTATCTCTGTGTTGTTGAGACTTTATGTGAGATGTTGCTATTATATTTTCTCCTATGAATAAATTCTATTCACTTTTATTCCATGCTACCGAGATTTCATGAAGAGGTCATTCCTAAAGCCACCCCAGTTCATTGTGCCTAATAGGCCTGCCTCCTCCCAGGAGTCTCAAGTGTCGGCAGCCATTACAGGGAGATGTACTAATGGCAAAAATGTGGTAAAACCCCTGAAAAATCCAGTTTTCGGTGGTTTTACCCCATTCCCCATATGTACTAAGCAGCAGAATGCATTCATGTCGCTAGGTAACGCCACCTTCAGATAGCATTACCCAATAGAAGCCTATGGGGTTCTTATTGTGATGCTCCTGGCTGGGAGGGATCCAATCGGATCCCTCCCATGAGCCCCATGGCCTGCGGCCTTCTGTGCATGCTTCTGGGTGTTCAACCCGGAAGTCCCTCTGCCCGGCAGCATCGTAAAGGACAGCTCTTATCGGGAGAGCTGTTCTCTGCGAAATCCTTTGTACATACCATGTTAATTAACCCCGGTATGTACCCGAAGTCAGGGGGGATGTACCGCAATGCGATACCGATGCTTAGTACATCTCCCCATAGTGCTGTATAAGTGGATCAAATGGTGAGACAAAATTCTAGCTCCTTTTTCCTCCATCCACCTCATCTGCCTTCCCACAATCACTGTCTTCTATTTCAGCACCAGAAATGAAGTCCAGGTCCCCCTCTCATCTCCCCCCTCCTTTCATCTGCAACCTTGACCCCATACACTCTCACCTCTACCACTGTCTTTCTCACTATATCTTTTCCTATCACTCTTCAACCTGTCTCTCTCTGCTAGCTTGGTCCAGTCTAACCTTTAAATATACCATAGTCTCACCAATCCTCAGTTAACCCAGGCTTTCTCTCTAACTACTGCCACCATCTCTATCCTGCCTTATGTCCCCAAGCTTCTTGACAGAATTGACTATTACCACCTAACCTAGCTTCTTTCTACCCACTTATTTCTCAACTCTCTTCCTATGACTTACATCCCATCCATTTCACTCTACTGAAAATGCCCTCACAAAGATCACCAATTACCTTCTCATGGCCAAATCCAAGGGTCTCTGCTCATCCTCCTTGATCTGTCTGCTGCTTTTGACACTGTTGACCATACTCTGCATACTTTCTACTCAATCAATCTCCAAGACACTGCCCTTTCATGGCTCAAGTCATACCTCACCAACCATTCATTTTCTGCTGTAATTATGCCTCTTGCTACCCCAAGGATCCATTCTTGGTCCCTTCACTTTTCCCTCTACCCTTGGAAATATCATCAGCGCCTTAAGCTTTCAATGCAATCTATATGCTGAAGACACTCAAATCTACCTCTCTCCCCCCCTGACCTTCCTCTGTCTTTGCTTGTATCTTCAACTATTTGTCTGCCAACTCCTCCTAGTTGCCCAGCACTTCCTGCAACTCAACATGTGTAAGACTAAACTTTTTATTGTTCTCTGTTCCAGTGTTCGACTTCCCTGTCCCCATTCTCTCTCCATTGATGAGATAACCTTATCTTATGTTGCCATGTCAGCTATCTGTGTCATCCTCGAGTACACTCTCTCCTTCACTCCTCACATTCAGCCCACCTCTCAATCCTCCAACTCCAGAACATTTCTAAAATCTGTCCCTTCATTAATTCAGATGCCACCAAGTCTTATTCATTCTCTCATCATTTCCCACCTACACTACTATAACCTCCTCTATCCAGTGGCGTCACTAGGGGGGTGCGGGGGGTGCGGCCCGCATCGGGTGTCACCCTTCAAGAGGGTGACACCAAAAAGAGCAACACACACATGCGGGCCGCACCCCATCCACAGACCCGTACGCTGCCCGCACACCCCCTGCCGACCCCAAATGGACTGGCCCTGCAGCCGCCGCTGCGGGTGAGTTAAGTCTCTCACTGCGGCACGGCCGGCGTTCAGAGCCACACGCAGGCACAGAGCATCTCTCTTTGCCTGTGTGTGGCTCTGGCCGCTGGCCGCTGGCCGCGGTGACGTCATCAGGCACGCGGCACGCCGGCTGAAGGGGAAATATACCTTTCCATTCTGGGAAGGAGAAGAAGGAGGTGTGTGCCCGCCACCCGGACAAGCCAGCCTGGACTTCATAAAGGAAGGTAAGTAGTACTGCACAGGGGTGGGGGCACAGCATAAGCAGCGTTACTGGGGCCACTGCATATTGGCACTACTGGGGATAGTGTATAGGGGGCACAGTATAAGGGTACTACTGGGGGCACAGCATAAGGGGCATTACTGTCTGGGGACACTGCATAAGGGGAGCTCCTGGGGTATTGTATAAGGGGTGCTACTGAGGGTAATATATAAGGGGCATTGCATAAGGGGCGCTACTGGGGTACTGTATAAGGGGCACTGCATAAGGGACGCTACTGAGGCCACTGTGTAAGGGCACTACTGGGGGCACAGTATATGGGGGTCTAATACAGGAGGCATTGCATGATGGGCTATAATATAGGGGGCATTGCATATTGGGCACAGCTGCAGGGTACATTGCATAAAGCAGCACTACTTAAGGGGGAACTGCTTAAATGGGCAGAGCTACAGGGGGCATTGCATAAGGGGCACTACTACTGGGGGCATTGTTTAAGGGGCACTACTATGGGCATTGTGTATAAGGGTCACTAATGTGGGCATTATATAAAAAGGGCACTACTGTGGGCATTGTGTAAAAGGGGCACTACTGTGTGTCGTAACATAAATAAGGGACACTAATTTATGGTGCAATGTGAATAAGGGGTACTATGTGTGGTGTAATGTGAATAAGATTGTGCTACTGTGCGTTGTAATTTGAATTGGGGATAGTATTGTATGAACATGCCATTTTCTTTCGAGATCACGCCACTTTTTTGCACCATATGCCTTAGGCGCATGCTGTCCTTTTATTGATAAATTGCTGAGGATGGGGCGGTCGTTCCACCACGTCTCTAGGACCACTTTAAGCACTGCTACCCAGAATACCGGGCATGGCATCATTACGCCCGCCTGGTGCGCCCGGCATCCTGGGAGGAGCACAGTGTGAATGCTGGACAGGTAAGGGGGAAAAGTTTGCGGCGCTGCGCATCTTGGTCTCAATTTTTTTTTTTTGGGTGGAGGGGGGGGGTGTCACCATGCATTACAGCACCAGGTGACACCAACCCTAGTGACGCCTCTGCCTCTATCCCATGTCTCTCCACTGCAATATATTCTTAATGCCATTGGTTGTCTCATGTTACATTATTTTTCTATAGCATCTATGTCACTCCTTTGTACATGCTTCACTGGCTTCCTACCTCACTCAGAATCCAGTTTAAACTCCTTATTCTCATCTAAAAAGCCTGCTTCGCTCTTCCCCTCTATAGATTTCCAATCTAATCTCTATCCACACTCCCTCCTGCACTCTCTGCTTCTCCTCTGACAACTGCCTCTCCTCCACCCCGGTGACTTCCTCTGATGCTAACCTCCAAGACTTCATTAGAGATGTCCTCATCCTCTGGGACTCACTTCCTCTCCCAGTCCAAATCTCCATCAGCCTCCTCTTCATTAAATGTGCACTAAAAATTTACCTTTTTATTAAAGCATACCAGCCCCCCTATTAATTCAATACTTCTCCAACCATCCACCATTTATTTTTCCCATGTCACCTCTAACTGTTCTTCCCTTCCATTAAGCATATAAACTCTTATGGTCAGGGCTCTCCTTCCTAATGTTCTCTACCTCAGCACACTGCATGTCACCAGAGGTAAGATCCCTTGCCTCCTTCCCCTTACAAGCTTCTCTGATTCTGTCTGCTCATCCATAAATTGAGTAGAGGATCACCGAGTACTGAATTGATTCCCATCTTTGACACTTGCTAGCTTCAGTGAGTTGCCCAACCCATCCCCCTGCTATGAGTCCTACTCAGTCTGGTGTGATATTAATATTTGTACTTATGCTATGGCATTCTGCTGTTTATTTTATTTAGGATATAATACCCTGTAATACTCTGTGTACATTTTGTGGTACATTTATAATAGTAACAACAACCACCACCATTCATTTCATCCTCCACCAGAGATGTGGCACTCTTTGGTAGGTAACATCACCATATAAGCAAAAGTTGACTTCTGCTGGCTTAATTGTAGGAGCATTACACTAGGCTACCGACAGCTATTATGTTGTCAGGCATGGTAGTCAGGGTGCAGCCACCTGTCAACTAGTCATGGTCGCACTATTAATACAGAAAACCTGCATAAATATTGTACATGCATTCCATTTACATCCTGATGCATCAGAAATGGTTTGAAGTTGGCATCAGGTAATCCACCTGCACCAGGAGTTTGTGAACCCATATACAGGAGTTGTTGCACTTGCATAATAACTACAGACGGCACTTCCGGGATCCCACATCTCCTGACAATGCCAGGGGGAAGGGAGATGTATTCTGGTCAACGGATCACTGTGGAGAGAATCATTGGATTCTCCAAAACATTAAAATAATATATATATATTTATTTATTTATTTTTTTAACATTGAGATTTGCCATCCAAAATAGTGACAAAATACAGGGGAACTAGTATAGTAGCTGTGGAATCTAGAGTATTATTTCACAATGGTTTTCCCTCAGCCGCTGAATGTAAACAGTGAGGGTGGAGGAGAGGATGGCACATTACTGGCTGGCAGATCGACTTTGTTTCCTTTAAAAAGAAAAGAAGAGGAAATGACCATTGTGGGCACTGCAGCGTTCCAAAGCTTCTGCACTTCACGATGACTGTGCCAGCAGAGTTGAGAACAAAGCAGAAATGTACCAAAGCACAATTTAACACTAAGAAAAATATTTGTTCATCTCTTCTCTAACCCATCCCACGGTTTCTCCTTCTCCTGCATTGTACCATTAGAGCACCGCAACGTGTGTAATGAAATCATCATTGCATCCAATTAATGTTGGAACAACTTAGCAGCTTCCTGTCAATGCTGCTGAGACTATGTAAAACTTCTCATCTTTAGGTCTCCTCTCTCTAGATATAACATAATTCTCTCCAACATTTGTTTCTTTTTTTGGACAAACCTGTAAGAATTCTGCTATACTTACCATAAATTGTATAATATTTAATGTTTAAGGGCTGATGATGGCAGCAATATTGCATGTAATACAAAGGGAATCGGTATGTAATACCGACAGATGGGATCCAGGAGGTCAGAATCCCGACACCTGGATCCTGACTGGGTTAACATACAGACACTTGGTGGTCTGTATGCTAACACTATCCCTCTCCCTACCCTAACCCTAACATTCCCTCCCTGGTGCCTGAACCTAACCTCCCCCCAGTGCGTAAACCTACCCCTCCACCCAACCCTGTTACTTACCTTCGGCATCCCGGCGGTCAGGATGCCGGTGCTGGGATTCTGACCGGCATCTGTATTCTGGAGAAGGTGGTGTAAGCGCTGGCATTCAGACCGCCGGTATGCCTAACGTATACCATACAAAGAGTGAACACTTATTGCCCCTCCAATTATATAGCTGCAGTAATAGTATCATTCTTTTAGTATACCTATAGAAGGGGTATATGTTTAAGATGCTGGCTGACAGGATCCCTGACGTCAATATACCAACATCGGAATCCTGACGACCGGCATAATGCCGACTCTGCAATGCTGAACATATAAGGATACTGACATCTGGCATCCCGAACGTAAGACTGCGGGTACTTATTACACTTAGCACAGGGAAGGGGTGGTTAGGTCTAGGAACCTCCCAAGGTGGGCTAGGGTTAGGCACCTCCCGAGAAAAGTTATGGTTAGGCTGCAGGCAGGGTGGGTTAGGCACCATCAGGAGAAGGGTAGGGTTAAGCACCTCCCTGGGAGGGTTAGGTTTAGGGTGCAGGAAAGGGGGATAAGAGTAAGGCACCACCAAAGATAGGTTAGGGTTAGGGTGGAAGAGGGGGAGGGTTAGTGTACTTAATTGACTCTGTCGGTATTCTGCATGATTGAGATGCCGGTGTTGGTAATTCAACAGCCAGCATCTCATACACTGGGATGTCATACCCAACCCATATAAGGTTATAATGTATTTTCCAATGTCCAGTGATATTGGGGTTAGGCATAATGAATGTACAGTGGTTTGCATAGTGTGGCTTGTGTGGATTTGCACTGTGCATGCTAAGGAAACAGGTATACACTAGTACAAGCGATGGAGAGTCTAATGCATCTCAATAGCATCTACACTTATGACTGAAGAGGAACTGGGCTGTAAGGGTTGTTCTCACATAGTCTGATTTGCATAAACATGCCCTCACTTTGTCTATGTATAGTTAGACATAAGTGAAAGTACACAAAGTAAAGAGTAACGGAAAATCCACAGTGTTGATGATGACTAAACCAGGGGCACACACACTGGCAGTCACATCACAACCCTGCAGATGGGGCACACACACCGTACAACCCTGCAGATGGGGCACACACCGTACAACCCTGCAGATGGGGCGCACACAGTACAACCCTGCAGATGGGGCGCACACAGTACAACCCTGCAGATGGGGCGCACACAGTACAACCCTGCAGATGGGGTGCACACAGTACAACCCTGCAGATGGGGCGCACACAGTACAACCCTGCAGATGGGGCGCACACAGTACAACCCTGCAGATGGTGCACACACAGTACAACCCTGCAGATGGTGCACACACAGTATAACCCTGCAGATGGTGCACACACAGTACAACCCTGCAGATGGGGCACACGCACCGTACAACCCTGCAGATGGGGCACACGCACTGTACAACCCTGCAGATGAGGCACACATCCCGTACAACCCTGCAGATGGGGCACACGCACTTTACAACCCTGCAGATGGGTGGAGAATTATTTGTGTACTCACCTATGCTTAGCTCTTGTGAAAAAAGGATCACACAGTAATAACTCTTATGACAACTCTTCCTTACTTGTGTTCCCCTATCAGGAATAGTTTCAAATGATTGAAACTAAAATGTTTTTCTTCACCCTTACTCAGACAACTTACATTGGATATTCCCCTTATAATAAATTCTTAAAACAATATGCCCCCACCCTGTAGCAAAGTATAAACAATTACCTTAACCCTGGAGGTGCCATATCCTTAATCCCAGACATGTATCTTGAACAGAGTATAAAGAAACCCTAATTACACCCCCTTTCACATTCAACCCACACACACTATAATTTATAGCACTAAACTTATACGTAAACTAGCTGCTGCCTGCGGCTTTGCCCATGATGAAACTGCTTCTGCAGGGCCGGATTAACAATGGGCAGATGGAGCTGCAGCTCCAGGCCCGCCATTGTAATAGGCCCACAGAATCTGGAGAGTTGCAGAAGACAAGAAAAAAATATTTTCTTATTATAGCCTGGCTGCTGCCAGCCACCCAATACCCGCCCACTGAAAGCGCAACTCCCGATTCCCCGTCTGCCCGCTCTACCGGTGGTTCAAGTACCGGCGTTGGGCATAATTCTGCAGTGCAGTGGGAGGCTTCATAAGCTCTCCTTGCACTGCATGCATGGTTTCCCAGCTCCTCTTCCCCCTCCACACCATGTGACAAGTGCCGCGGCTGCCGCACCCTCACACCCGACTGTAGCTGAGCTAAGTTCAGTCATCTCCATGAAGGCTGCCCAGCTTCTGCTTCTGATCGGGGACGGGCTGCTGCTGCTGATGGGGAACAGGCTGCTGCTGAGCCTTATTAGGAACATGTCCGTATCCTGTAGCTTGAGCCTCAGTGCAGTGTCTCTGAATAATGGCCCTCATTCAGAGCCGCTCGTTAACAGCAGTACGCTTGTTGCGTTCCGATGTTGACTAACCGCGCATGCGTCGGTGTTACACTGCGCATGTGCGTACGGCAGATTGCGAGCTTTTTTTGACTCGTTCCTAAAATAGCGTACAGGAAGTGACATGTCAAATGTGATTGACAGAACAGGGCGTTTTAGGGTGTTGACGGGGGTGGAGATGGAAAAACGCAGGCGTGGCGAGGCGTTTTTGGGGCGTACATACATTAGCAGATGCGAGCGTAAAATGTGTTTGGACCGACTGATACGTCACTGGATGATCCTCTTTCACTTCAAAATGCTCGCACAGCTTAGGGTCTGGATTACTCGACCACATTGGCGATGGCCTTCTCCTCCGTCCCGGGACTCCACGATGTTGTTGCGATTAATCGCGGGAGGGCAGAAAAGCAATTAGTGTTGGATTGAGAACCGGCTTGGTATGTGTTTTGAAATCAGTTTTTTGGGATAGCACAAAACCGTACGCAGGTGGAACTCAGAGCTGCTAATGTCAGGATGACACAATCAATTTGCGTACATTTGTGGGGGTTTATTTTGCCCTCAATTTGGTGGTTAGGGCCTATTGTAACAATAATGTCATCATGTTTTAATTTTCGCACCATTTTATTTGTACCTCTTGAATTTGCCTCGTTATATGAATTTTTAAACATTCCTTAAAGAGCCCATTATTTTTTTTATTTTTTTTTGGGCCAGTTTTTGCCTTTTGGTCCAGGATTAAATGTAACCCATTTGTACAATAATTTCACAATCCAATGTCAGATTTTTTGTTTCAATTTATTGCTCAAACAAAAAAAATAAAAAATAAAATATTGGGGACATCTTTTTTGGCCAAAGATATGTTCCAAAATCAAACAAATTGGCCCAACATAACTGTTGACATAAACATACAACAAAAAAATAAAAACATTTCACAAGAAAGGAGAGGGAAGTTTTGACCAGAAAGGAATATGAGCCAAGCACAGAAGGATTGTGGGAAAAGTCACCATTGCTGTCACCGTTTTTTCACTCGTTTGGATGGGGGAGGGAGGGCGCCAGACCGGGTCCGGGATGTCATCGGGCTGGCCTGTCCAGAGGCAGATGTTGTGGCCTCTGGACTAGGCACAGGGCTAGGCACATTTGGAGGATTGGCTGATGTTGTGCCAGAGGTGGAGGATCCTGATGTTCCGGCAGGAAGGGAGGTCGGCTCCACCATGTGCTGGCGAACGAGCTGCTCCAGGGCATTGGCGATGCGGATGTTGGCTCTGGTATTTTCCACCAGGGCCTGACCAATGGTCACGTTGGCCGCAGCATTTTGCTCCAGGGCCTCAGCCACCCGTAGCAGACTGGCGTCCATCCTCTGCAGAATCTCCGTATGGAAATCCGATTTGAAATTGAGTTCTGTGAGGAGGGACACTGCCTGCGAGGGGGATTGCCCTGGACTGGCTTCTGCAGGGTCCTCAGCCGGATGTACTGGTTCCTCCCCTGCCGAGCCAGCAGAAATTCGGCGGCCAAGGCTCCCCTCTGGAGCAGACTCATCCGCCTGTGTCTCTGTTAGGAAAAAAGAGAAAAGCCTCACATTAGAATCTACATATTGGCACAATAACATTTCAGAGTTGATGACATCCAAAGATTTACCTGGGACAACATGAGGAGCCGCAAAGTCTGGCATGTCCGTATCCATGTTGGACACGCCAAACACCTCCACAGGCTGCACACACCCCTGTGCCAGCTCTTCTAAATCCGTCAACTCCAATGACACAGGGGTGGGACCCCCACCTGTCCCCCTTGCATGCCTAGCCCTGTCCGCAAGTTTTTGCTTTAGGCGATATTTGAAGTCGCCCCATCTGTGGGAAAAAATGGAAGCCATTATCCTTTTTTTTTAAAATGGTGTTTTTTTTCGGGGGGGCAAGTGTTTACTTACCGCCGTTTGACATCCCGGGCTAGACGGACATAATCACCCACCCTATTGACAGCAACGGCTACCTCTTCCCACATTCTCCCCTTCTGGCTTAGACTCATATTCCTGTCTGCCTGTGGCAGGATGTCCACACACTTCTGTATCAAAACCTCCATCTCCTTTCTTGTGAAATGTGTCTGCCTTTTTTTTTTGGCAGCTTTGGCCGGAATACTGGGCCCAGCAGCCTCTTCCATGTCATCCTCCTCACCTATTTGTGTAAATATTCAGATTTCACAAAATCACAACTTGCCCAATCTTATGTTTCAAATTAATCATTGATACAAAATGCATGAAAGACTTACCGCCTGACTCTTGGGCATTGTTTCCCTGGTCTGTCGCCATGTCTGAGGTCCAAACAAGAAATACACCAGAATTTTAATGTGTTTTCGTGACGTATTTATACATGCGTCCTTATTTTGCGGCCGCATCATTGATTGTGCGTTCCTATGATCCCTCCTTAATTTGTGCGGGAAACTAAACACTATTTATGGCTTGGTGTGTCTCGAGTCGAGGTGGCGTTTTTGGATTGTTGGAGGTTACCTTGGCTGGAGTTTATTTATTGCGTATAAAGGAGTTGGCGGTTGGAGATTATTTTGTTTGGTAGATTTGTGTTTTTATTTTCCGTTCTCTTTGTTAGTTTATATTTTTTTGACCTCGTTTCTTGATTTGGTAAGTTTTGTGAAGTCTAACTTTTGATCAATTGTTGTTTCATTGTGTTTCTTCTTTTTTTTTTTAATTTTGGATCCATAATTTCATCTATTTTAGTTTTTGATTAATTTCGGACCAAAAGACCTTTTGATTTGGACTCTTATATATTTGCTCTTGGTAAGTCCATTTTTTATCTTGTATTTGCGAACTAATTAGCGCATTTTTACTACTTACTATTGTGACTTGTATTTGCGAACTAATTAGCGCATTTTTACTACTTACTATTGTGACTTGTATTTGCGAACTAATTAGCGCATTTTTACTACTTACTATTGTGACTTGTATTTGCGACCTAATTAGCGCATTTTTACTACTTACTATTGTGACTTGTATTTGCGAACTAATTAGCGCATTTTTACTACTTACTATTGTGACTTGTATTTGCGAACTAATTAGCGCATTTTTACTACTTACCATTGTGACTTGTATTTGCGAACTAATTAGCGCATTTTAAAATGCTTATAATCATTTTAACTTTTTTGAGGTTGCCCTTTCGCTTTATGTGCAAACATTTCAACCCATTTTGATGTACTGTGTGCAATGTCGTTTTGCTGTTTTGCCAAATGTGTGTTTCGCATATTTTAAGTTTGGTCTACCACAAAATTTAGAAACAAAAATGCACAGAGTGAAATTTGTCAAATAATTTTTGTGATTAATTTCAGTTTGGACGTATCATGACAATACCCTGGCATGTAAGCAGCAATGGATGGTATCATCAAGCTAAGTTGTTTTAATTTACTTTTGGGGTGGGTCAAAAGCCTTACATTGAAATCTTTGAATTTCAGGTAGATCTGGGGCGGATTGTTCTGGCCATGCTCCCGGAAGCCGACCAACCTCAATCTCGTCCCAGGCGTAGGCATCGTAGGCATGCAAGGCCCCAGATATTTCAAACACGTGTCACCCTTTTTGGAGGCCATATTTCGAAACAGGAAACACTATCACTCCCTGAATGTAATGGTGGTATGTGATGCCTCCCTCCAGATCCTGTCCCTGAATGCTAAATTACCAGGAAGTGCACATGACTCCTTCGTCATCCGGCAATCAGGGATATGGCACAAATTAACCAACCTACAAGCTGGTGATGCGTGGCTTCTGGGTAAGTGGAGACCTTTAGTACATAACAATGTTAAGCTTGATACACAGTGTTCCTGATGTTGTCTATTCTTTTTCACAGGAGACAGTGTATATACTTGCATGTCCTGGCTGCTCACTCCTTATTTGGCTCCCACACCAGGCCCACAAAGTGCATATAATTCCGCACTTACAGCCACCAGGCAAGTGGTGGAGCGCTGTATCGGCCTTTTAAAAGGCCGATTCCGATGCCTCCACCGCTCTGGTGGCGAGCTCATGTATTTGCCGGATATGGTGTCGAAAATTGTGGTCCTGTGTGGGATATTTCACAACATCGCCATAAGGAGTGGTGTCCCAATGCAGCCAGAGGATGCCTTACCTGAGAATGGCCCCCCCGAGGTTGGTCGGAGGTCAGTATGTGGGGGGGCCATACGCGATGATGTGGTGGCCAGATTTTTTAGGTAAGTTTTCACAAAACAACAGTGTTTATACCTAATGTGTTTGGGTTTGTTTGCGAACATCTAATTTTTTGTTGTTTTTTGCACCATCTTCTGTTTGTTCACATAATCTTTGGCACTCCAACGCTCACTACTTCCTGCTACCCTTACCAAACCTGGATCTGGACATTTTGGGAATATATTCTGGAACCCATATCGCAACGCCATGTTTGTGGAATCATGTTGGCATGGTCCTTCGTCAACCAGTTCTTGATTTGTTGTTTTGGTTTGTTTTTGTTTGGTATGTGTTGTATTTGAGATTATCACTGTGTGTTTTTTTTGTGAGTGACCACTTTTGTTATGTTGTGAATAAATGTTTGTAGAGTGAAATGTTCTTCCTTTTTTTGGACGTTACCAGCAAGTGTAACCAGGTTCACACACGTTACATTTGACTAAGGGGTAATCCAGTACTGACGCCAGTTGAGCTAAAATGAAATATGTTTTCAGTTTCCAAACCCACACCAAAAGGAAGCCTGTACAATCATTTGGCTTTGTAAGATTGGCCTAAGCAGCTTCCACACCAACTAGGAACCTGTAAAATGTAGAAATATCTAATTGACACTACACCCAAAAAGGGAAATGACATTGTGACTGTTATGTGTTTCTTGTGGCTGTTTTACATCCAAATACAAAACACAATCTTACTTTAAAAAATGGAAATCCTTGCAGGAACAGTCTACTTATGTCAGGGTAAACAATCTTTGGTTTTGAAAAAACTAATGAGCCAGAACGTATGTTCGAAAAAAACAATTTATTTTGAAAAAGAAAAACCAAAAATAAAACTACTGACGAAGGATGCCAGACAGACGGTCAAGGGCCACGAGCACCCCAATTATATGTTGGCGCATCTGGCCCACACAGTCTTGGACTTCTTGCCGACGACTCTGTTCCTCTGTGGGTGAGAAAAGTGTGTGGATTAAAACAACAATAGGGAAACCTCATTAAAATTTCAAAAACACAACGAAATCACTCAAAAAAAAAAAAATAAATAAAAAGAAAAAAAAAAAAAAACACTGAAATGGGGGCTGCAAAAAATACAAGGCCTATGTACAAATTCCCACAGGTGTGATATGTGTATGTTGAAATCAGCAGGAACAGATAAAGGCAATCTGCTAAATCACCAAAAGTCTACCCAAAAACCCAGAATAAAGGAACGACACATGATTACATACAAACAGTTTGTGGTTAAAAAAAAGGCTAAAGAAAAACATACCGGTAGACAAAACGGCAGCTCCGGAAGTCCCACCATCGTCCTCCTCGGAGGAGCCTCCATTCCCCAAAGATCGGGGCGGGGTTATTACGGACTCCGGGGAGGGGGTAATTGGAAGAGGGGTGGTTGGAGGAGAGGGAAGTGGGACGGAGGGGAAGGAGGCCCGACATTTCCGGGAGAGGGTCTTGGAAAGCTGGGGAGGAGTGGGGAATAGGGGAATTATTGGGGGTGGAGTGTTGGCTGGGGGTTGGGGAGAGTGGGCGTGACCGCCGTCTGGCCGGACGGTGACGGCGTAGTCTTGGCTGTCCCCCTAAAAGATGTAAAACAAATTGTGGTTAGTTTCAGCACAAATCCTGGCCAAAAAACAAATTAAAATCACCCCCCACCAACAAAAAACATGCAAATATGAGGAGAATGAATAAATATGAAATAGAGGGAAAACATGGCCATGCAAATATGAGTAGAATGAATAATTATGAAATAGAGGGAAAACATGGCTATGCAGATATGAGTAGAATGAATAAATAGGACAGACATGAAAACATGCACACGCAGTTTGGGCCACAAAGACAAACATGAAAACCACAATACATAAAACTTACTTTCTGAGATCTGCATGCGAAAGCATGCCAGCAAGCGGGGCGTTCGCCGTTGCAGGTCCGACCACCTGCGCTCCTGCTGGCCGATGTTGCGGCGTGAGCCGAAGGAGCGCAGGCGGGCCCGTGCCTCCGCATATGCGGAACGCTTCTGCCGGTTGCTGATGGGTGGAGGCTGGCTGGTGATACGCCTATCCATCACCTCCGTTAGCACCAGCAGCTCGCGCCTGGTGAATGCGGAGGCTCTCATGATGGCAATGGTGTTTTTCTTAAAAATCATTTTTGATAAAGTGGCCAAAAAATTTCTGATTGGCTAATGTATTTGGGAAATTAACAGGAGCAATTCTATTGGTTAGTGTATGAGTCATGTGTTCGACAGGGCCAGAAATCTCTGGAGAGTTATGATAGGCTTGATGCAGTGACATGCGTAAGCAAATTTAAATAAAGAAATGAACCCCGGGAAATATGCGGGGATCCAAAGCAATAGAACAATAGTTTAATTGTGGGTAACATGTTTTTTGAGCAATAAAAGCGAATGTTTAAGCCGTACGTATTCTGCGGGAAAACACAAACACGGACAAGAGTAAAGTTTCTTGCATTGTGCTGAAAAAAAAAAAACAATTAAGCTAATTGATACATTGATTGGCATGATACGATTGATGGCGGTAGGCAGAATAAAGGAGCAGGTAATCGACATCTGACAAGGCCACTTCCGGTTTATACTTGTGCGTGCGTTCCCTTCAAGCCATTTCGGGGATGTACGGTCGCTATTTCGCACGCTCGTTAGTTAGAGGACGGGTCGTCTGAGTTTGGGGAGGATTTTTAGATGCGTTCGAAAATACGAGCGAGCCCTTGAATTTAAATATTTTTGTACGTACGCCTAACGTACGTTCGCCCGCTTGCGAGTGGGTCTGAATCAGGCCCAATGTACGCTCTGCTCCCTATGAGTGCACTGCTGCGCACTGTGAGTGATATATATTGTGATATAGCTATAGATATGCACAGTATGTATGTTTTGATACATACAGGAATATATATATATACATACACTGGGGTACCTAATTCACTGTACTGCCCTCTGCTCTGGCCGGCCACACCCCTTATCTGCTGTACTGACCCTCTTTGCTCCGTCCTGACACCCCATTCATTGCTCTGTCCCACCCCCTTCCCTGTTTGCTCAGTCCTGCCTCTGTTAGGTCTAGACTATACAGCGCAGATAGACCTGTGATGTCACACCCACATGACCCGGCCTGAAAGGGGGAGGGGCGGAGATGCTAACTGGGGAACAAAACTGTCCCCTCGCGGGCTCACTGCGCTCGCCATGCTTCAGACACGGTGGCTTGCTGCGCTCACCACAAATATTTATTCCCCCTCTATGCCCTAGTGGATGGTAACACAGGAGCGGTCCAGCCTCCTGTAGCAGTCACGTGGTGGATACGTCACAGAGGTTCTTTAGCAACATAGGAAATAGCAGCAACCGTCCTGCCTCTCTACCCCTAACTCCTTACTCCAAGCTCCCATACTTACTTGTTCCCAGCAGCTGGTCGTCTTCTTTCAATTTCCGTCTCCCTTGCCTGGTAGCCAATGGGGTGAGAGCCGAGGCTTCAACTGTGCCCACACTGGGGGACTGGGCAGACCTTACACAATTATTGTGTGTGTGTGTGTGTGTGTGTATACAGAGACAGATATATATATATATATATATATATATATTTTTTTTTTTTTTTGGAAATATACTCACAAACACATACATATATATATATATATATATATACATATATACATATATATATATATATATATATATATATATATTAGGGGTGAGCGGGTTCAGATTTCTGAAATCCGAGCCCCCCCGATCCGAGTCCGATCCGAGTCAGGCTCGACTTTTCCCGCCTGACTCGGATCTGAAATCGAGGCAAAACGTCATCATCCCGCCTTCCGAGTCTCGCGGGTTTTGGATCCTATATAAGGTACCCGCGTCGGCGCCATTTTCTCACTCGGCTGTGGAAAGTGAAGAGGGAGGGTGGGAGTTAGGGCTGTGTAGTGTAGTGTAGTGCTGCTGTTGTCCACTACTTCAAAGTCCATAGGGGCTGGCTGTGTTTTGCTGTGCTGCTGTTGTTAATAGGGGCTGTGTCCACTACTTCAAAGTCCATAGGGGCTGGCTGGACTGTGTTGTGCAGTCAGTTCTCCATAGGGGCTGTGTCCACTCCAAAGTCCTGTGCAGTGTCCCAGTCCTAAAGGGGTGCTGTAGTGTTGCCCAGGGGGTGCTCTGTCCATCAGGGGTGCTCCCCCCAAGTGCTAAAAAAATAATATATTTTCTGTTTGTGAATTGTGTGCGCAGTAGCCGCACGTGCATCAACAAAGTAGTGCCAAGCGTGCGCCTGTGTCATAAGTAAAGGGCCGGCTGGCTTGACCGTTAAAGGGTGCTGTAACCCCCAAAGTACACTCCAGTCCAAACCAAAAAAAAAATTTTCTGTGTTTGTGAATTGTGTGCGCAGTAGCCGCATGTGCATCAACAAAGGAGCAGTGCCAAGCGTGCGCCTGTGTCCCATAAGTAAAGAGCCGGCTGGCTCATTTCTTAAAGGCTTGTGTAACCCCCAAAGTGCACTACTCTCCAGCAAAAATAAAAAAATATTTTCTGTGTTTAGCCGCACGTATATATGAAATCGATATAACATAAATGGAGGACCAAACTTTCTCCGATAAAAATAAAATAGAGAAAGATCAAGAACCACTTCCTCCTAGTGCTGAAGCTGCTGCCACTAGTCATGACATAGACGATAACATGCCATCAACGTCGTCTGCCAAGGCCGATGCCCAATGTCATAGTAGAGGGCACATACAATCCCAAATGACAAAGTTCAGGAAAATGACCTTGAAAAAAACATTTAAATCAGCTGGAGAGAAATGTAAACTTGCCAATATGCCATTTATGACACGGAGTGGCAAGGAACGGCTAAGGTCGATCCCTAGTATGTTCATGACTAGTGGTTCAGCTTCACATGACGATGGAAGCCCTCCTCCCACTAAAAAAATCAAAAGAGTTAAGCTGGCAAAAGCACAGCGAAGAACTGTGCTTTCTAAGAAGATATCACAAATCACCAAGGAGAGTCCAAGTGTGGTGGTGGTTGCGATGCCTGACCTTCCCAGCACTGGACGGGAAGAGGTGGCTCTTTCCACCATTTGCACGCCCCCTGCAAGTGCTGAAAGGAGCACCCACAGTCCACTTGCTGATATGCAAATTGAAGATGTCACTGTTGAAGTACAACAGGATGAGGATACTGGTGTAGCTGGCGCTGAGGAGGAAGTTGGCGAGGAGGATTCTGATGGTGATGTGGTTTGTTTAAATCAGGCTCCAGGGGAGACAGTTGTTGTCCGTGGGATGAAAAAGCCCATCACGGTCATGCCTGGGCAGAAGACCAAACATTCCACCTCTTTGGTCTGGCAATATTTCTATCCAAATCCGGACAACAACTGTCTTGCCATATGTACCATATGTAAAGGTGAAATAAGTAGGGGTAGGGACGTCAACCACATAGGAACATCCTCCCTTATACGGCACCTGCAGCGCGTTCATAAAAAGTTACTGTCAAGTTCAGAAACTTTGGCTAAGGCCGTAAGCAGTCCAGGGACACCTAAATCCCGTTGTCCTGTTGTATCCAAGTGCCAGCAAACCACACCGTCAACTCCCTCCTCGTCAATTTCCTCCTTAGTCAGGATCGGAAGTAGTCCTGCAGGCCATGTCACTGGCATGACTGACTCTCCTATCCGGGATTCCTCTGGAGGATCCTGCATTGCTACGCCTACTGCTGCCGCTGCTGCTGTTGCTACTGCTTGGAGTCGTTCATCATCCCAGAGAGGAAGTAGGAACACCACTACTTTTACTAAACAATTGACCCTCCAACAGTCCTTAGCGAGGAGGATGAAGTACGACAGCAGTCATCCTGAAGCAAAACGTATAACTGAGGCCTTGACTGCTATGTTGGTGTTAGACGTGCATCCAGTATCCGCCATTAGTGCAGTGGGATTTAGACAATTGATGGAGGTAGGGTGTCCCCGGTTCCAAATCCCGTCTAGATTCCAATTCACTAGGCAGGTGATACCGAGACTGTACAGAAACGTCAGAAAAAGTGTCCTCAGTGTCCTGAAAAATGCCGTTGTACACAATGTCCACATAACCACGGACATGTGGACAAGTGGAACAGGGCAGACTAAGGACTATATGACTGTGACAGCCCACTGGGTAGATGTATCACCTTATGCAGCAACAGCAGCAGCGTCACCAGTAGCAGCATCTCAGAAACGCCAGCTCGTTACAAGGCAGGCTACGCTGTGTATCACCGGTTTCAGTAAGAGGCACACCGCCGACAACCTCTTAGAGAAACGGAGGGAAATCATCGCCCAGTGGCTTACCCCACTTAGACTCTCCTGGGGATTTGTGATATCTGACAACGCCACCAATATTGTGCGGGCATTACATCTGGGCAAATTCCAGCACGTCCCATGTTTTGCTCACACAATAAACTTGGTGCTGCAGAATTTTCTGAAAAGCGACAGGGGCGTGCAGGAGACGCTTTGGGTGGCCTGAAAAATTTCTGGCCACTTTCGCCATTCAGCGACTGCGTGCCGAAGACTGGAGCACCAGCAAACACTCTTGAACCTGCCCCGCCATCACCTGAAGCAAGAGGTTGTGACGCGGTGGAACTCAACCCTCTATATGCTTCAGAGGATGGAGGAGCAGCAAAAGGCCATTCAAGCCTATACATCCACCTATGATATAGGCAAAGGAGGGGGTATGCACCTGACTCAAGCACAGTGGAGAATGATTTCCGTGTTGTGCAAGGTTCTCCAGCCCTTCGAACTTGCCACACGTGAAGTCAGTTCAGACACTGCCAGCTTGAGTCAGGTCATTCCCCTCATCAGGCTTTTGCAGAAGCAGCTGGAGAAAGTGAAGGAGGAGCTAAGACGGAGCGATTCCGCTCGGCATGTAGGACTTGTGGATGAAGCCCTTCATTCGCTTTGCCAGGATTCCAGGGTGGTGAATCTGTTGAAATCAGACCACTACATTTTGTCCACCGTGCTCGATCCTAGGTTTAAAGCCTATGTGGTGTCTCTCTTTCCGGCCAACACAAGCCTGCAGAGGTGCAAAGACCTGCTGGTGAACACACTGTCAGCTGAAGCGGAACGTGACATGTCAACGGCTCCTTCTTCATTTTCTCCCGCAACTGGGGCTGCCAGGAAAAAACTTAGGTATCCTAAGCAACCCGCTGGCAGTGATGCAGGGCAGGCAGGACCAAGTTTGGACATCTGGTCCGGACTGAAGGACCTGGCAACAATTTCTGACATGTCTACTGTCACTGCATATGATACTGTCACCATTGACAGAATGGTGGAGGATTACATCGGTGACAGCATCCAAGTAGGCATGTCAGACAGTCCATACCTGTACTGGCAGGAAAAAGAGGCAATTTGGAGGCCCCTGTACAAACTGGCTCTATTTTACATGAGTTGCCCCCCCTCCAGTGTGTACTCCGAAAGAGTGTTTAGTGCAGCCGGGAACCTTGTCAGCGAAAGGCGTAGGAGGTTGCTTCCACAGAATGTGGAGAAGATGATGTTCATCAAAATTAATTATCAGCTTTTCCAGGGAGACCAGCCTCCAGAAGGTACAGAGGGACCTGTGGTGGTGGATTCAAGTGGGGACGAGTTAATACTTTGTGAGGATGAGGATGTACACACTGAAGAGGGTGAGGAATCGGTGGATGAGGAGGATGAGGATGATATCTTGCCTCTGTAGAGCCAGTTTGTGCAGGGACACATTAATTGCCAGCTTGTTTTGTGGGGGCCCAAACGAACCAATCATTTCAGCCACAGTTGTGTGGCAGACCCTGGCGCTGAAATGATTGGTTTGTTAAAGTGTGCATGTCCTGTTTATACAACATAAGGGTGGGTGGGAGGGCCCAAGGACAATTCCATCTTGCACCTCTTTTTTTTCTTTGCATTATGTACAGTTTGGGGCCTAGTTTTTCAAACTGCCATCCTGTCTGCCACTGCAGTGTTTGTGCCGCCCACTCATGTCGCTTAGCATAGTCATCCAGCTACCTCGGTGCAACCTTTTGGACATAAAAACACTATTGTGAGGTGTGAGGTGTTCAGAATAGACTGGAAATGAGTGGAAATTAAGGTTATTGAGGTTAATAATAGCATAGGAGCAGAAAAACCTACAAATTCTGTGATTTTAGCTGTTTTTATGCTTTTTTTCAAAAAAATACAGATCCAAAACACAAAACCCAGAACCCAAAACACGGAAGGGTGGTTTTGGCAAAACCAATCCAGATCCAAAACACGAAGAAAGTTCCAGATCCAAAACCAAAACACAAAACACGAAAAGTGGCCGGTGCACACCCCTAATATATATATATATATATATATATATATATATATATATATATATATATATATATACACATACGTGTGTGTACAATAGGCCCTTTCTCAATTACAGCTCCAGGTCCATGTTTACCTTAATCTGGCACTGTGCTTCTGCCAGTATTTTTTTTTAGTTGAGGTGTTCTATTTGCATTGCTTTGCATAGGAACCCTGTCACGGCAGTGACCCACATGACCATCAGTGTTATATTGACTGGTGGCAGCAGCTTCTTCACCCACCACTTACACCAATGTCACTGTGTGCCCTGTGCACAGACTGCTATGTAGCCTATCCTATTGATGTGACCACAGGCCCAAAGCACCTCTCCCCCCACCCCTTACCAGCCACACACATGGTGCCACACATTTCTCACCAATGTTACTGTGTGCCCTGTGCACAGACTGCTATGTAGCCTATCCTATTATCCTATTCATGTGATCGCAGGCCCAAAGCACCTCTCCCCCCACCCCTTACCAGCCACACACATGGTGCCACACCTATCTCACCAATGTCACTGTGTGCCCTGTGTACAGACTGCTATGTAGCCTATCCTATTCATGTGACCACATGCACAAACCACCTCTCCCCACACCCTTTACCGGCCGCGTGCAAGGTGTCACTCCTGTCTCACCAATGTCACTGTGTGCCCTGTGCATAGACTGCTGTGTAGCCTATCCTATTCCAATATTCCTAATACAGGAACGGATTTGAGTGGACTTATACTAGTTTTCTTGTTTATTTTCCATGTGCTTTATACTTACGTGTTTTTTCATAAAAGCTAATTGCACTGATGAGCCGATTTTTAGCCAATTGAATAAATACCTGTTGGTTACTTTTAAACCGTCCATCATTTATGGTTTTCTTTAGCATTGGTTTTCATGTTTTTTATCTTTTTGATCTTTATTGGGGGACTGACACCTCTTTTTAACCAGCATCTTCATGACAGCGCGTTAGAAAATATTTAGTTATTATTAGTGTTTCTTTTGGTCATACTGATGCAGCAGTCATGAGTTGTTTCACTAATTATGGTGATAGAGTTATTAGGAGGCAATCTTACTTATCCCACTGGGAAGATTCTATTAAAGTGGTTCATATATCTGATGAAAATGACCTGGTGAAACACTTCCATAAATTGGAAGATTTACTTAAAGCAGAATCAAGGAATTGGCTGGATAGTGCCAACCTACAAAAGTATATTGATAAAAAAATGGATATGTATAACACATGGGATAACTATGCAAATATGGATAAAACGTTCAGTGAGAGAATAATTAAATTTGAAAGAAATTTGCTGGAAACTAAACAGAAAAAAATAAGGAGGGATTCAGCTGATTACCCTCTTCTTAGAGTGAGATCTTTTCATTTTAATAAACCCAAACCCTGACATGTGTAGGAAATGTATAAATCCAACAGATTCAGGGAGGAACATAGGAAATATTGGATCACGTTCAAACAGATACAGTATGTACAACTGAACAGATATGCAATTCTGACACCTTCCATTGACGAACAAGAAGCACGGTCCACTCACTCTTATAAATATAAAATATCCCATTGTCAGGATAGGACCCTTTCATTAAGAAATAGAAATTCCAAAATAACAGAGCAAGGTGGGAAAAATATAGAGAGGGATTTTTTAGGGGCTCGTCTGAAAACCAACAGTGAAACACTGAGTTGTTAGCCTTGGGAGCCCAGGGGAACACCAAAAGAGACAGAGGGGGAAAAATTAACAACAAAAATAAAAAATGTAAGGAGTATGTGAGATCTACAGCAGAAATCAAACAAAAAGAAACTAAAAATGTCCTTAATATCTCGTCAAAAATATTAGATAATGACCAATTGTCTTTGCTGAGCAAAAGCCTCAAATTTTCCCTACTAATGAACCCAATATTTACAATTTTTACGTGGATTTAAATAATTTTATCCATACTTTATGACACACAAGGTTCTTTGCAAAGAAACATCTAGCTAAACAGAATGACAACTCTTTCCCTATACTACTAGATAGGACAGATGACATTATATTATCGACTTTAGAGGAGTTTTGGGAGTGGAATAATATAGGTATTACTACTGTGAAGTTTTTGCCCTAAATTCAAGTATTAACCAATTTAAAGTTAAGTCGGAATTCTTTCCCATTAGAGACAAGAGCAGTGGCATTGAATAATTTTACAAAATTACTCTAGAAGACTTTAAAACACTCTGTATACAAAAACAAGGTAGCAAAAAGACGGTTTCCAATTTGTTAAGACTGGGAAAAAAAGCACTTGGGGATCTTACCAGAGATTCCTCCTTGATTTTTAAGGAGGCAGATAAGGGGGGAGAACTGGTGGTTATGGATCAAACTTATTATGTCAATGAAGCTCTAAGACAACTAGGCAATTCTACCTTTTACTCGATTTTATCAAAGGATCCCACCAACCCTTTCCTTTTAGAATTAAAACAGATGCTAGACACTGCAGTGACTTTGGGGATCTTGTCCAGAGATGAGCACCAGTTCCTATTACCTCATTTTTCTACTATTGTCACTTTTTACTTATTAAAAAAAATTCACATGTCACTCCTTCACCCCCGGGTCATTCTATTAACTCTGGTATTAACTCTCTTACTTCTAATCTTTCTTTCTATTTGGATTCTTTTCTCCAGCCTCATGTTAGCTCTCTAAGGTCACATCTCAGTGACACCACTCATTTTCTCAATAAAATCAGTCAGATAGAATGGAAATCTTCTTATGCTTTCTTAACTCTTGATGTTACCATATTATACACCCATATTCCACAACTTAAGGGTGTGGAGGTTCTTTACAAAAGGCTTAGTTTGGATGCAGAACTTCAGAGAGGAACACCAGAATTACTTATTGCAGTATGCTTCTTTCTCAATCATAATTATTATCTTTTTTTAGATGTACATTATTTACAGGTGATGGGGACTGCCATGGGAATCAGGTTCACGCCCAATTATGTTAACCTATTAATGGGGGACTTTAAAGAAACCCATGTGTGTGGAGGCAACTGGTTTTCTATGGCCATTATATTGCCAACTTATTCTTTGTTTGGGATGGGGATCTTTCTTCTGCCACTTCTATTGTCACTTATCTCAAAACTAATTCTTATTAACTTCATTTTACTTTCACCTATGATAGGAACCTGGTCAATTTCCTTGACTTGACCCTCGAGATTTATGATGGGAAGATTATCACCTTAAATTTTACTAAACCTGTAAATATGAAGATTGGGGACAGCAGGCCATTCCAGGAGAGAAAAGTAAACAAGGGATACTGTATCTATACTAGTATATGAGGACAATGGGACCTTCCAGGAGGAAAGGCAAGCAAGAGCTATCTGTGATACTAATGTATGGGAGCAAATTATTGGGGTGGTCTGGGCACAGGTATTGATGCACTGTATCCACGTGATAATAGTGTTACCGGTAATTTATACATTTAAAATGATAATAATTTCACAAAAAATGTTTGGCAATTATCTACTCAGCCGGTGGTGCTCCCCTAGAGTCAGTAAATCTAGCAAGAGAGAGGAGAGAAAGATGACTCTTTTTTTGGGGGGACACTCTAATATGTTAAAACTTAACTTTTATTAAGATCGCATCATAGATTTAACACAACTAATACAAAGAAAAATAAATGAAAACAAACACAAAATTGGTCACTTATGGGAGAAAACAATATATCTCTCAATAGATGCACTTTTCCTAATGCCAGAAGTAACATAAAGTCATATTAAATCAGAATTTTTAAATGACACAAGACCCTACAAATTGTCACAATTGGTGTCTGCGAGTTACCTGTCTCAGGTGGTGATCGGGTTTCAACGGAGGCCGGCATGACTGGAATCACAGATAATGTAAATAGCTCTATTTACAAGACTTGGGTAGCAGTGAAAACTGCCTTTGATGATAAATGACAGGAACTGGAGGGACCAGACTGGGACCGGCAGGAAGACTTGTTGAATTGAACTGATGAACTAGGAACTTGACTCTGGACTGGAGCAAAGTGGACTGAACTGATGAGCTTGGAACTTGACTCTGGACTGGAACAACGTGGACTAAAGAGAAGTCAGGTAATGCTGAGACGAGGGCTAAACAGGGTAATCTGGAATTACTATGACAAAGGCTAGAACTCAGGTGCAGGCTGGACAGGATAATTGGAAATAACAGGTTTCAGGAAGGATTGGGTAGGTTTGGGAATTTGCAGACTGGACAGGATAATTGGAAATAACAGGTTTCAGGAAGGAATGGGTAGGTTTGGGAATTTTAGGTTCAGGGAGGGAATAGGTAGGTAACAGGGGCAGGAGTTGATCCACAGCAGGAAGCAAGGCAGGGTAACATGATGCAGGTTTACAGAGTGCCAGGGACCAACCAGGAGTAGGACTAGCAGCAGAGCACAGGCCGGGTATTGCTGTAACAGGATGTCTGGATGGCAGGTATTACTGTAGCAGGTTTTCGGGATGCACCAGAGGTTGCTGTCAGCAGGCTTACTGGATTGCCAGGTTTGGCTGTAACAGGTTTTCTGGAAGCACCGGGGGTTGCTGCCAGCAGATTTACTGGATTGCCAGGTACAGCTGAAACAGGTTTTCTGGATAGCGCCAGGGATTGCTGTAGCAGGTTTCAGGGACAGACTTGAATGCATGAACCATACACCACGGGAAGACGAGATGTTCAGGCCCAGAATGCTATCAGGAGAGGATATATATACCATGGGTCTGGCAGCAATTGGTGGATACAGACAGGTGGTCTGGTAGTAGCATTCTGAGTGGTAGAAGGCACAACATGCAGAGGGAGTATTCATCTCTGCAGCTCTGACAATCAGAACCACACCTGCGATTCCAATCAGGGCTAGCAGTGCACACAGACAGAGGAGAGGCCAGGTGCAATAATCAGAGCAAATCCTCCAGGCAAATTACACACACAGATCCATGGGGGAGCTGACAGGGGTAAGTCTCAAGGCAAAAAAGGTGACAACTAGACAGGGTCGTGACAGTACCCCCCTCTTTATGGGTGCACTCTGGACACAAACAAAAACTTCCTTCAGACATCTTCCCAATTCTCAATTTCTTGGGATACTTGGAGTGGAAAGTCTACAAAGGAGATAGTTCAAGACCTTCGCCGATTCTTCTTCTAGCTGCGAGAACGTTTTGTGCCAACCAACGGACCAGGAATCTTTGGTAACTCCTGTGGAAATATGTGGCTGGGAAGGACAGGATCAGAATTTTGGGAGGAACAGTAGCAGAAAGGGGACAAGGAGGTGTGTGCACAAGTCATGTTCTGGGTTACAGATTCAAAAGTACTGCTCTCTTGGGATGCCTGGAATTTGGCACGCTGGCCCTTGAAAACTTGACCTTGTTCAGATTTCAGAGGAGTGGAGGACGAATTCTTGCTAGCACAAACAGAGTGCTTGGACAATATTTTGGAACTGAGAACGTCGCTAGAATTTTGGTTTACAGGGTAAGGACCAAATTCTTTGACAACAGCTTCACTGAAAGTCTTTATATTTTGAAGCATTGGATCTTTGGGGTTGTAAATAGGGGCAACCCAGTCCCAAGCTTTACCTTGAAAAGATGAGATAACAAACTCTACAATATTAGTAGACTTGACTCCACATGGCAGGGAAGAATTCATCATACCGAAGAATTGTTTCAATAAAGCATAGTATTGAGTTAAGTCCCCATCAAAATAAATGCATGGTGAAGTATCTGACGAATCCTGTGTGTTCAAGGATTGTGGAGCACTTTCAGGTGCCTGGCAGGAGGAAATTTGAGGATGCTCCGATTGATGAGGAGTCGAAATAACTGAAGCAGACCGATGTTCGGAATTCGGACCAATTGATGGAACTGGAAGGAGTCCTGGGGAGCTAGAGACAGTAGCATCAACAATCAAAGCTGAGAACAGACTATTGAGATTGTCATCTTCTGGAACAATATATGCAGGAGACAGTGAACAGGAACCATAATCAGATTTTGTAGCACAGGACACTTCTCCCTTATAACAGGAACTTGAGACCCCCTCCTGGGGCGCGAGACTTGAGACCCCCTCCTGGGGCGTGAGACTTGAGACCCCCTCCTGGGGCGTGAGACTTGAGACCCCCTCCTGGGGTGCGAGACTTGAGACCCCCTCCTGGGGCGCGAGACTTGAGACCCCCTCCTGGGGCGCGAGACTTGAGACCCCCTCCTGGGGCGTGAGACTGGAGACCCCCTCCTGGGGCACAAGACTGGAGACCCCCTCCTGGGGCACGAGACTGGAGACCCCCTCCTGGGGCACGAGACTGGAGACCCCCTCCTGGGGCACGAGACTGGAGACCCCCTCCTGGGGTATGAGACTGGAGACCCCCTCCTGGGGTATGAGACTGGAAACCCCCTCCTTGGGTATGAGACTGGAGACCCCCTCCTGGGGTACGAGACTGGAGACCCCTCCTGGGGCTGCTGACTGGAGTCCCCTGCTGGGACAAGCAGAATCCGGGCTGGGACTGGAACGGGCAGAATCCGGGCTGGGACCAGAACGGGCAGAATCCGGGCTGGGACCGGAACGGCAGAATCCGGGCTGGGACCGGAATGGGATGCAAGATTTGAAACCCCTTCCTGGGGTACGAGACTTGAGACCCCCTCCTGGGGTACGACTTGAGACCCCCTCCTGGGGTATGAGACTTGAAACCCATCCTGGGGCTGCTGACTGGAGTCCCCTGCTGGGACGGGCAGAATCCGGGCTGGGACCGGAACAGGCAGAATCCGGGCAGGGACCGGAACGGGCAGAATCTGGGCAGGGACCGGAACGGGCAGAATCCGGGCAGGGACCGGAACGGGCAGAATCCGGGCTGGAGCCGGAACGGGCAGAATCCGGGCTGGAGCCGGAACAGGCAGAATCCGGGCTGGAGCCGGAACAGGCAGAATCCGGGCTGGAGCCGGAACGGGCAGAATCCGGGCTGGAGCCGGAACGGGCAGAATCCGGGCTGGAACCGGAACGGGCAGAATCCGGGCTGGAGCCGGAACGGGCACTGAGACGTTGACACTTGGAACCACTGCTGGAGTTGCAAAGGAAACAGTCTTTAATGAAGTGGTCAGAACTCCCACAATAGAGGCAGAGCTGTAAATCTTTGCGCCGCTGGCGTTCGGCCACAGAGAGCTTGGGGCGTGGGTAACTACGATGTCTGACATTACTTGGTTCAGAAGAATCCTTGTTTCTTAGGGATTCCAAGGCAGAGGTTTTAATCAAGACAGAGGCAGCTCTAAGAAATTCAGGAATTATCTGAAAAATTTTGCTGAGTAGAGCCTGAAGCTGTTCCAGCAGTCGATGGAAGGTAGTTAGGGGTTCAGGTAAGGTTTGGGTAACTTCTAGCCGGTTATTCAGGATTTGCAAAAGCTGTAGCACTTGATGCTGTACGGCCTCCTGTGAATCCAAACGGGTGACCAGGTTACGGAAAGCATCTAGTCCCTTAATAGGTGCTTGATCCGTCACCATCGTTGGGCCTGAACATTCTGTCACAATTGGTGTCTGCGAGTTACCTGTCTCAGGTGGTGATCGGGTTTCAACGGAGGCCGGCATGACTGGAATCACAGATAATGTAAATAGCTCTATTTACAAGACTTGGGTAGCAGTGAAAACTGCCTTTGATGATAAATGACAGGAACTGGAGGGACCGGACTGGGACCGGCAGGAAGACTTGTTGAATTGAACTGATGAACTAGGAACTTGACTCTGGACTGGAGCAACGTGGACTGAACTGATGAGCTTGGAACTTGACTCTGGACTGGAACAACGTGGACTAAAGAGAAGTCAGGTAATGCTGAGACGAGGGCTAAACAGGGTAATCTGGAATTACTATGACAAAGGCTAGAACTCAGGTGCAGGCTGGACAGGATAATTGGAAATAACAGGTTTCAGGAAGGATTGGGTAGGTTTGGGAATTTGCAGACTGGACAGGATAATTGGAAATAACAGGTTTCAGGAAGGAATGGGTAGGTTTGGGAATTTTAGGTTCAGGGAGGGAATAGGTAGGTAACAGGGGCAGGAGTTGATCCACAGCAGGAAGCAAGGCAGGGTAACACGATGCAGGTTTACAGAGTGCCAGGGACCAACCAGGAGTAGGACTAGCAGCAGAGCACAGGCCGGGTATTGCTGTAACAGGACGTCTGGATGCCAGGTATTACTGTAGCAGGTTTTCGGGATGCACCAGAGGTTGCTGTCAGCAAGCTTACTGGATTGCCAGGTTTGGCTGTAACAGGTTTTCTGGAAGCACCGGGGGTTGCTGCCAGCAGATTTACTGGATTGCCAGGTACTGCTGAAAAAGGTTTTCTGGATAGCGCCAGGGATTGCTGTAGCAGGTTTCAGGGACAGACTTGAGTGCATGAACCATACACCACGGGAAGACGAGATGTTCAGGCCCATAATGCTATCAGGAGAGGATATATATACCATGGGTCTGGCAGCAATTGGTGGATACAGACAGGTGGTCTGGTAGTAGCATTCTGAGTGGTAGAAGGCACAACATGCAGAGGGAGTATTCATCTCTGCAGCTCTGACAATCAGAACCACACCTGCGATTCCAATCAGGGCTAGCAGTGCACACAGACAGAGGAGAGGCCAGGTGCAATAATCAGAGCAAATCCTCCAGGCAAATTACACACACAGATCCATGGGGGAGCTGACAGGGGTAAGTCTCAAGGCAAAAAAGGTGACAACTAGACAGGGTCGTGACACAAATATTGATCAAATAAAGATAGATATATACTGAGCTATTATTAATCTCTCCCTTCACTGACAATAACCTGTAAACAGTTGAATGTGTATAACAAGGAGCAAATGCACAGCTGCAAGGGTTTGTCAATGTTCCCCCTTGAGTGATAGATCAAGGGGGAACATTGCACAGGTATATCCCACTATAGTATCAGTGTAGTTTTTGAATAGCATCTGCATTTCACTTAAGTAATGATCTGCTTTTGACCACATGTCTGTCAGCAGAGGTGATCAATGAGAGTCACCCACTCCAATACAGATAATAAAAGATTTCCCTGCATATCATTATGCATTGTACGTGCATTTATAAATTTAGTTGACATAATTTTGACACAGACCAGAGCGTTTGGTAGCCTTTATTATTTTTTGTGTATATAAATGGTACTTAGCAATTCAAGCTGACAATTTATTTTTCTCTCTACTTGAACATTCCTTTCTGTGCTCTCATCAGCTCCATCTCGGGGAGCTGACAGCAGATGCAGGGAAATCTTTTATCATCTGTATTGGAGTGGGTGACTCTCATTGATCACCTCTGCCGACAGACGTGGTCAAAAGCAGATCATTACTTCAGTGAAATACAGATGCTATTCAAAAACGACACTGATACTATAGCGGGGTATACCTGTGCAGCTTGATCTATCACTCAAGGGGAAACATTGACAAACCTTTGCAGCTGTGCATTTGCTCATTGTTATACACATTCAACTGTTTACAGGTTATTGTCAACGAAGGGAGAGATTGATAATAGCTCAGTGTGTATATATAACTTTATTTGATCAATATTTGTAGTGTCTACTTGTGTAATTTAAAAATTCTGATTTAATACAATTTTATGTCACTTCTGGCATTAGGAAAAGTGCCTCTATTGAGATATATCGTTTTCTCCCATAAGTGACCGATTTTTCGTTTGTTTTTGTTTGCGTTATTTTTCTTTGTATTAGTTGTGTTAGATCTATGATGAGATCCTAATAAAAGTTAAGTTTTAACATTATAGAGTACCCCCACAAAAAAAGAGTCTTCTTTCTCTCCTCTCTCATAGTAGTGTATGGGGACAGCGGGCCATTCCAGGAGAGGAAGGTAAGCAGGAGATATCTGTGATACTAGTGTATGGGGACAGCGGGCCATTCCAGGAGAGGAAGGTAAGTAGGAGATATCTGTGATACTAGTGTATGAGGACAGCGGCCATTCCGGGAGAGGAAGGTAAGCAGGAGATATCTGTGATACTAGTGTATGGGGACAGCGGGCCATTCCTAGAGAGATGGGTAAGCTGGAGATATCTGTAACACTAATTTAGGGGGACAGCGGGCCATTCCGGGAGAGAAGGTAAGTAGGAGATATCTGTGATACTAGTGTATGAGGACAGCAGACCATTCCGGGAGAGGAAGGTAAGTAGGGGGTATCTGTGATACTAGTATATGAGGACAGCAGGCCATTCTGGGAGAGAAGGTAAGCAGGGGATATCTGTGATACTAGTGTATGGGACAGCAGGACATTCCAGGAGAAGAAGGTAAGCAGAAGATATCTGGGATACTAATGCATTGGGACAGCAGGCCAGTCCTGGAGAGAAGGGTAAGCTGAAGATATCTTTAATACTAATGTATGGGGACAGCGGGCCATTCCTGGAGAGAAAGGTAAGCAGGAGATATCTGTGATACTAGTGTATGGGGACAGCAGACCATTCCAGGAGACAAAGGTAAGCAGGAGATATTTGCAGGAGATACATTTTTGATGAGTAGCCCAATTGCCCGTGAATATATTCATTTTCTCCTGCTTTTGTAGAAATTAAGTGATTATGAATAAAGTCCCAAGTCACTAACCACAAGAACCTGGTAGTCAGAAAATCACTATTTTAGTGTCACAAATTACAAATTCTTTACCAATCATTCTGAGAAAATTCATGTGGTGAATTTCTAGAAGTTAGACCATTTCCAGGAACACTCTTCCTGGGAGGCTTTAAACTTTTTCTTTACTTAAACATGCTTAGCACATCCTTGGTCCAAGAACCATAAAAGTTGTCAGACTGTTTTTATGAGATAATTATTCTGTGTGAACCTGCGATAGTCATTTCTGTGCCTGCAGTAACTCGTAGACCTCATGTCTTCAGCTTAATCCTTGCCGTGCTGTGCAAACAATGAGGAAAGATGTGTAATGGTACACTGCATGTCACAATGTGATATAATGTCTCTAATTATGAACCTAAAAAGGACTTTTCAAGCTTATGTTATTTTCCCATTGAGAGTAGAGTGTGAAAACTCTTATTCACTTCTGCGCAATGTAATTAATTTTGTCAATATTATTGAATCTGCTTGCCTCATTTCAGGACATAAAATTATCCACATACAAATTTTTATTCACAATTACTTTACTTACCCCAAAAATAAAAACACTAAAAACTTGAAAAAGCCTGCAATTACTGTATGGCTACTGATGACTATTTTATGGCTACTGTATAACTACTAAATGGCTGCTATATGACTACTTCATGGATCCTCTATGGCAACTGTATGGCTACTGATGACTATTTGCAAGCTGGTCGGCACCAGTTTTTATTGTGCAACACCAACAGACAAATAAACCAAACATAAAATAACTCCTAGCCCGGCTGGGCACTGACTAGACAGGTAATTTCCTCTCTATAAGTGGCAAGGCCTACTGCCTCACCACAAACACAGCACTTTCAGAAGGTCACAGTGTCTCTGAACAAACCTCTGTGTCTGTTCTCCCCAGGGTGTGTGAGACACTGCATCTAAACTCTTACACAGCTATACTGAGCCACTTCCAGGTGTAATCCCTAATTAGCCTGCTCACAGGCTGTAAGGCCTAACACCTGAAATGGCCCTGTGGATGGAGCCCTCCCTACTTTCTCACATCCACACCCCCAGGACCCATTCTCCTGCTTTTACCAAAAGCCGACACTCAGATCTGTTTGTAAAACAGACTCTTCCTGGGGGTTAACACACATATTACAGGAATCTGGGACATGTATTCACGCCATCCCTAACTTCTCCAGTGCTCCTATCACACTATGACTAGACTACTGTATGGCTACTATATGACTAGACTACTGTATGACTACTGTATGGCTACTGTATGACTACTGTATGACTAGGCTACTTTATGGCTACTGTATGGCTACTGTATGGCTAGACTACTTTATGGCTACTGTGTGACTACTGTATGGCTACTATATGACTAGACTACTGTATGGCTACTGTATGACTACTGTATGGCTACTATATGACTAGACTATTTTATGGCTACTTTATGGCTACTGTATGGCTAGACTACTTTATAGCTACTGTATGACTACTGTATGGCTACTATATGACTAGACTACTGTATGACTACTGTATGGCTACTGTATGGCTACTATATGACTAGACTATGGCTACTGTTTGACTACTGTATGGCTACTATTTGACTAGGCTACTGTATGGCTACTTTATGGCTACTATATGACTAGACTACGGTATGAATACTGTATGACTAGACTACTTTATGGGTACTGTATAGCTACTATATTACTAGACTACTGTATGGCTACTATATGACTAGACTGCTGTATGGCTACTGTATGACTACTGTATGGCTACTATATGACTAGGCTACTGTATGGCTACTGTATGACTACTGTATGACTAGACAACTTTATGGCTACTATATGACTAGACTACTGTATGGCTACTATATGACTAGACTACTGTATGAATACTGTATGGCTACTGTATGACTAGGCTACTGTATGGCTACTATATGACTAGACTACTGTATGGCTACTATGACTAGACTACTTTATGGCTACTGTATGACTACTGTATGGCTATTACATGGCTACTGTATGACTACTGTATGACTACTGTATGATCACTGTATGACTACTGTATGATTGTCTGTCAACACAGACAGACAATACACGTCCTGTTGTCATCTTCTCAGGGTGGTATTAGTAAACCAAAGACGTATTGATTAAAGAAATCATTTTATTTTGTAATTGCAAATGTGTAAAACAATGTAAGCGTGAGCAGCAGGGCGATTGCATCCGATACGTTTCATATACAATTCACTCAAATTATTTCTATTGAATTGAATAATAAGAAACCAGCAACAGTCTAGAGAGATAACTCATCCAATCATTTTCTACTCTGGCTGCGTGTGATTGGTTAGTGGCCAGGAAGTCTCTGTCATCTCATGTAAAAGACATTTCCCTGAAGTTTATATTATAATAGACTGGTGAATAAAGTTTGGGCGGGGGGGCGTGGCCTGGATGGGCTGGAGATAGGCTGCTGACTCCGGAGCTCCTGGGCCCTAATATCCTATTTAACCCATTCTGAGTCCCCTGCCTGGTCCCTGGCACCTACCTTGCTGCAGGATACTTACCACTGCTTGCTCCAAGAGTTGTCAGGCTGGTCTGGACACGCTGGCTGCTGTGCTGTGGGAGTTGAAAGTCTCTCCCTGCAGCATTTCCTCGTCGCGGGCGCCATCTTGGATCCGGATCCTGGTCTCTGTGGCTGCTCCTGGCTCCGGCGCTGGTGTTTTCTGACAGTCGGAGGGGTCCCTGAGGTGCTGGGGAGGAGAGGAATCCTTATATAGTGTGCAGATTGCACATTAATTGCGGCTGTGGACCCGCGATTCCCGATCGCGGCCGCCATCTTGGATCCGGAAACAGGCTGATTTGGACCTCCTGTCTGCAGTGCTGGGTGCAGCACACCTCTGGTTAGTGTTCTGACGGGTTGGAAAGGTGGCTGGCCCTTTCTTTGGCTCCCTGGGTCATTTGAGACACTGCATACTCTGCTCCCCCTGTGTCCAGCTGCACATCACCATCCTGCACTGAGCTTAGCAGCTGCTTATCATTCTACACTCTCCCCATCTGCTGAGTGCCACCCTGTATTGTACCCAGCTGCTAATTATCACCCTACACTGTGCCCAGCTGCTGGTCCCCATCCTGTACAGTGCCCGGCAGCAGATTACCACCCTGCTCTGTATCCGGTTGTCGATCACCACCCCGTGCTGTGCCTGGCTGCTGATCATTGCCCTGCATTGTGTCCAGCTGCTAATCAATACCCAGTATTGGTTTCGCCCTCCTGCTTCGGTCCCTGAGACCCAGTGAAGATGGGGAAAAATTCCCAACAGTCGGCTGCTGCGCGGCTGGAAAGGTTCTCCCGTTCTGGAGCGGGTGGGGCTACGGGATCCGGCTCTTCAGAAACACCATCTATTTCTCAGCCCTCCTCCCCGCCTGCTCTTGGGGAGTTTCCCCCGGGGCCTGAGATCACTATGCAAAATTTAATGCAAGCAATTACTTCTTCAGAGAAAACGTTGTCTGGCAAGATTTCTGAAGTTTATGGGGAACTTTCTCTTATCCGTCATGATATGCAGACGATGCGAGAACGTGTCGGGGAGACTGAGACTCGTATTTCCACATTAGAGGATATCACTGCACCGGTTGCGGGACGGCTTACAACCTTGGAGTCCCAGATGGTGGCCTGTCGTACAAAAATCTCTGATATAGAAGGCCGTCTTCGTAGGAATAACATCCGTTTTGTGGGCCTTCCAGAGAAGTCGGAAGGGTCTCAACCAGAGGAGTTCCTAGAAAAATGGTTAGTGGACACATTTGGCCGAGATGATTTCACTGCTCACTTTGCAGTGGAGAGAGCGCACCGTATCCCTGGCAGGGCTCTGCCTCCTTGTGCCCCCCCCCGCACATTTATTGCTAAATTCCTGCATTTCAAGGACAGAGACTCGATACTACGCTTGGCTCGTCGACGGGGCCCTTTGGAATACAATGGAAGTCGGGTGGCTGTGTTCCCGGACTTTTCTATGGATGTTCAGAAGTCTAGGTCCCAATTTCAACAAATTAAACGTCGTTTACGTGATCTGGGCCTCTCATACGCCATGTTGTTTCCTGCTCGACTCCGTGTGGTGGCTGATGGTCGATCTCACTTCTTCGATTCCCCACGGGAGGCTTCATCGTGGCTGGATCTTAGAGGTCGTGGGGACGATGCTCCTCCGGACTGACTTGAACTTAATATTCCAGATGTGTTTGTTCTTTACATAGTCTGCTGATTATTATAAATTTTTTTTTTTTTGATGCTTCTCAACTGGCATTATTATTGTGGTATTCATTTATATGGTTATTTTGGGTGCTGGGTGCCGGGGAGGGTAATTCTTTTCTGGGCCTAGCCGATACTCCACCTTACGGCTGAGGTAAGAGTTGCTCCCCCCCCCTCTTCTTTTTTCTATTTTACTCTTTAGTATAATTCAATAAGAATAAGGGGATTTTCGGATATTTTGGCTTGGGGTTTATAGTTGTTTGGTTAGGGATTTGGGTATATCTGGTTGGGGTGGATATACAGGGTGGGATGTGGGTTTTTCTTAAGGGATATTGTGTGGGAATTTACTTTTTTATGTTTTTATTTCATGCCATTGCTATGTCATCTACCAAACTAAATGCTGGTATTTAAGCTATTCTCGGCCTTTGCTGTTTTCTTTGTTGTACAGAGCTGCCGTGTCTCGCTGGTCTCCTCTCCCTGTTGTCTTGTCTCCATTATTAATGTCTCCTCATTCTCCTGATGTATGGCTTACCCCATGATGGCTACTAGTTTAGGTTCCACTCTCCGGGTTCTCTCCTGGAATGTCCGGGGCCTCAATGATAAGGTCAAGCGTTATTTAGTATTGAATCAGGTAAAAAAGGCCCAGGCCGATATTATCTGTTTGATGGAGACGCACTTGGTGGGCGGGAAAGTTTTGGCCTTGCGCAAACCTTGGATAGGCTGGGCTTACCATTCTACACACTCCTCATATTCCAGAGGTGTGTCAGTCTTGGTTCGAAAATCCCTGAATTTTGTGCTGGATGATGTTAGAGTGGACCCCATGGGTAGATATGTCTTCATACGGGCTTCTATTCACTCCTCTCCATTTTACATTCTTGCAATTTATATTCCCCCACCTTATACCAGTGAGGTTTTAAGGAAATCTGCCGAATTTATTTCTTTATCACCTGATACCCCGGTTATTTGTGTCGGGGATTTTAATAACGTGCTAAACCCTGCCCTAGATAGGTGGCGTGAAAGTTTGAATGTGTCTGGCCCCTCCCCTCATTCTTTTGCTAATTTAGTGGATGAGCTTGGGCTGGTGGATGTATGGCGGGCTCGGCATCCTTCCTTGGCTCGGTACTCTTGCTTCTCTGCCTCTCATCATTCCTTTTCTAGGATTGATATCGCGCTGATATCCGGGAGGCTGGTCCCGCAGGTTGTGGAGGTGGAGTACCGATCCCGGGGTGTATCGGATCATACCCCCATAGCACTGACTATTGATGTTGCTGCTCCGCGAGGCCATTCCTTTTGGAAATTTAATCCCTTCTGGTTTACTTTAATGGGTGCGGGCTCGGAATTGGAATCCCAATGGGCTAATTTTTTTACTGAGAATACTGGCTCTGTTTCCTATAACATATTATGGGATGCCTTCAAGGCTGTTCTGAGAGGTTCCTTAATTGGTAGGGTGATAAATATTAAAACTTTTCATAAGAAAAGGGAGACTGAGCTGGAAAATCGTACTTTGCTGGAACAGAGATATCTATCTTCGGGTTCTATTGTTGCTAGATCCGCATATATGGAGGCCACTAAAGTTTTATCTGATTTCCTTTTAGATAAATCTAGAAGACGTCTACTATTTGTTAGGCATAGTCAATATTCAGACTCGGATAAATCTGGGGCTTTTCTGGCATATCTTTCTAGAGAGGTCCGACCTGTTACAGTTGTAGCTCAAATTCGTGACTCCTGTGGTAACTTGCACTCTTCTACACCAGCTATCATGAAGGTGTTTTATGAATACTTTGCTAACCTTTACAGCTCTCAAGCCCATTATTCCCTAGATGAGATGCTTGAATATTTGGGACATATATCCCTCCCCTCCATTTCTCAGGATAGCAGAGCATTTCTAGACTCCCCATTTATTGTAGAGGAAGTCGGGTGGCTGTTTCTTCGTTTCCGGGAGGTAAGGCCCCAGGAGTAGATGGGATTCCCATTGAGGTTTATAAGAAGCATGCCCTTTTCTTTTTTCCCAGATTACTTAATCTTTTTAATGAACTGTGTGACCTGGGTACTCTCCCCTGTTCTATGTTTGAGGCCATTATTGTCATGATCCCTAAAATTGGAAAAGATCCCCTTGATCCTGGCTCTTACCGTCCGATTTCCCTCCTCTCTACGGATATTAAAATATTGGCCAAAATGCTTGCACTCAGGCTCAATAGGATAATTAGTGAGGTAGTACATCCTGACCAGACTGGTTTTATGCCAGGAAAGTCTACCTCACAAAATCTTAGGAGATTATATTCAATTTTACAGCTGGCGGATTCGGTGGAGGATGGGGCAGTGGTGGTGTCTTTGGATGCCGCCAGGGCCTTTGACTCTGTAGAGTGGCACTATCTTTGGGAGATCCTGTTTCATATTGGGATGGGACCTAGATTTATAGCTTGTGTTAAATTGTTATACTCCTCCCCTTTAGGGCGGGTTTGTATTAATGGATATGTTTCCCCTTCTTTTCACCTCTCTAGGGGTACTAGACAGGGCTGCCCTCTTTCCCCAGCTCTCTTTGCCCTAGCCATCGAGCCTTTGGCGTGTCATAAGAACTGATCCCAGAATACGGGGAATTCAGATACGACAAAGGGTCGACAATGTGGCTCTCTATGCGGATGACATGTTGTTATTCTTGTCTGATGCATCAGAGTCTTTAACTGCACTTCTCTCGGTGGTAGACTCTTTTGGACGATTTTCTGGACTGCGCATTAATTGGGACAAATCTTGCATTCTTCCTCTACATGGTCCTTCTACTCCTGTTAGTACAGTAAATACTCCCTTGGTGTGGACCACTAAGTTTAAATATCTGGGAATTTGGGTAACGTCATCTATGTTGGACTTTGTCCCACTTAATGTCCAACCACAAATTGATTTCCTGAAATCCAAGCTGCATGTTTGGAATAAACTTCCCTTGACCGCCACGGGTAGGGTTAATTTGGTAAAAATGATTGTTCTCCCCAAATTTTTATATGTTTTTCAGCAGGCCCTATCTATATTTCTCCACGTATATTTAAATTGATAGATAGTTATATCTCCTCTTTAGTTTGGGCTGAAAAACGTCCTCGAATCAAACTTAAAACTTTATGTAGGCCTAGAGCACTGGGTGGTCTGGCATTGCCAAATTTCCGCCTCTATTATTTGGCTTCACAATTGGTTCATTTACAGGGGTGGGTTTTGGGTGGGGAGAGCCAGGATCTACCTACCTTATTGGTACACACTGTTACTAGAGGATGTTCCCCTTTGCAGTTATTATTAGATGACAAATGCCCTACAGGGGGAGCTCCATTGGTCACGCAGGCTCATAAGCTGTGGAAACAGGCCCGTGCTTTAGTGGGGGCGGAGGGTATTGATCCTGATTTGTCTTTGTGGCATTCTTCTGCTCTAAGAGAACTGGCCCTATTAGATAGTAGCTCCTTGTGGACTGGGAGGGGGGTTCTCTCCATTGGACAGTTGTATAGTGACGGGGTATTAAAAAGTTTTGACACTATTAGAACTGAATTTGGGGTACCGAATACTATGTTTTTCCGTTACCTACAGCTCCGACACGCTCTAGCTGTCCAGTTTTCTGCAGGCCCTCCGCAATTTACTCCTGATCCAGTTAGGGTTATGCTGCAAGCAACTAGTGGTAGGCGATTAATTTCCAGACTTTACTCCTACCTCCTTACTGCTAATTCCGATGATACCCTAGTATCACTTAGGCTTAAATGGGTGGATGATTTGGGTCCATTAGACGATGATGAATGGTCTTTAATGTTGAATAGTCATGTGATCGCCACTTCTGCAGTGAGATTCCAACAGATACAGTTCTTTTTACTACACAGGGTGTATCTTACTCCTTTGTTGATGAATCGATTTGGATCTGGAGTGTCGGATAGGTGTCCTAAGTGTTCTGTTTCCCAGTGCTCATTTTGGCATCTCCTCTGGGAGTGCCCTGCTGTTCGAGTGTTTTGGTCCCGGGTCACCACCTGTGTTACCAACACAGAGAGTAGTATTCCCATTTTGTCACCTAAAATCTGCATCTTTGGACTGGGTCTTTCGAACAGGGTTAATCGATTGACGGCCAAATATGTGATTAATGCGATGACTTTGGCTAAGGTTTGTATTGCCCGTACTTGGATGGCAGCTAGGGGCCCTACTTTTGCTGAATGGTCTGGGTTAATGAATGAAGTAGTGGGGCATGAACGTTTTATATACACCAAACGTAACTCTATCCTGAAGTATGAACGTATTTGGGGTCCGTGGATTTCTTCAACTTATTATGTTAATGGAGGTGAGGAGACTTCGGATGGTGGGGGGCTGGAGACCGGCGAGACTGTGCAATAATGTTTTATTATTCTGAGATGTTTGTAGTAAATTTTCTCTTATACCGCAAGGTTGAGATATTTTTCTGTGCTGATAATGTGCTCTGTTTTATTTATATACTGTTTTTTAATATGTAATTGTATTATTTTAATGGCTAGCTATTTTATTTCTGTGGGGATTGGGCTTATAGGAGGGAGGGTTTTCTCTTTCTGGGTTGTAATTTGATGTTTTTGTTATAAAATGACAAACTTTATAAATAAACGCAATTTAAAAAAAAGTTTGGGCAGTGTTTCAGATATTTGAGCATACACTGGCAGCCATTGGCCAAAAGGGCATGCTGGTAGTTGTGGTACAAAAGAAAACCACCATACCCATCAGTGGTTGTCAATTGCCATACCATGCAGCTGTACAATAGCTATCAGCAGTGGTGCAATAGATGAAGCACACACAGTTATGTTGTCAGCCATGGATGCAAAATATCCAACTTTCCTGCCTGCACTCCACATGATCTCGATGATCGGTCAGTTCCCCTGAACTGGGGTAAAATAAGATATTGTAAGTGGAACTTTGGGGACAAGAAGGTGCATTATTGTGAAGTGGGTGAGCGCTTGTTGCTCCAAACTGAATTGTTCCCAATAAATTTACTAAGTTGGAATCAACAACATTAATTTTTTATTTTCAAAATATCTAAAACTACAAACTTGTGTAAATGTACAGTATACATATTGTACTGAGGACTGATTCATTGATGGCCAAAGCTGCAAAAATATGCTAATAGTTCCAAAGCTTACCGAAGCATAGGTATGCCCACCACTGCCAGACGCTCATATCCATCTGCGAACATACAGCAGCATAAACATTGATAACATTGACGCACATCGACCATCCATGCAGCCCTTACGGCAGGTCTGGCCTCTCTCATATACAGCGGCTCTCCTGACAGACACAGAGCTCTCATGCTGCGTCCACTATGTGATCGCAAGGCTAATTTATGCATGCCCATGTAACAGTGTTTAAATGGTAACCACCCCCCTATCACCTCCCCCGATTGCTGACTACTTGTCACGCACTTTGCGTATGTATTCTATATACATGTGGAATCGCAAGACATTCGCTGTGCATGCGCAGTGCGACTTTAACATATGTGCAATAGCGAAAAATTGCTCAACATTGCATACAACTCTGAATCAGGCCCTAAAAACATGTTTCTTCCATGGAGGAAGCACATTCAGAATGTCAGATACCACGCCATGGCTGATGTCACTGACGACTGGCTGATGTCACTGATGGCTGATGTCACTGGCTGATGTCATATGTCACTGATGGCTAATACAATAGAACAAGTTGGCATAATCCCATTGGTTCTTCCTCCTGCTTCTTCTGTTACAATGCAGTTCATAGGTCAGTTTGTATTGTAATAGTCCAGCCTCCAACAGCTCTTTGTGTCTATTTTCCCACCGGAGAACAAGTCTAAACTGGCTAATAAACATCAAATTACAGGGTATATTTCAATGCCTAACTCTCTATGATCCATAACTTGTAGACACATGTTGTGATCTCCCTGCCGATGGAACCAGAGATCAGCAAATTAACCGTTGTTTAGAATAGCACCAAACACGGTCTGCTTATCATGTACTAAACCTGAGATCTTAAATACAGTCGCTTTATTACATACTTAATAATGAATAAAACCTTGAATATTAACCTTAATGCTAGGGAACCTTTTTATGTAAGTGTGTAAGAATTTTAAGAAAAGATGCTAGTTAGCATTGTGCGTCTACATGTTTGAAGTACACCGTGGTATGTGTTTTGCAGGTTTGTTCATATTATATGTTTTAGTAAAAGTAAGTATTTATATAATGAGGACTTTTAACATTGTTCTATTGCTTGGGAATCGCACGACGCTAAATAATAGCATCACCGTATGTACTGGGATTGTGTGAGATTTGCTAAAATGGCATTGCACGGCCATTCGCAAAATAGCATCTTGTTGATTTTAATTTTAACAAATTCTGTCTCAGCCAGTTATCCGGCTTCGACAGTCCACCATTTGATAGCAAACAACATGCTATCACACTTTAATTAAAAAATGTATTTAGGCTTACACTATGACATATTATTTAATGTTATATTATGGGATGGCACAAGGTGGTTCTTAAACCATCAATAATGTGTCTCTAGGAGGGACATAAAATTACCCTTAAACGCACACGGCGGATCTTGGAAGATCATGGGAAAGATGTGGGGATGCATCTAACCTATAAAGGAAGCAAGAGCGCAAGTGGCAGCGGGAACCCCGGACTTCGGCTCGCACCACAGAGCCAGAAAAAACACAGCCCGGAGAAACTGCAGCAGGACGGCCACAATGCAGAGCACACAGCCGATACCACCCGTTCCCAACAGTCGTCAGCGGACTCCAGTCTGCGCCGTCAATAGGGTAAGATAGGGTGAGTACTATACCGCTGCTCCACTCTCAGCGTGCAAGACACGGGACTGCCGCAACATACTTACTACTCTTCCAACACACATATTTGTGAATGAAAGAGCTATGAACATCCTTTTGTTTCTATGTGTCTTTTTAGCCCTCTGCTTACTTAGCAATTGATGATCTCATAGATATATAACCTTTGATACATCTGTACACAACTGTTTTGTCCATTTTGTAACCCTTTTTTCACCCCACTTCAAATCCAAATAGTGCATCCAAACCCCCCTATATTCCCATAATTAGAGTGTCAATCAGGTGTCTGATTACACCCAATAGGACAGCTGCTAATTTATTGATTAAGCGCGCAAGATCATTTTGAACAACCTATAAAGGAAGTCTTGGAGGGGAATAGGGACTTACATCATTTAAGATGTTTAAAAATAACATTCCATAATACATTTCATGCATGTCTAAATCTATACATCATCTGATGGTACATTCTAGTTCAGGGTTGTAATGCAGTCCTACATTTACCTCAGTATTCATATTGTTACTATTGACCACCATCATAATTTCATTCTGTTGAATCACCTTATCTTTACACTTTCCACATTTCAACACAGTAGGAACACACTTGACACATATGCCAATTACTATGATGACAACCAGTATGAGGATCAGGAGTTTACCTATGCTAGCAACCATTACCTGGGCCCACTCTCCTAGACCGGAGAACCACTTCACTGGGTTCAACCATGAAACCCATTCCTCTATCTTCTCCTCTACTTCACCCACTGAAGCACTATGGTTCTTCCGAAATTCCCATTTTAACTGCAGAATTTCATCCATCTTCCGGTCTATCACCTCCTTGGGGTTACTAGTATCATTTGTGATGTATGTGCAACACTTTACACCAAATTGGGTGGCCAAAGTTACGCAATACCCTCCAGTGACAGCTGTTAAATAATTTAACACTAGTCTATGTTGCACCAATTCTTTCTTGTACGCTTGCAATTCCCTACCTGTATACCTGAAGGTGTCATCGTACATCTCAGTGATATTATCTATCAATTTAGCAAGATCTTGGATATATCTGAAATTTAGTGTACCCCGAGCGATCCTGGTGGGATCCAATGCTACCAAAACTTGAAAGCCAGTTGTTTCACTAATTAACTGAGTGGCTTTATGCACGTCACCAGGTATCATATTTCTTTTGTTTCTATGTTCATACTGTGTGTGAAGATATGGTGATGGTGTGTTTTTATGAATACCAAGCATTTCACCATGTGTAAGGGTCATAACCTCTGGGAGTACTCTTCCCAGATAACACAAACCTTCGGAACTTGGAGAGAGCCACTTATATGCTTTCCTTCCACATATAAAATATACATAATTGGGCAGAGCATAAGGAATAGAGGGCCTGATTAAGACCCGGTCGCAAGCCCTGAGTGCTCGCAACCAGGTTGATGGTGGCCCAGAGTGCATGCACACGATGGAGCAGGCTCTGTCGTGCGCATGCACGAGACCCGGTTAGTGATGGGCAATCCGTCGCTCCAGGTCTTGTACCAAAGGGGGCGTGCTGTCGATGTTGAGTGACAGCACGCCCCCTTTGGTGGGCAGGCCAGGGGAGTGGCTGCCCAAATGGAGGCATTCCCATGTGAACGCCTCTGTTTGTGGACGGCCCCACTGACATCATGAGTGATGTCAGTGGTAGAGATTTCGGCTCTGTTAGAGCCGAAATCTCTCTGGGGCTTGCGGTGACGACACCCTACCACAAGGGTATCATCGCAAGCCCAATGGCCTTGACCATCGCGACCATCTTCCTGGCCACTTGCTATAGCTGTGGGTGGTCACCCACAGCTATGCGAGTGGCCAGGAGGCCATTCTAAAAAAAAAAAATAGCCCAGCCCTGATTCAGAGTGAGCGCTCTGTCAGAGCATCCAGCTCTGAGTCAGGGCCAGAATGCATCATGATCATCCAACACATTTCCCTAACAAATGATCCTATCTCAAGTTCTCCCATCTGGCTAACACATGTTTTTGGTTGTATAACTCTGGCACACTACCTTTCTGGTACTCTGCCAACCTTTGTTAATGTTACTTAGTGTGTACCGATACCGGAAGTATCTCCCACTTAGCCTAATTGTGCGTAACAGTTCCAAATTTATAGGCTCATAATCAGCTCTTAGTGAGAAGGTCATTGTCTGGTTATTCCCAGTCACCTCCCAAATTCCTGGTTTATTGAAGTTGGTGATGTTCAAACATAAAAGTGATTTATCTACTTGGTTCTGGTGGAGTTTAAAATGAGGTGGTTTGGTGTTAAGAAATTTTCCATCCAGCGTCTTCCCTTGTTGCAGTTCTAAAACCTCCGAAACATTTAATGGAAATGGCACTAACCCTACTTTATGCTGTCACTGGGGCACATGAGAACACACCCAACAGTCAGTCTGGTTTAAAACATTGCCCACCATAGTATGATAATCCTCCATAGGATACCCACCCCAATACTGGTTATACTTAGGTTGGCACTGCTGGATGCACTTCTCATCCACAAAGGACCCACAAAACTCACAAATAAAAATATCCTCAGACGATAGACCTTCACACTGTCTCCGAGTTTGCAACATCGCAGATCTCTTAACAATTACTGTACTGGGTTTGGTCAGATACTGCCCTTGTGAATGTATTGCTCCTTCTCCCATCTCCACTCCATTAATATCACCATCAGCTCCCCTCTCTGTCCTCTGTCCATCACAGAAACCAGAGATCCCGAAACAACCCAGGATTATGAGAACTCTGGAGAAAACACAAAGATGACCACAGCAGACCACTCCATTGCTGAAAACAATGATCTACAAATTTCTTTAGCTCAGGTATCTCACTGTAACCTTTAAACCTTCCGGAACAGACTCTCAATTGACAGGTCTACGTTATCTGCCTTGATTCCACCTTGTCTCTCCACCAGTTGGTTGACCTTCTTACAGTGAGTGGAATGGACCCAGGTATCTCTCTCTGCCACTTTCAATGAAGTTGTACTCATCAGCAACACCTGATATGGACCTTCCCACCGATCTGCCAAACAACCTGAATGCAAGAAATTTCTGATCATATCAAATTCTCCAGGACAACATCATGACCGTTTGTATCAGGCATATCATATGACAACAATTTCAGTTTCTGCTGTTGCTTTAACTGTTTACTCATTGTTTTAAGATACCTTACATTAACCTCCTTGTTACTTTTCAAATCTCCCTGCAGATTTACAATCAAATGAGGTTGTCTACCAAACAGTATTTCAAAGGGAGACAGATTGAGAGGGGGTCTAGGAGTTGTCCTGATACTATGAAGGACAAGTGGTAGTGCTTCTGGCCAACCCAGTCCAGTTTCTGCCATGATCTTACTTAATTTACTTTTAATAGTACCGTTCATCCTCTCCACCTTGGCATTGGCTTGCGGTCGGTAAGGGATTACTATTAATACCAATCAACTTACACATGTTTTGGAAGACATCACCTGTGAAATGAGTACCCCTATCACTTTCAATAATTCTAGGGATACCGTATCTGCATACAAACTCCTGAACTATTTTCTTAGCAGTAAACGCAGCAGTATTAGTGGCAGCTGGGTATGCCTCAACCCAATTAGAAAACACATCAGTGCACACTAATACATACTTGAGATTCCTGCAGGGTGGTAATTGGATGAAATCAATTTGTAGTACCAGAAAAGGTCCGTCGGTCGGAGGAATGTGGGATGGCTCGGTAGGGATTGTTTTCCCAATGTTTTTCCTCTAGCAGGTCATGCTCTCTTTTCTGCTTGGGAAGAAAAACCCGGTGCACACCAGTATGCTCTCACCAATTTGCACATACATTGCTTTCCCAAGTGAGTCAGACCGTGCACTGCCTCAGCCAGGCTTGGGTAGTACACCTTGGGAGCCACTGGCTTACCTTGTCCATCTCTCAAGAGTCCAGAAGACTCTTGCTCACATCCCTTGGACCTCCAGACTGCCTTTTCCTGAATGGAACACAAATTTTGCATCTTAATTCATTTCTGCATGTCAATCGTTTGAAACATCATTTGGTTAATTGGCATGTTCACTTATAACCCTGCTGCCCATTTGGCAGCTACATCTGCCTGTTGTTGCCCGGTGACATCGGATTGACCTCACATGTATGGGCTTTACAATTAATTACAGCCACTTCCTTAGGCAATTGGATTGCTGTCAGTAGCCCTTTTGTATGTCTGGAATGTGCGACTGGTGTGCCTGCCACTGACATAAAATTTCTCAGATGCAATAGAGCACCAAAATCATGTACTACCATGAAGGCGTACTTAGAGTCAGTGTAGATTTTAGCAGATTTGCCTTTTGCTAATTCACATGCTCTCCTTAGTGCCACCAGCTCCGCCACTTGGGCCGAGTGAGGTGGACCAAGAGGTTTGGCTTCTATGATGTCTTTATCATTTACCACAGCATAACCTGTACATAACTCTTCAGTGTCAGTCTGTCTATGAAAACTCCCATCCGCGTAAAATGTCACATCTACATTTTCTAAAGGTGTATCCTGTATGTCAGGTCTTGCAGTAAAGGTCTGATTCAGATATTCCATACAATTATGTGCATCAATATATCTGCAGAACTCACCTTCCACCAGCGACTCACCTCTCTCCACCCTTTGTGCATCTTGTGGCACATATGGTAAATACGTTGCTGGGTTTAATGTAATGCACCGCTTAATGGTGATGTTTGCAGGTGCTATTAGGGCTAGTTCCCATTTTGTGAATCTAGCTGAGGAAACATGTCTGGTTTGAGTAGAATTTAGCAAAGCAGATACAGCATGGGGAGTATAGACAATCATACCATGGCCTAATACTACATCCTCACTCTTACTGACCAATTGAGCAGTTGCTGCTACACTTCTTAAACACATTGGGAGTGATCTTGCCACAGTGTCCAATTGTGCACTGTAGTATGCTACGGGCCTACTGGCATCACCATGTTTTTGTGTGAGGACACCTGCTGCACAACCATTAGCTTCTGTACAGTACAAATCAAAAGTTTTTTCATAAACAGGTATTCCCAATGCAGGTGCTCTTGTCAGACTATCCTTAAGGTTAAGGAAAGCCTGCTCTGTTCCTCTGTGTGTATGACATGATCTAGCTTTGAGGAAGAGACTAATTGCTGTAATGGTGAAGCCAAAATAGAAAAACCTGGGATCCACATTCTGCAGTATCCACACATTCCCAAGAAGGTACGGATTTACTGCTGGTTCTGCGGCAGTGTCATGGTCTGTATGGCTTGGATTCTGTCAGTGGTCAGATGTCATAACCCCTGGGTTAGGCCACGTCCCAAGTATTTAACCCTGGACTGGCATGGCTGTAGTTTATCCTTAGCAACTTTGTGTCCTGTTTGCGAGAGATGAAGCAATAAATGTTTAGTATCATTTAAACATGACATAAACAAATCAGAACACAACAATAATTCATCCACATATTGTATTAGAACAGATCCATTGGCAGGTTGAAAAGATTGTCAACAGTCGTGTAAGGCCTGGGAGAAGATACTGGGGCTGTCTATGAAGCCCTGGGGCAATCGTGTCCATGTGTATTGTACCCCCCTTTATGTAAAGGAGAATAGGTACCTACAGTCAGGATGAAGAGGTACAGAGAAGAAAGCAGAACAGAGGTCAATGACAGTAAAATGGGTTGCATTTGGTGGGATCTGCATGAGAATGACAGCTGGATTCAGCACTACGGGGAATATGCTCTCTACTACCTTATTAACCCCTCTAAGGTCCTGTACCAGCCTGTAACCCCTCCCACCACTCTTTTTCACAGGACAGATGGGACTGTTGGCTACACTGCTGCCAGGAGGAAGGCGTGCCTGGTATGCAATGGACTGATAGTAACCTCTGCAGATTTGGTTAAAGGATAATGTTGCACTTTACCCATTACACCCATTGCTGGTACTGTTTTGCTGGTCACCTGTAAATTAGCTGAAGATTTTATCACTAATCTGGTTGCCTCTGTGTCTACAAGAAAAGAATGTTTAGTACCAGCTACATCAATTAACATTACAGGTTCTTCTCTAACATCCCCAGTTAACCTGACTGACTGTAGACTACACGTGTGACCTGAGCCCTAGAGCTGACTATCTTCTTCCAGCAAAGCATTCACTGCTGTGACATGAGCAGGTGATGGCTGGAATTGTCTTTTCTGTTGTGGGTGCCCCTTCTGTAGGTATGTTGATGTTACCTGGTTTGGTGTTTCCCATTTCTTAACCTTACAGTACTTTTATGGTCCTCCTCGTTACACCTATAACACCTTCGTCATTGACGTGTTGTGAAAGGTTGTTGTTGTGTGGGTTGGAGAATGAGGAAAGATTGTGGTTGTGTATAGGGATAAGAGTTTGGAGGTTGTATGGGATGAGTCTATTGTGGCTGAGTGTGGTAAGAATGCTGCGGTGTTATTTGCATTTCTTCCAGAGCTTGGATACTAACAGCCATTAGTTTCTCGCTCTGCATTTCTCTCTTCCTAAAGATATTTTTATCTTGTACAATTGTAGATTCCCTGAGTGTGTCCACTGTAACTCCTCTCCACCCAGGAAGTGAGGTCTGAACCCTGGCTTTTAGAGTGTCCTTAAGACCATCCATAAGCACTGTGATTGTCATTTCCCTGTGATGAGTGTTGTCTTTTATGTCCTCTATACCTGTGTATTGGGTAATAGTCTGCAGCGCTCTGTTAAAATAATCTGCTGCAGACTCACTCTCCTTCTGTTTAATTGTGAACATTTTACTCCAGTTAACAATGAATGGGAAAAATACAGCCAATTGGGTAACAATGTGGGTTATATTGTCCTGATTACCTGCATCAGTTATGGGACTATCTCCATCCAATACACAGGCCGTGATAAACTTGCTCACATCGGTATTGTGTGAAAGACATTCCCGTAATACCACTTGCCAATCTTTATAGGTTGGCTCATGAGCATTACTTAAATCCTTTACAAATCTCTGGCACTTTGCTAGTTCTTTCCTAGGGTCAGGGAAATCTGTCATTATGGAATGTAGTTCTGCTCATGTCCATGGACAATGCATCGCTGCATCCCTTGTGGCTACTACACCATGCGCATCTGGATTCCCATTGGGAACAGTTATTGTCCAGATGGGATGGATCACTGCCATAATGCTACCTTTGGCCTGATTACCTAGTTGAGGGTTCAGTCTACAGCTACTACGTATGGTATTAGTAATCTCCGCTACTGTTAAAGCGGGGGTTAATACTTCCTGTACGGGTGGGACTACCTCCATTTCTGGTACTAGTAGGGCAGCTACCTGTGCTTGCTGTGGTGGTACATTTAACATTTGTGCAACATGGGAAAAGCGGACATCACAACAGGTTCATCATCTACATCATAAACATGTTCCTTATGGTGACTTAGAAGAGGGTACAAATTACTTGTTACATTTTTATGAGTTTTACATCGACTGTACCTTCACCCCCATCCACATAGGGAGGTGGTGGTGCGCGTGAACTACTGACATTACTTTCTGCAATGCTACCTTGTTGTGCATGTGCGCTACTTTGTGGCACGCATGCAATGCTATTTGCATGCATTCTCCCTTGCATCGTGCACGAGACGCTAGTTTGCATCGCGTGCACACCGCTAAGCGACATATCCCCCTCGTGCTGCCACAACTTCAAGCAATCATTAAACTTTACTCTTTTCTTCAGAGACTTCACTAAACATATACTGTCTCTGAGATTGTTCAGAACCTCTGAATCAAAGCTACCAATCTTAGGAAAAGGTGTTCTACATTTCTTGGTCATTTTGACTCATATGTTGCAATACGCTGTAGCGTATGCACCATACTTTTGGAACATAACATACCTGGCCGATCTTAACGGCCCTTCCATCTGCAGCGCATCATCGACCATTACTAGAGATGGCTTCGCACCCATCTGGGAAAACGCTTAGCAATCTCTAGAAAATTTAGACTAGTGAACGATTTTCAGCAAGCCATGTTCACTCACTCCCTTACGTTATACCGAGCTAACCCACCTGGCGTTACAATCGGCTTGCACAACAAGGAGCAGACTAACCACCTTTTGTAAATTATTCTACATGCGGCTGTATTAAACCAAGCTTCAGCTGCTTGCTCCTTCCTGCTATACCCCACTTCACCTTTACGTTATGCTCTGTGTGTATACACGAGGAGTAAAGTAACCAGTAACCGCCTAGCGAATTATTTTACTTGCGATGAATTTAACCCCAAGCTCTAGCTTCCTACTTCGAGTTTACTCCCAACTGGTAGCATTTAGAAGTTACTACAACTAACCTTGCCAGCAGTTTCACTCCCATGACACCCACTTCACAGTCACAATTTAAATAATCATGCGGTCCAACCGCGCTGCCCAAGGAACATAACTAATCAATGGACTTTGCGATTAATGGGTGTTCGGACCGAGAAAAACCCTTGTTTCTCGATAACCTAAACCACAATGTACCTGCTTTGTACACTGGCCCAGTAGTTTGTGCTGCCCCGTCAGGCACCTAACGATTTTACACTGAGGTTTAATAGACAGTAACCTCCACTCACACTTCAGCTTAACAGACAGTGGGCCTGATCCAGACCCACTCGCGAGAGCTATGAGCTCGCAAGCAGGATGATGGTGGCCCAGGGTGCATGCGCAAGAAGGAGCCGGCTCCATCATGCGCATGCTCGAGACCCGGATAGCGATGGGCAAACCGTCGCTCCGGGTCTCATACCAAAGGGGGCATGCTGTCGATGTTGAGTGACAGCACATCCCCTTTTGTGGGTGGGCTGGGGGCATGGCTGACCAGACGGAGGCGTTCCCATGGGAATGCCTACCGTCTGGGGCCGACCCCACTGATATCAAGTGATGTCAATGGGAGTGCTTTCGGCTCTGTTAGAGCTGAAAGCACTCTTGGGCTTGCGGCAACGAGACCCTACCACAAGGGTCTCGTCACAAGCCCGATGGTCGCGATGGTCAAGACCATCGTGACCATCATCATGGCCACGCGCTATAGCTGTGGGTGGTCACCCACAGCTATTCGAGTGGCCAAGAGGCCATTCTGAAAAACCGGAGGGCCGGCCCTGATTCAGAGCGAGCACTCTGTCAGAGCGTCCGGCTCTGAATCAGGCCCTGTAGCGTCTATTCTGCAATCACACATTTCAATTATACACTCCTTTTCTGTACAGAAAATGAAACCTTTTTCCCTTAATATAGCCATATAATTCAGAGGTCTTAGCAAACAATCACACTATACATACAATGACCGTTGAACACATGGCAGCAATACAGGAAATATGCGTACACTATTGTGCGACTTCCCCTTTTAAAACAAACCTTTTATCAATGAAGGAAAACAAACTCTTTCCTTCCTTGTCCCTGGATTCTAATCAGCGCACCTTGAACTCAAACAGTAACGGATATCGGTCTCTCAGCATCAAGTGGTAGCAGGTATTCGAAGGCACAATGCGTTCTTTCCTGCATATGGCGCCTCCCCCCTTTGCTGAGAGATCGATAACCGTGTGTTACCATGTAAATTGGCAGCATGATATCACTCTATGAGCCCCTAACTATGAATTCCTACCTATCTATACATCCTAAATGTCACTTTTTAGCATTATAGGTCGCACAAGAAATAATTGCTTTCCAGACTTGGATTGTGGTTCCAAAGCACAAAAAGATATTATTCACCAAAAAGCAGATAGTTACACGCTGTGATCTAAATACAATTAGTGCAAACAAATTATACAATCACAAGGTACAGTCGAATACATATGCATGCGCTCTGGATCCAGATTCCCAGCATCAAACATGAAGCCTCCGTCAAAGAAAGAAAAAAGATGACTAACTACCAGATACAGGGTGCTTGCATATAAACCTTTGCAGAGATAAGCAATACAATAGAACAAGTTGGCATAATCCCATTGGTTCTTCCTCGTGCTACTTCTGTTACAATGCAGTTCATAGGTCAGTTTGTATTGTAATAGTCCAGCCTCCAGCTGCTCTGAGTGTCCATTTTCCCGACAGGGAACAAGTTTAAACTGGCTAATAGGCATTGAAATGTACCCTGTAATATGATGTTTAACTCTCTATGATCCATAACTTGTAGACACATGTTGCGATCTCCTTGCCGATGGAATCGGAGATCTGCAAATTAACAGTGGTTTAGAATAGCACCAAATACGGTCTGCTTATCATGTACTAAACCTGAGATCTTAAATTAAGTCGCTTTATTACATACTTAATAATGAATAAAACCTTGAATATTAACCTTAATGCTAGGGAACCTTTTTATGTAAGTGTGCAATGTGTAAGTGTAAGGATGTTAAGAAAGGATGCTAGTTAGCGTTGTGCATCTACGTTTTTGTGAAGTACACCATGGTACGTGTTTTGCAGTCTTGTTCATATTATGTTTTAGTAAATGTATGTATTTATATAATGAGGACTTTTAACATTGTTCTATTGCGTGGGAATCGCACAACGCTAAATAATAGCATCACCGTATGTACTGATATTGGCCCTCATTCAGAGCCGTACGCTCTGAGCAGAGCGCACGCTCTGAATGAGGGCCGCCCTCCATAAAAATGGAGCGTCCTCCTGGACGCTCGTATAGCTGTGGGTCACCACCCACAGCCTATACGAGCGTGCAGTTTGATGGCCGCGATGGTCTTGACCATCGCGACCATCGAAACTGCGAGCCGGAGCCTGCGGTTGAGGTTTTCAACCGCAAGGCCCGGAGTGATTTTGGCTCTATCAGAGCCAAAATCACTCCCACTGACATCACTAGTGATGTCAGTGGGCCGGCTTCTGACGGGAGGCACGCCCCCGGCACGCCCACCAAAGGGGGCGTGCTGTCAATCAACATCAACAGCACGCCCCCTTTGATCAGACACAACGAGTGAAGGACTTTCCTTCGCTCGTCGCATCTGGCGCATGCGCACGACGGAGCTCCCTCCGTCGTGCGCATGCTCAGTGCAGACCATCGACCCACTTGCGAGTGGACAGCAGCTTGCGAGTGGGTCTGAATCAGGGCCATTGTGTGAGATTCGCTAAAATGGCATTGGTCGGCCATTCGCAAAATGGCATCTTGTTGATTTTAATTTTAACAGATTCTGGACCTCATTCAGAGTCGGTCGTTGTGGCCGCACGGTCGTATGGCAAAAGGGGCCGGATATGCAAATGAAGCGCTCGCAAGTTGCGTCGTTAAGATGGGATCGTTAGCTGGACGAGCGAGGGGAGGATGCGGCCGTAAGACTAAAAATACGCCCCCTTCTCGTTCCCATTACATGTCATCTCCGGGCATATAAGGATTAATCGAGACCATCGGAGCTTGTCGTAGAGCTTAAGGTTGACCATACCCTCTCTTAAGCACTACGATCAAGTCAGTGTAAAAATCTCCCATGTCACATGTGCCATGACATTACTTACTTAATTATGCACTCCCATAAAACGCCATTTGCATAGTCAGGCACGCCTGCGTTCAGATCTCCACTCCCCCGTTCACAAGCACTTTCCCCTGTTACCACCCACAAACGCCTCTTCCTGTCACTCAAACTAACGACCTGGCCAAGTTGAAGGAGAGAGCAATTTCTGATCATAATAGCTAGTTTGCGCATGTGCATTGCGAATTTTATGCATGGGCAGTTTAGTGAACCTCAGTGGCGTACGACCATGCGGCCGCAACGACCGACTCTGAATGAGGTCCTCTGTCTCAGCCAATTATCCGGCTTCGACACTGATGTCACTGATGGCTGATGTCACTGATGGCTGATGTCACTGATGACTAATGTTACCACAATTCTTGTAATAAAGGGAATGATGAACAAAGTTCCCTCAACCTACTGTCTATGTAATTTATTGTACAAGGCTTTCATGTGACATTGCTATGCTACATTTGTATAACATTCAAAAAAACACTAGGAGGAAATCTGGCCACTAATTAATAACTATAAAACAAAAGTTTGGGCTTAATTGTAGATATAACTGCAGTTACTGTAATAGAACATACAAAAATGTTATAATGAACAAATGACAGTAAGATATACTGTATATACAAATGATATATACGTAACAAAAAATGTCTTCCTTCAGTCCCCAAATTACACCAGTGGTCCAATGCTTGTCTACCTACTCCCAGCCTCACCCACCATTCTTACAAACACAGTGGTGGTATATTGGTGCAAGGATACACAATGAGGATGATCAGCAGTGCTGCCTAGCCGCTTCTGATTGGCTGATAATGCTAAGTCATTAGTATGCTGCTATATTACATAAAGTTACATCACTTAATGAGTGTTTCCATCCAGACTGCTTCAGAAATGGGAAAATAAGAGGTGTTTGTAACTTATTGAACTCAATTTGTCCTTTTTGTTTGACTGTATGTAATTGTATGTAATTAGTTTTATTATTAACACTATCGATAGACTCTCTTTTTTTGTGTAAGACACTTCTGTATAATATTACAGTATATTGAGATAGTGTGGCCATCTGCCCAGGATTACTCTGGACAGTCCAGAAATAATGGCATTTGTAAGGAGTCTGGAATTTTAGTAATCCCAGATGGGCAGCATCCAGATATTTGACATTTCTTTTTTTTTTCCACTTCACAAACATGAGCTCAGCTCCTCCTTTCTGCCTTCCTACCCACTTGCCTCCACCCTCACCAACCGCCTTCTGGACAGGTACCTGGGATTGGTAGGAATACCAGAACTATATTAGAATGAGTATTTGAAAACAGGAGATCAGCTTGAACTGAATACTTGAGCACAGGAGATCAGGGTATGAACTGAATATTTCAGTACAGTAGATCAGGGTATGAACTGAATACTTGAATACAGGAGATCAGTAAATTAACTGAATACTTGAACACAGGAGATTGGCAAATGAACTGAATACTTGAGCACAGGAGATCAGGGTATGAACTGGATACTTGATTACAGGAGATCAGCAAATGAACTGAATACATGAACACAGGAGATTGGCATATGACCTGAATACTTGAACACAGGGGGTTGGCAAATTAACTGAATACTTCAATACAGTAGATCAGCAAATAAAAAGAATATTTGAACACAGGAGATCTGCAAATTAACTGAATACTTCAGCACAGGAGATCAGGGTATGAACTGAATACTTGAAAACAGGAGATCAGCAATAAACTGAATACTTGAACACAGGAGATCCAAGTGCTGACTTGCACAGAGAAACACAGAAAAATGTGGATACAGGAATGTACTGGGAATTACTAGAGATCCTGCTAAGGCCTAACTGGTAATTATCATGAAAGCTGACACCACAGGAACACAGGGAGGCAGTTAGAGAGCTGAGCAGCAGACTAAAAAGACAACACAGGGATTTTCAAGGAACACTGGAGTTCTGTGAGAGCTGAAGTAACATGCTGGGAATTAGCATGGGAGCTAATATAAGTAACACTGGTGGTCAGTGTGAGGGCTAAAATAACACACTCTAGATACTTTGTGGAACACACAGTAGAGCATAATAATCACTGTAACAGTGAAGTTGAACAGCAGTTTCCTGTTCCTGGAGTCAGACTTAAATACCCCTGGGTAGCTGGTCATTGGATCAGAGGATCAATTGAGTGACCACTGGACTATCATTGGGAAAAGTCAGGTGATATGGACCAACATGGCTGCACCCATGCCCTAACATGGCTGCACCCATGCCCTGCACCCCGGAAACCAGGATGCATGCACGGAAACCCTAGCAGACCCCGAGTAGAGTACTCAGACACCACTCACCTCCACTCCTAGCGACTGAACACCTAAACCCAAGGATGCCGGCGCAGAGGTGAGTAGTGGCTGACCCCAGGCCACATCCTGACACTCACATTCCACCACTGCTCAGTGTTCACATTCCACCATTGCTCAATGCTCACATTCCACCACTGCTCAGTGCTCACAACGTGCTCCCATTCCAACCATTGCTCAGTGCTCATGTCAGAATCAGATCATCAGATTGAGGATTTAAATCGCTAGAATAAGTCCTAAACTGTCTGATGACAAAAGAAGTGGCCTGGCCTAATTTTGATGGTGGCATGTGGAGGAGAGGAGATGGAATAAATAGATGCAAAGGACCACATAGCATACAGAGGTGCATTTGGAGCAGAGGGCATTTAAATAGTAGAGATGAACAGGTTCGATTACCTGAGAACCGAACCCACCCAAACTACAGGAATCCGAGTCAGATCCGAGTCGACCCGGGTTTTCCCGCTTGACTTGGATCTGAAAACAAAGCAAAATGTCATCATTCCACTGTTGGATTCTTGTGGGTTTTGGATTCTATAAAAGTCCCGCGATCACCGCCATTTTTCATTCTGGCTGTGGAGAGTGAAGACGGAGGGAGCTTTGACCTGTGCTGTGCTGTTGTTAATTGCACGCTGATGCATAGGGACTGGCTACTGTTGTCCATAAGGGCAGGTTGTTGTCTATAGAGGGGCTGGCTGTCGTTGTCCTGTCCATAGGGGCTGGCTGTCATTGTCCTGTTCATAGGGGCTGACTGGCTGTTGTTGTCCCGTCCATAGGGGCTGGCTGTTTTTCAGTCCATAGGGGCTGGCTGGCTATAGCGGTGTGTTGTCCAGGGGATGCTCTGTCCTTCAGGGGTGCTCTTCACCCACCCCCAGTGTGAAAAAAATAAAAAAAATTAGTGTTAGCCACACTTGTCATCAGTGCAGGGGTCTGCTAAGGGGCTGCTGCTTCTTTTCAGGGGTTCACCCCAGTGTTAAAAAAAATTAAAATAAACATTTTTTTTCTGTGTGGCATGTTAGCCACACCTGTCATCGGCGTAGGTGCACAGGGGTGCTGTGCTGCTGTCTGGCAAGGGGCTGCTGGCCCCCAAAAAATGAAAATAAAATATTTGTATCTGTGTTAGCCACACCTGTCATTGGCGTAGGTGTGCTGGGGTGCTGTGCTACTATCTGTTAAAGGGCTGCTGTCCAAAAAATAAGAAAAACAATTTTTTTGTGTGTGCATGTTAGCCTCACCTGTCATCGGCGTTGGTGCGCAGGGGTGTTGTGCTGTTGTCTGTCAAAGGGATGCTGCCCAAAAATTAAAAATTAAATTAAAATTTTGTGTGCGTGTTAGCCACACCTGTCATTGGTGTAGGTGCGCAGGGGTGCTGTGCTCCTGTCTGTCAAAGGGATGCTGCCCAAAAATAATAAACAATTTTTTGTTGTGTGCATGTTAGCCTCACCTGTCATTAGCATAAGTTCTCAGGGGTGTTGTGCTCCTGTCTGTCAAAGGGCTGCTGCCCAAAAATATATATATTTGTGTGTGTGTGTTAGCCACACCTGTCATTTGTGTAGCTGTGCAGGGGTGCTGTGCTGCTGTCTGTCAAAGGGCTGCTGCCTCTTTCAGGGGTTCACCCCCAGTGTTCCATAGAAAATATTTTTTTTTGTTTGTGTGTGGTTGTGTGCGTAGTGAGTATGGAGGACAGTAGCATGACCAGAGAGCAGGATCCACATACCAGTCTTGTAGCTTCTGGCAGCAGTCATGATGACGATGCAAGACTTATCTATATAGGCCGATGTACCAGTGCTTAAGTCAGGCCCAAAAATGTACTTTTACCCTGTTAAAGCAAAAAATATTTAAAGTCAGTCTCAGAGAAACAAAAAATTGGCAATATGGCATTCACTACACAAAGTGTCAAGGAAAGGATAAGGCCTTGGCCTTTATTATTTATGACTGGTGGTTCTAGCGATGATAATTTAAAAGCCCCTCTGCTTGTAGGAGAGGTACAAAAAAATAAAAAATTGTTAAGATGAGTAATACACCAGAACAAACTGTGTGCTCTGCAATCACACTGTTGCCATGTGTGAGCCAGACCTTTCTATTAATACTGCACTTGAAGAGGATCCTCCTTCCACCATTTGTGTGTCTTCTTCTGACGTAGAAATCAAGGATGCTTCTGTGTAATTGCACGATGAGGATGTCCTTTCAAAAATGGTTTTGTGGGGGCCCAAAAAAACTAATGAGTTCAGCCACGAAAGTGTCAGTCCTAGTGGCTAAAGTTTTTGGTTTGTTAAACTGTGCATGTCCTTTTTAATATCCCACATAAGAGTGGGAGGGAGGGACAATCCTTTACCTGCATGAGGAGGATATTTATATAGTTGGCAATAACAATAAGGATGATGAGGATGTTGATGGCGAGGATGTTTGTGTAAAATCTGTAAATCAGGCAACAGTTGTTGTTGCCCATGGTGGGAAAAATCCCATTGTTGGCATGCCTGGGCAAAGGGACAAAATATCCACTTCTCATGTGTGGAATCATTTCCACCCAAATCCGAACAACTTTTGCCAAACCAGTTGTGAACGTTTCCAAATAACAGTGAGTAGAGGTAAGGACCTTAACCATCTTGGAACCTCCTCCCTGTTACCTCACTTGCAGCGCATTCATCAAATTGGAAAGGGTATTTCAAATTCTAAAACTGTGGGGATGTAAAACGAAAAACAATCAGTCCAGTGTCACCTAGCTGCTCCCTTCTATCTGGATCCAAGCATCTGCAATCTCCACCACCAACACCTGCATCATCATCAACATCCTCATTCATGATCGGAAGTAGTCCTGCATCCAATTTCATAAGGACTGACTCCTCTCCTACCTGTGATTCCTCAGAAGTATCCTTCAGTGCTATGCCTGTTGCTGCTGCTGGGAGTGGATCTTCATCCCTGAAAGGGACCAAGATGACTACTAATAGTAGTAATTTAAAAAAAACAATTTACTATTAAACAGTCCTTTGATAGAGGAAGTAAGTATAACAGCTGTCACCCAGTTTCACAGCGGATAACTGACGCCATGACGGTTGTGCTAGTATTAGATGGTGAAATTATAACAAAATAGGATGATAGTGTGGAGGAAGTTCAAAATGAGGATGAGGGGGAAATTTATGTCCTATCTGATGGTAATAAGGATGTTGATGATAAGGATGTGGTCTGTGTAAATCATCAACCAGTGGCAGCAGTTCTTGCTCATTATAAAAAGAAAGCCAGAAAAGCCACATCTTGGGTGTGGAATTATTTGAATCTAAATTCTGACAACAGTTGTAAAGGCATCTGTTCCATTTGTAAAGCCAAAGTTATCAGAGGAAGGGACATTAACTATCTAGGCACCTCCTCCCTGTTACGTCATTTGCAGCGAGTTCAAGCAATTTGTTTAACAAAATTATAATAATTTGTAAATTAATAACAAGCAGTCCAGTATGAGTTACCGGCAGTTTGGATCATAACATGCAATCTCCACCACCAACACCCTCATCATCAACCTCCTCCTTAATAATTGAAGGTAGTCCTTCCAAAATATGTTTTGTGGGGGCCCAAAAAAACCAAGGAGTTCAGCCACGAAAGTGTCAGTCCTAGTGGCTAAAGTGCTTAGTTTGTTAATCTGTCCTTTTTTCTATCCCACATAAGAGTGGGTGGGAGGGACAATTCTACCTTGCACCTCTTTCCTTTACATTTGGCACAATTTGGGGCATTGCCAACTGACATTATAGTTGATTAAACTGCCATCCTGTCTGCCACTGCTGTGTGGCAATGTCTCATAGATGTCTGATATTTTTTTACACTGCCGAGTGTTTGTGTCGCTGCTCTGTCGCTTACTTTAGCCAGCCAGCTCGCTGCAGCCTTTGCCCTGTATTGGTGAAAAATAGTGAAATCAATATTGAGGAGGTTAATAATGCCTGGAAATGCCTCAAAATGATTGTTATTAAGGGTAATAATACTGTAGGAACAAAAACAGGCCCAAATGATGTGGTTTTTAGCTGTTTATATAATTTTTTGGAAAAAATCCAGATCCAAAACCAAAAAACAAAACACCAAGGAAAAAAATCCCAAACCAGATTCAGATCCAAAACCAGGGGAGATCCAGATCCAAAACCAAAACACGGAGGTCACCGCACATCTCTATTAAATAGGCAAGTGGGGCTCTGATAACATATAAAGTGCATGGGGCTAGGGCCAATAAATAGCTTTGGCCACGCCCCCTGTAAAGGGTAACATGACTTTTTCATTTTCACATTTGTTACCAAAACTCTCTCTACACTGCCTACTGTATGTTATTACTGATCACACCTAATACTATACTAATGCTAGTCCTGTGCAGCTGTGTACATCATAATCTGCTTAGTCATCACTGTGTCTTTTCCTGCACAAATGCGTCCAACTCTACGTGAGCTTTATCATTAATCATGTTTTCCTTAGTAATGAATATACCATTTCTATTCACCTTCAGAAGTCTTAGCAGGTTACCATAGTAGGAAAACCTCTATGATGTGCGAGAGTAACATCCGCTAGGGTTTCCTGCCATATAACCCGCGTTGTATTAGTGCATGAGGCAGGAGCTGTGACTGCTGCTCTCACCCAAGGTACAAAGCTGAGCTAGAAGCTCTAGTGCTGCTTCAGTGGCTCTTTTCTCCGGATTCTGTGATGCCTGGAGAGATACCTAGCGTGTCCTTATGGCATTATGACATCACATGTGCGGGTGATGTCATATGACTGTGGTATGAGATCATGATATACAGTGATATTAACCATCGGAAGGCTGCTCACCTGCTTGTGTGTATTCAGAAGTGAGTCTTATGCTGGGCAGATGGGTCTTGAGTGAGAAAAAAATCGTTTTGTCTATGAGCAGTTTCCACAGTCATACAAGGTTCCAGAAAACATGCACACGCCAAGGAGCAGAGACACGTAGCTGTAAAATATCTGCATAGAAGGCCAATAAAAGGGTCAGCTTTACATTAAATCCTTAACATAACCCACATTAATGCTGTTTTCTGAGATTCCTGGAAAGAATGTAGAATGTCGCTTATTCTGCACTTTCTCAGGAAATTGAGAGCATTAAAAGCACATGGCAATCCAGCTGTGTAACGGAATCCCTTCTAATGTTCCCCAATCTATATATACAATGATAAATGAAAGGTCAAGTATAGAACTGCAGTACTACAAATGCCTTTTCTTAGTATGTTTATTGAATAAATGTCTTACAGGCAGATAATTGATACATAATAATATACCGCATTCCTAATCTTACTCTATCAGTTTTCTTATAAGAGATAAGATTCAAAGTCATTGCGACGATCCTGCTACAGTCTATCAAAATGAAACCACAGTGGTGTCTTTAATTCATTCAATACATTCATATAATTTATTGTTTATTTACAACAAAGATCGTGATCTTTAATCTCATGGAGGCTCTTAACTTGCACCAAAAACCATGAGAATAATAATAGGGAGAATCGTGCAAAGTCTCTTCAGCTTTGCTGGTCCACATAGCTGGGAATAACTCATGGCATTGCATCTAGACATATAGCCAGAGATGGTGATTGATAACTCAAAAAGGCTTGTTAAGTAGACCCAGGAAACTATTTGCAACAGAGGTCTATAGGGATCGAATCAAGCAGTATTAAGAGGATACTGCCAGAAAAATCTTCCAGTAGATTGTTCCTGGCTTACACCAGGAGAGAACAGTAGTATATGTGCCTGTATTACATGAGGAGAGAACAGTAGTGTATGTACCTGGGATACACCAGGAGAGAACAGTAGTATATATGTGCCTGTGTTACACCAGGAGAGTACAGTAGTATATGTGCCTGTGTTACATCAGGAGAGAACAGTAGTGTATGTGCCTGGGTTACACCAGGAGAGAACAGTAGTATATGTGCCTGGGTTACACCAGGAGAGAACAGTAGTATATGTGCCTGGGTTACACGAGGAGAGAACAGTAGTATATGTGCCTGGGTTACACCGGGAGGCAGCAGTAGTATATGTGCCTGGGTTACACCAGGAGAGAACAGTAGTATATGTGCCTGGGTTCCACCAGGAGAGAACAGTAGTATATGTGCCTGGGTTACACCAGGAGAGAGCAGTAGTAGTATATGTGCCTGGGTTACACCAGGAGGAAACAGTAGTATATGTGTCACTCGGTTACACCAGGAGAGAACAGTAGTATATGTACCTGGGTTACACCAGGAGAGAAAAGTAATATATGTTCCTGGGTTACAACAGGAGAGAAAAGTAATATATGTGCCTGGGTTACACCAGGAGAGAGAACAGTAGTATATGTGCCTGGGTTACACCGGGAGGCAGCAGTAGTATATATGCCTGGGTTCCACCAGGAGAGAACAGTAGTATATGTGCCTGGGTTATACCAGGAGAGAACAGTAGTATATGCGCCTGGGTTACACCAGGAGAGAACAGTAGTATATGTGCCTGGGTTACACCAGGAGAGAACAGTAGTATATGTGCCTGGGTTACACAAGGAGAGAACAGTAGTATATGTGCCTGGGTTCCACCAGGAGAGAACAGTAGTATATGTGCCTTGGTTATACCAGGAGAGAACAGTAGTATATGTGCCTGGGTTACACCAGGAGAGAACAGTAGTATATGTGCCTGGGTTACACCAGGAGAGAACAGTAGTATATGTGCCTGGGTTACACAAGGAGAGAACAGTAGTATATGTGCCTGGGTTCCACCAGGAGAGAACAGTAGTATATGTGCCTGGGTTACATCAGGAGAGAACAGTAGTATATGTGCATGGTTACACCAGGAGAGAACAGTAGTATATGTGCCTGGGTAACAACAAGAGAGAACAGAAGTATATGCAGCTGGATTCCACTAAGCCTCTGGAAGTTTTTGGAGGCTGCAGTATTTTCTGAGAGGCCTCCCAGGGGATGATGGATCCCCATGTTCAGAAGGAAGATGGCGATCCCCAGGCTTCTGGCACTGGTATGTACCTTTTTCATCTGATCCTTGCCAAGGCCCTGGAATACCTGGGAGAATAACAATGGAGGCTTTGCTGAAGTCAGAGACTGAGCAAGTGATTATGGCTGGCCCAGTGGCTGCTGGTCCTGCAAAGGTCCCCCAACTGGTGTCACCATCGGTGGAGCCATCTAAACTGATGGAAGCTGGCCCCTTGGGTGAATTAATCCTTGAGGGTGAAGTCTCCATGCTTACCAGCAGTGAAGAGGTGCCACATTTTTTGCTGGAGTGTCTGGAGGAACAGTCCTTTAGAAAATATGAATTTGCCCAGATTGGGCTGGAGGAATGAAAAAAAAAAAAAGCTTCAGAGAATCCAAGGCCAGATCAGTGCTAAGTGCAAAAAGCGGAACTCCTGTCGGACCTGGGAGAGGCCGATTATCCATGATGAGCTCCTGAAGTTGGCAGAGAAACATGGTGCCTGCAAACGTTGCAACACCATGCTGAAAGCACATGCCCTGCTGAGAGAAAGTAAGGAAATATTTACCAATAACCCTTTGAAGGATGGTGTCCTAGCCCCAGTATCAGAGGGAGATCTTAAGGTTGCTGATGTGGGCAAGGTGGTTGTTACTAGTGATCTGGTGATAGCTGCTGTAGGTCTGGCAGAGACTGAAGGGTGAGCGGCAGCTGCAGTCAGTACATTGGTGACCGCAGGAGCTCCAGTAAACTTACCGGGTAACCTGGTGGCTGGTGAAAATGAGAAGATGGAGGAGGTCAGCAGAAGTCTGCAGTGCCGTGGTCCCAGTAAAAAAAGGCAGTATGATGGCAGAAGCTTGTGGTGGCGGAGCAGAGGGCATGATGGCTGCCGAGGCAATGGGTGACACCGGGACCCTGATGACTGCTACAGCTCTCTGTGGTCCTGTTCCTTCAGCACTGACCCTAAAGGCTGCAAGCTTGGCTCCGGCTCAGGACGGAGGATTATTAAAAACTGAAAAGAATGCTGAGGCTGGCTCCTTACATGTGTATATAGTGGCGGGCAATGGCCAAGCAGCAGGGGAGACTCCAGGGGGCGTGGCCTAAGATGCAGAGAAGAATGGATTGATGTTAGGAGTCCCTGTGATTGCGGGGAGACTGGCTCAGGGACTCCCTGCTGCTGAGAGAGCCAGTTTAACCCCAGCCCAGGCGGAGATTGCAGACTCTGTCCTGAGGGGGTCATTGATATGCCTGCAAGGTCACTTACTGCAATTAATTTGATAAATGACAATCATATAAGACTAACTGAGATTAGTAAAGCTGGTAATAATGTTGGTAATTTAGGAACCAATGTGCCAGCCCCAGTGGTTACGCCTTTTATTCCTCGCAATATAAAACCGGGTTCTGTGTCATATGCAAAGGCAGTTTCTAGTTTAGCTCAAACAAGTGCAGGGGCTGATCCAAGCATAGGAGGGGGACCACCCACAAAAAGGAGGAATGTGATTCAGTTCAGAATGGCTGGAGACTGGGAGCACCCCTTAAAATCTAAGTTTTTGGACATGGTGGTTTTGTTGGGGTTTTGGGGCAAGAGATCTATATGTCTGTATACACCCCATAAAGACCTCTGAATATGACCTTGGTTTCATATCATTAAATGCCTCCAAGCATTTAAAACAAGATGGGAGCAAAATAGATTGAGTGAGCCCTACAATTTCTATAAAACAAATACTATCACAAGGCAAGATAGGGTTAAAGTCACTATTTTTGTGAGAAATTAGTCTCTACCCCATCTGATATCACCTACTGGCTGTCCCGGTATTGTACAGTTCTGTCCCCATTAATTAAGTGTGACCATACTAAAGGAGTTTGGAGGGGCGCTTAGTCCATTTTTGTGAGACTCCGCTCTAGTCGTGCTAAGACCCCACACTTACCATCTGCGGCCTACGTAGGTCGTGACAGGCCCCAATGCTTCTATCAAGGCCAAAACAGAGCCTGTCATAAGAGTGGGGACTTCAGGCACCGGAGTGGAGACTGTACGACAATAAAATGCGCCCTGTGTAATCAAATAGGACACATATTTCAGGGACTGCACCAAGGTTAGGTGCAATCTATATGGCACCAATGGTCACCCATATAGCAGGTGCCCCAATGCAGGGCATAATGTGGGTGTTGAGGCAAGTACTACAGCACAGGAGGTAGATGATAATAGCATGCTCAAAATAGTCATACACCAAGATACACTGCAACAACAAGAGAAAGGAAAGGGTAATAAAAATCAGGTGGGAGGTAGTGACAAGAATCAGGCCGAGACTGGTGAGGGATCTTATCAGACAGTGACGAGGGGTGGGAAAAGGAGGTTAAGACGAAAAATATGAATGTTATTTGCACAAACAAGTTTGATGTCTTGTCTTCTTTGAGGGTGAGGGTGAAGGAGAGGTTGTGTTGGTAGGGGGTAAGGAGCTTATTTTTGTATTAAATAATCCTAGACCCAAAAGAACAAAAAAGGATTCTAAGCTACTAATGCATGAAGTGGTGGTGCATGTGGAACACAGGGGCAAGAGAGGATGGAGTGGGTAGGCTGCTAAAAAGACTAGGCAAGTACCCCCCAGGATGACTTGGAATGGGATCCAGCAGGCATAGAGCTTAGTCAAGTCTTGGAATCCCTTTTAGAAGAAAAGAAAATAGCAAGGTGAGGAGGTGAATGGGAAGGCTCTCAGATGGTAGTGGAGGAGACCCCTAGCCAAGAACTTGAACATCCTCCTCATCTGGAACACCATAAGGGGAATGATGGTGGAGAAAACTTGGATGTAATCCCTGAGGACCCTGATCTGGATCCTCCCCAAGAAAAGTTTGGGTGTGGGGTAGGTATGGACTCTAGGGAGGATTTTGTAGCAGTAGGGCCTAAAGGTCCACATGGTGGAGCAGTGAACCCTGATGTTAGTGGTAGTGATGGAGGTGGGTGTGTGGTGGATGAGGGTGTTGTGGAAGAAGTGATTTTGGAGGATGATGATGGTATTCCTTTTTGGTTTTTCTTGTAAGTGGTTGGGGTCCTCTGATGAGGATTGTGAGAAACAAGTAAAGAGAAAGTGAATGAGTCCTACATGTATAATCCAAGAACCATGGATCCCCATATATATATATGATTTGCCACCATTACTGTGGCTTCCGGGCTTTCTGAAAGTGCTCGATTTCGGGCATTTCTTTTTTTGATACAGTTGATGTAGATTTGTTATTTTTGCAAGAGTCCAGGGTGGGCGATTTGGCCACAATCCATCAGGCCAAATCCAAGTGGAAGAGGGTTCATCTTTCTGGTCTCTTGCTGCCGAGCCGTGCAGTGGTCTGGCGGTACTTTTTACTGGCATGGTAACTGTGCGCTGGATTATAGAATTCTGGGTAGGTATGTGCATGGTTCTGGATGTCAACCTGAGAGGATATGACCTGAGGCTAATCAAAATCTATGGGCCCTAGTCAAAATGGAAGAGGAAATGTATTTTCAGGGAGATAAAGCTGTTTCATTTTACATCCCAGCAGATTGTCTTTGAAGGTGATTTTAACACCGTCAATAGGCCTAAAGACAGAGGAGACACCAGAGCAACCTTGGGTTATGATTCCAACTTTTTAGATAAAAAATATATAACCTAAGCGCCAATGATGGTGTGTTGTTTTTTCCCCTCATTGTGTGAATTGCAGCACACCCGCAGGAAGTTTTGCCAGACTTCCAACAATAGCAAAAGTACACACAGAAAAAGCAGGTGGCGCATATTAACACACAGCGGGGAGTATTAAATATTCCTTTATTAAAATCTCATATATCTGAGTATAAATATACATCCAAAAGCATATAATAAAACTCCCGGTAGTGTAAAAACATGTAAACAACGTGTACTAAATAGAATACAGAGGGCCAAATGTAATAGGTTGTCTGTTTTAGTAACAGTACAAACTCGCACTTTCTCGCACTTTTAAAAAGTGCGAGTTTGTACTGAAACTCGCAAATTCAATAGCCTGCAAACTTTGCAGCTCGAGGCTACTGCATTTGCGAGTTTAGGAGAGTTTAGGACTATGTGAACTGACACCTTTTAATGCGAGGAGCATTAAAAGGTGCGAGTTTTAGAGAAGCCATCACAGATCAGTGAGATCCGTGATGGCTTCTGTGTGTGTGTAAAAAAAAAAAAAAATGTGCACCCCCCTCCCCAAAAGCATAACCAACCCCGGGCTTTATAAAGCCTGTTCTGGTTCTAAAAATTTTAGTAAATCCCTGTGATATTGCCTGAATTCGCAATGCGAATTCAGTTGGTAATATCACACTACAATCTGCATTACAAATGCGGATTTTAATAAATAAAGGAGAGGGGGAGAGAGGGAGAGAGAACAATGTGTAATTATGCAATCTTCCACAAGAACAAAATACACCACTTCTGTTAACTTTTAACAAAGGGAAGAATTATGGATAAATGTGTTATATTCCTATATACTTGCATTTTTGTGTTGTGAAAACTATAACAACTTCTATTGCTTCTCTCTGAGTAGATACATGTGTACAGAGGTTATATAAGGACACGCATCTGAAAATCAATTTTAGGTCAATAAGATTTACCTCTTTCTCGGTGTGATCCCCTGTGCCAGTTTCTGAGAAGCAATTTATGTGATAAATTCTGTAGAATAAGTAGAGAAGCTGAAACACAGCTGATCCTGGCAGACAGCTACCAGGCTGATAGGTTTTAAGAGTGATTATATGACAAACCTTTGACACAATAAATATAATCCCAATAGCTATTGGCAATCACTGACTACCTCCCAGTCGAGAGTCATCCTTTTCCAGTGTAATATCCATTTACTGTACACTGGTATCTGTCCAGAATACAGAAAACAACAATTACTCGGAGTGAAGGACCTGTAACATGCATTGCATTGTGATCTCAGCAGGCCATTCCTACAGTATGCTTCTGTTCACACTTTAATCATATTTTTTTTCAAATGTCCCCTGCTACCCTAATTAAGTCTCCACAAAGGAGGACACAATCTGCTCTATAAGCCATAAACTTCAACGTCATTGTATTACTTGTGTTATAGCATGGTAGGGTCATTGGTAAGAAACCCCTAACCAAATTACTGAACAACTATTAAAAGAATATATACAGCATGTACAGTAACTGTCTGTACAGACCTGTCAGAATAAGGGGCCAAATCATAATTAAGCCACAATGGACCACAAAAATGAAGCATCCAATTCATAGAAACACAGAATGTGATGGCAGATAAGAACCACTTTGCCAATCTAGTCTGCCCCTTTTGTAACCTTTTGGTAACCTCAACCCTATGCGATCCTCAGTTCTGTGTAAGGATATTCCTATGCCTATCCCAAGCATGTTTATATTTCTCCACTGTCTTAGCCACCTCTGATGGGCGGCTATCCCACTTATCCGCTACCCTTCCTGTGAAGTAATTTTCCTCAAATTTCCCATGAACCTACCACCCTCCTTTCTAACCAGTGCATGTCCTCGTGTTCTAATACTCCTCTTACTATGATAAATGTCTACCTCCTGCACCTTAGGGTTTATATCCTTCTGGAGATGTGGCCTCCAAAACTGAGCACAGTATTCTAGATGAGGCCATACCAATGACCTATACAGGGGTATTATCACCTCTTTCTTTCCCTCTACTGATTCCGTATGCAACCAGCTTCTGATTGACCTTTCTCATTGCTTTGTTACAATGCTTACCAGGCTTTATGTCACCTGAGATAGTGACTCCTAGATCACTTTCCTCCTCATTAGTTTCCATTATAGTACCCTTATTACTACATTTAGCTTTGGAGTTTTGATACCCAAATGCATGATTTTGTATTTTTTGGCATTACACTATACAGGGGCGTCTTAAGAGAGGAGGGGGCCCATGTGCACTCCCCGTGCGGGCCCTCTCCTCTCTCTCCCCAGTGGCCGGCAGCCGACTGACATGGCTGGCCAGCTGCCGGAGCATTAGTAGACTCCGGTGTTCTAAGCAGCGCTGACACCCACCGCGGGACCACGGACAGGTAAGTTTAAAATAAAATGGGTGCAGGGTGTGCTGAGCGGGGTGCCCCTGGACCTGGGGGCCTGTGTGCCCCGCGCACACTGCACCCATTATAGATACGCCACTGACACTGTACTTATTAAAATGCTCTGTTTTCTATCCTGCAACCAGGTTCTTATCCATTCAGCCATCTTAGAATCAAACTTTTGATTTTATATAACAGTCTACGATGGGTCTAAGGCCTTACTAAAGTCTTATAAGCTATATCTCCCCCCTCCTTCCTTGATCTATTACTTTAGTCACCCAGTCAAAAAAAGAATAGCAATGATCTGCTATGGCCTTGTCTCGCTCACCAGGCTCTCCCTGTACATATTTAGTCTTATTATTCCTCTTTTTGTTTCTCTCCTTTCATTTATATACCTAAAAAATGTGTTGCCCCCTTTACTTATTTACTGGGCCATCATCTCCTCAACTTGGACCTTTGCACATCTGATCATCTTCTTAACCTCCTTCCGTATGACAAGATACCATTATTCTGAGTGTGCTTATATTCCTTAAATTCCATCTTTTCTGCTGTCACAATACTGTACTTGCTACTTATTTTGCAAACCACACTGGTTTCCTCTTCCTTGTGCTTTTCCTAACTCTCATTGCAAAGATCTGCTGCTGCTAGTAGTATTGCCCTCTCCTGCACTCCTCCACGTTCCTCCAATCTGCCAATGAGTCAGTTACACATCTCATCTCTGGATAGTCAGCAGTCCTAAAATAACACCTTTGTGTCTGTGTGGCCTGAGTCGGACCCTGTGTTTATACTAAACCATACTGCCTCATGGTCACTGGATCCCAGGTTCTCTCCAACACTTTGTACTTTGTACATCTGATATCCTATCACCATTTGTAAATATCAAGCCTAATATTGCATCTTTATGATTTGTCTCTGTCACCAATTCCTTGAAGAATGCTCCCTGCAAGGAATTCGGAATGTCCTCACTTCTACAGGAACTTGGATAAGACCCCTCCCAGTTTACATCAGGTAGATTAAAGTCTCCCATGATTATTACTTCTCCTTTTAAAGCCATTTTAGTGATGTCCTGTAATAGGTTCCTGTCCAGTTCCTCCTCCTCCTCCTCCTGATCTGGTGGTCTATAGATCACCCCAGTGTGAAGTGTGATGAAAAGCCTTTCCCCCATTACAATGGTCACTCAAAGGGTCTCAGTCTTTATGCGTTTTTTCTCATACATTGCTACCCCTCCTCCATTCTTCCCACTCTGTCCTTCTTAAATAATGTATATCCCGGTATAGCTATGTCCCAGTCGTGATTGTTACTGCACCATAACTCTGTAATAGCCAAAAAATCAGGATCAACTCTTATCAATATTGCAATTAGTTCTGGGATTTTATCTTCTAAGCTTATAGAATTTGCACACATACTGTACTGTAGTGCTAATAGTTCTGTTTGTGCATCTCCTGTTCCCAGCTACTGTATGTTCCCCTCCTTGCCTGTTTATTTGGTTGTGATCTCTGGGCCTGATTCAGCAAGAAACGCAACTACGGTTATGCACGCAATCAGACATCGCAGTACACGTGCGCAAACCAGCTAGTGCGATCGCAGTGACTACGCAGACCTTCGCAGAGTGATTGACAGAAAGTACAGTTGGTAGGAGGTGATGACCCCCTCATAGCACTCACTGGCCACACCACAGATCTAATGTCCCCCTCATATCTCTCACTGCTACCTCATACCTTACTTACCCTTCATAGCTCTCACTGCTACCTCATACTTTACTTACCCTTCATAACTCTCACTGCTACCTCATACCTTACTTCCTGCTCATAGCTCATACTTTACCCCTCATAGCTCATACATCATCCTCATAGCTCTCAAAGCCCCCTTATATCTATCACTGCCCAACACCTTTGTAATTGCCTCACAAGTCTCAGTGCCATCTCAGGGGGCTCACTGTCCTTTCATGCCCTTGCTGCACCTCATACAGATGGGCCCAGCTAGTTTGTTGCTCCATACGCCATGTAGCGCACCATGCATCTCATGCCACACAGTTCGCCTTGAGCTGCGCCACACAGAATGTTTCATAACAGAACGTAGCATTTCACTGGAAAAAAGTCATAATGTGTCATAAGTTTTAAATCATTATATTAAGTGTGTGAGTCCTGTACTTTTTTATAAAAATATTTCACATGCACGCACAGGCGGGATAAATATTTACTAATGCTCCCCAACCATCATTCACTTCTATTCAATGCCACTGAACTCAATACATTGTCCACAACTTCCCACCACCTGGCTTTTCTATGCTACTTTATGTCACTGTACTGCTGATGTACCGTGTGCTCAAGAAAGTGGTGTGCGTTGCTCCATACAGTACCCATGTAGCGCCCTGCTAGTCACGCTGTGCTGTGGTGTATGGAGTCTCATAGTACTGTGTATGCCCAGTGGAGCCAGTCGGGAGTTACACACACACAGTGCATCCCAGACTTAGATACTCTAGTGATTTCATGACTTAGAAACTAGTAGTGGGCTCTGTTTAAATGAGGGGTCTCTGTATTAAAACTGACTGTGCATTTTAAGCTGCACTATTGCATCACTGTCAGTCCCAGACTTTGATATTAAAGCATTTTTTTACACACATACTGGCTAATCATTGACGAGTTGGCTGTGGAGTTGGGGAGTTCCACAGCCGATGAGATGGATCGGTCACATTTAGGTAATGTACTGAAGGTTCTTCTGCTGCTGCTCCAGACACCCAGTTGTTTTTACCATGCTCCACAGTGCATTCTAAAATATGGTGACCTAAAAATATAAATACTAAAATAATGGCATAATGTGAACTGGTTGCACTGCAATGTGGCATAGTGTGATTTGTGGGCACTACAATGTGACAATGTGAAGTGGTGACACTACAATTCAACAGTAAATAATGTTACACGGCAGCTCTACAATGTTGCATAATGTAAAGGGTAATCTCAATTATCATATCTTTTTTTTAAAACAGAGCTAATTCCTCTCTGACCACACAGGCACCAGGACCAAAGGGGCCCATGCGGGCAGGGCTGCCATCAGGGGGAGACTGCTGGGACTCCAGTCCTGGGCCCGGAGAGAGAGGTGGCCCAGGTAGCGGAGGTGTGGAATGCAGTGATGTGCGGTACCGAATGTCACTGGTGGAATGCACCAGGGGCAGGCAAAGAAGAAAAGAGTCTTGGTGGCATTTAAAACATGGATCCGGCTGCGAGCCAATCACAGCTCCCGGAAAGGCAGCCAGCCAATCAGCAGTGGCCGCTGCTGATTGGCTGCAGTTCCATGAGCCAATCATAGCTCATGGAACAGCAGCCAGCCAATCAACAGCAGCCGCTCCATGTATTAAATGCCACAAGACTATTGTACTCCTCTTCTCTGGCTGCTGCCTGTGTTTTCCCAAGTGTCCAGGTGAGTTTGGGATCTATTGTAGGGAGGGGGTGCCTAATTTATGTACAATATATATAATCACACATGTGGGTAAGTGCTGTTATATTACTTGCTGTGCTGATACTTACATCTGTATGCTTATTATAATTTAATATAGCTAAGCACCAGAGGTTTTTTTTGTATGTATATGTGTGTGTGTGTGTGTATATATATATATATATATATATATATATATACATACATACACACACAAAACATCTTGTGCTTAGATATATTAAAGTAAAAACATGCAAATAGAAATGTCAGCACAGCAAGTGATATAGCAGCACTTACGAACAAATAATCTGTGCCCCCAATAGGTCCAGCCCTCCCTCTACCTCACCTCCAAAGTAGCTCCACCCACATACACAGCTCCAAACACCTCTGCCCCACACCCCGGGGTGGGGGGGCTCTGCCTAATTTGTCAGTACCGGGCCCCACCATTTCTGATGGCAGCCCTGCAAGGAGACAATATATCCTTGTGCCTTTGGTGTTCCTCCCTCTGAGTCCATGCTGGTGTCCCTGAGCCCCCACATTCTGCAGCAAGGGCAGAAATCCCAGCAGCCACCCTCACTTTGCCCCTGAGTTGATGTGTTTTTTATTAAATTCAGTAAAATACAGTTAGTTTTGTATTTCCACCCATTTTACTGAACCTCTGTGGGAAGATAAGAGACAATAAAACAAAAATGTTGCTGTAACAAAATTGCTGATGCAAACTCGAAGCGACAGCCTTGTCTAGAGATTACTTACATGAAAATGCAGAACATTGCTACCACATTATTTTCAAGGCATGGTGCTCTGAAATTTTATGTTCCAACTGTATATTAATCCTAATACAGGATATTCACAAAGTACTTGCATTTTAGTATTCTGCACTCTCAAGGTAATAATTAAGCAGTGATAAATTGTATGGGGTGGGTATTAGACATATTGGCTTTTTAGCTGCTCTCCTTATGTGAAATGTTTTGGAGTTACATGAAGTTTTGTTCTGTCCTTAGATAACCTGAAAATATCTGCAGCTTTCTGCATCTTATATTCCTATTTTCACTGTAACTTAAATCTATGCAAGAAGTTTCCCCTTATATTAATTTTACATTATAATAATTCCTGGCAGGTGTTGGGCAAATTCATTTTGCATTTTATTTTATCTTTCCGATGAACAAATTGGAACAATACACAAGACGCTTATTGACATGGCAGGATCTGGAATACAGAATAAAAAGTATATAATCACGCCGAGATGACAGTTATATTTTACGGGCCAAGCTGGTGTTTTTGCTATGTAATTAAGACTGTGCACTAACCAAAATAAAATGTGTTGAGATGTCTGCTGGTTCTTGCCAACATTCAGCTGACAGCTGACGGTACATAGCTAAAGTTAGAACTATCTGAGCATTATAGAAATCACAGCATATTTTTGGATTTGCTGATATATTGGACAAAATGACAAGACTGGGAAACAAGGGGGTGGGGGCTTTGTTCCAGCTCTGGGCTTATTCAGCAGGCGTGGCTCCATACTGAGCATGTGCAGTACGGGTCCTGCGTGATCGCATGCAGCCCGGTAGCACACTGTCAGTGATTGAAAGTCTGCTGCCGTTAGTGGGCAGGAGGGGCAGCGACGGCCTCAGTTTCATAATATGGAGGCGTGTCTCCGCCATTGGGGGGAGGGAAGAGGCCATCAGCGATCTTTCCTGGCTTCTTTGTGGTATCTGGTACGTTACACTGTATTATAATGCTTTTAGATACAAGCTGCCTTTTCTATTGGAGATGACTAGATCATGAATAGAGTTGGTTGATAGCCGGTATATGAACAGCCTGACCCTGGGAATTGCTGTGAATAATTAACTCTGAGTGGCCTCTAACCACAGTCTCTGCAGACTATGGGTAGTATTCAATTACAGTAGAAGCAAAAAGTCCGGCAACTGACTTTTCGCCGTCATCGCTAGTTTTGGATGTGAAAAAGTATCGCGCTCGTCCGCTCTTATCCCTGTATTCCATTCTGAAATCGGGACCCGGTGAAACTGAAATCGGCACAAAGTTCTGTTAGTTTTGGGGAAATCATCCTGACCCCCCCAAAAGATGCACTGACATTGGGGATCACTATGGATACCCCCAAAAAGAGCCCTGCTGAAGGTATTTGGCCACTTTAAATGGTCTCAATAGCTGCTATTTAGTGTCTTTTAAAAAGTGGTGAAGAATAGCATTTTGGAGGTTTTTTGGTGAAAATGAGTAGTCCCAGTAAATTTGGGGTACATGAAAATGGGGGCTAGCATATTTTGAAGTTGCTAATGTGAAGTATTAAAAACTTGTACAATCTGGTTGCAGCAGGTGGATTTTTCATCACCGTCTATATAACCAATTATAATAAGCTTTTCAAATAATAGTGTGTATTATAGTAGCAGTCCTGTTTAGATACAGTATCTTATATTCAGATCCTCAAGTCGATTCTGAAACAAATGTAACTTATCCCTTCAGGGAATGTTCAATCTGCACACAGTGGCCCTGATTCAGACCCACTCGCGAGCGGCTGTCCGCTCGAAAGTGGGTCGATGGTCTGCACTGCGCATGCGCACGACGGAGGGAGCTACGTCGTGCGCATGCGCGAGACGCGACGAGCGAAGGACTTTCCGTCGCTCGTAGTGTCTGATCAAAGGAGGCGTGCTGTCGATGTTGATTGACAGCACGCCCCCTTTGGTGGGCGTGCCGGGGGTGTGCCTGCCAGACGGAGGCGTTCCCAAGGGAACGTCTACCGTCAGAAGCCGGCCCATGTCAGTGGGAGTGATTTTGGCTCTGATAGAGCCAAAATCACTCCTGGCCTTGCGATTGAGTTTCTCAACCGCAGGCTTCTGCTCACAGTGGCGATGGTCAAGACCATCGCGACCATCATCCTGCACGCTCGTATATGCTGTGGGTGGTGACCCACAGCTATACGAGCGTCCAGGAGGGCGCTCCATATTTATGGAGGTGGGCCCTGATTCAGAGCGAGCGCTCTGGTCAGAGCGTCCGGCTCTGAATCAGGGCCAGTATCCTTTATCACATTGCTGTGCGATATCACTGCCTACGCAATTTGCCTACACATCATGCGAGCGATCGTTATCTAGCGAGCGGCTCTGAATCAGCTCCTGTATCCATTATCACATTGCTGTGCGATAGCTCTGCCTACGCAATTTGCCTACACATCATGCGAGCGATCGTTATCTAGCAAGTGGCTCTGAATCAGCTCCTGTATCCATTATCACACTGCTGTGCGATATCACTGCCTACGCAATTTGCCTACACATAATGCGAGCGATTGTTATCTAGCGAGCGGCTCTGAATCAGCTCCTGTATCCATTATCACATTGCTGTGCGATAGCTCTGCCTATGCAATTTGCATACACATTGTGCGAGCGATCGTATCTAGCGAGTGGCTCTGAATCAGCTCCTATAACCATTATCACATTGATGTGTGATATCACTGACAATGCAATTTGCCTACACATCATGCGAGCGATCGTTATCTAGCGAGTGTCTATGAATCACCTCCTACAACCATTATCACATTGCTGTGCGATAGCTCTGCCTACGCAATTTGCCTACACATCGTGCGAGCGATCGTGTATAGTGAGTGTCTCTGAATCAGCTCCTATAACCATTATCACATTGCTATGTGATAGCTCTGCCTACGCAATTTGCCTACACATCGTGCGAGCGATCGTATCTAGCGAGCGGCTATGAATCAGCTCCTATAACCATTATCACATTGCTGTGCGATAGCTCTGCCTATGCAATTTGCATACACATCATGCGAGCGATCGTATCTAGCGAGCGGCTATGAATCAGCTCTATAACCATTATCACATTGCTGTGTGATAGCTCTGCCTATGCAATTTGCATACACATCATGCGAGTGATTGTATCTAGCGAGCAGCTATGAATCAGCTCCTATAACCATTATCACATTGCTGTGTGATAGCTCTGCCTATGCAATTTGCATACACATCATGCGAGCGATCGTATCTAGCAAGCGGCTATGAATCAGCTCTATAACCATTATCACATTGCTGTGTGATAGCTCTGCCTATGCAATTTGCATACACATCATGCGAGCGATCGTATCTAGCAAGCGGCTATGAATCAGCTCTATAACCATTATCACATTGCTGTGTGATAGCTCTGCCTATGCAATTTGCATACACATCATGCGAGCGACCGTATCTAGCGAGCAGCTATGAATCAGCTCCTATAACCATTATCACATTGCTGTGCGATAGCTCTGTCTATGCAATTTGCATACACATCATGCGAGCGATCGTATCTAGCGAGCGGCTATGAATCAGCTCTATAACCATTATCACATTGCTGTGTGATAGCTCTGCCTATGCAATTTGCATACACATCATGCGAGCGATCGTATCTAGCGAGCGGCTATGAATCAGCTCCTATAACCATTATCACATCACTGTGTGATAGCTCTGCCTATGCAATTTGCCTACACATCGTGCGAGCGATCGTATCTAGCGAGCGGCTATGAATCGGCTCCTATAACCATTATCACATTGCTGTGTGATAGCTCTGCCTATGCAATTTGCATACACATCATGCGAGCGATCGTATCTAGCGAGCGGCTATGAATCAGCTTCTATAACCATTATGACATTGCTGTGCGATAGCTCTGCCTACGCAATTTGCCTACACATCGTGCGAGCGATCGTATATAGTGAGCGGCTCTGAATCAGCTCCTATAACCATTATCACATTGCTGTGCGATAGCTCTGCCTACGCAATTTGCATACACATTGTGCGAGCGATCGTATCTAGCGAGCGGCTCTGAATCAGCTCCTATAACCATTATCACATTGCTGTGTGATAGCTCTGCGTACGCAATTTGCCTACACATCGTGCGAGCGATCGTATCTAGCGAGCGGCTATGAATCAGCTCCTATAACCATTATCACATTGCTGTGCGATAGCTCTGCCTATGCAATTTGCATACACATCATGCGAGCGATCGTATCTAGCGAGCGGCTATGAATCAGCTCTATAACCATTATCACATTGCTGTGTGATAGCTCTGCCTATGCAATTTGCCTACACATCATGCGAGCGATCGTATCTAGCGAGCAGCTATGAATCAGCTCCTATAACCATTATCACATTGCTGTGTGATAGCTCTGCCTATGCAATTTGCATACACATCATGCGAGCGATCGTATCTAGCGAGCGGCTATGAATCAACTCCTATAACCATTATCACATTGCTGTGTGATAGCTCTGCCTATGCAATTTGCCTACACATCGTGCGAGCGATCGTATCTAGCGAGTGGCTATGAATCAGCTCCTATAACCATTATCACACTGCTGATCATGTTAGCATGGTAAATTATCGATTCTTTCTCTGTAATGGATTCATGTGATTCAAATCATTTTACTCAATATTAGCTGAATTATAGAATCAGCTTTATTTCAGTATAAACTTGATATCAAATCCTCACTTCACATCACACATATGAATGTTAATTAGGGAGTATATCAATATCCTTAAATATAATCCACAGGCACAAACTGTCAGGTCTCTCTATAACCTCTCCTAGCCCTCCTGCCATGTCCAGCACAAGTCCTCTCCTGCAGGAAATGGTGAAGTCCGTGCCTCAAGGACTCTTGATAGCTGGACATAGACTGGGGCTGTTTTAGAAAAGTCCATCACCTGCTGATGGGGGAGACCAGCAGGACAATATGGCGGCATCGGGCTATAGCTGCCATTACATTGCTACAGCCCTTCTTACATTATCATATCAACATGTACATACAGTATATTCCAATACAATGTATATGAACTGCTATTCCAGTACACGTACAATACAATATATATGAACTGCTATTCCATTACACATACAATACAATATATATGAACTATCATTCCATTACACATACAATACAATATATATGAACTGCTATTCCATTACACATACAATACAATGTATATGAACTGCTATTCCATTAATCATACAATACAATATATATGAACTGCCATTCCATTACACATACAATACAATATATATGAACTGCTATTCCATTAATTAAACAATACAATATATATGAACTGCTATTCCATCACACATACAATACAATATACATGATCTGCTATTCCATTACACATACAATACAATATATATGATCTGCTATTCCATTACACATACAATACAATATATATGAACTGCTATTCCATTACACATACAATACTATATATATGAACTGCCATTCAATTACACATACAATACAATATCTATCAACTGCTATTCCATTACACATACATTACAATATATATGAACTGCCATTCCATTACACATACAATACCTTGTCTGTATATATATATATATATATATATATATATATATGTGTGTGTGTGTGTGTGTGTGTGTGTATATATATATATATATATATATATATATATATTTTATTACGGTGCACATAAATGAATTTGTATATAACAGGGTCCATATGACTGAATAACTATCCCTAACTGCCCATCAATTTCAACTGGTGTATTACACTTGTTTGCCCTGGATTTATTATTATGGCATAAGCAAATTGCCACTCACCAGCTAATTAGCATAATGACTGGTGGATATGATGCTGTTTGAGTATTTATGAATATATCAAATAAATCAGCACATACTCCTGGTGCATCCTAGTTGTATTGTGACAAAGATGCATTTTCAGCAAAAAAAGATAGATAAAAGTCGCCTGACGCTGGCAGAGTCTCGTGGCTCACTTCCGCCAGGGATATCGCACTGCATGATGTTCTGAGGCCAGATGAGACACATAAGTATGAGGTTGTGATCACTAGTGCTGGGATCTCCTAGCTCCCTGCACTCCAACTCTCAGGTAGATCGCTGTTATTATTATGCTGGCTGATATATATTGCTGAATTCAGGCTGGATGGACAGATACAGTAAGTGTGGAGGGGGCAGATCCTCACCTGGAATGCTGCCTCCATTCTCGCATCTTTTACCCTTCAGCTGCCACCAGAGCCCATCTGCTATTCACTGGCTAGTGTGGCTATCTAGGTGAGAAAGCTGGGACAGGCCTACCTGTCCTTCCCCCTTCTTCCTACGATACCCGCAGGCCACCCGGCAACCAGCACCATTGAACCACTTCTAAATTAAAACATCTGTCTCTTTACATTTGTCTGAACACTTTCTGTCAGATACAGGAAATATTAGTTTCTATGTTCAGCATCTGGACACCAAATTTCACACATTTTTCAGACAGAAAACGAATGTCAGTGTTTCCCATCCTACCTGGCAGACTGGCACCGGTTCGGCGGACATTCGGAAGAGGCAGCTATTTTAATTTGTTGTGGACCAGCAGCCAATCAGAAAGAGCCACAGCGAGCCAATTGTGGCTCACCACATCATAGCTCCACCCGCTCGTGGTGTCTGACATCAGGTATCGCTGAGGGGAGGAGTCAGTGTAGTGGTGGCAAAAAAGGAAGAAGGATGTTGCATCTAGAGCTCTGATGTGCATGGAAGAGGCCAGGAGATGGTGCACTGGCTGGATGCAGCTGAGAATAGGATGGGCCAATGGCCGAAGAAGAGAAGACCAGAGAATGATGCTAGTGGTGGGAAGCAAAACGCTAAATGAAGCACCTCTCCCAGCATTACAGGTGGGCCCTCATCGAGCCCTATCTATACTGAACCCTCCCTAGACCCCAAGGGTTATCGGGCATTAGACCTGTGCACACAGTCAGGCCTTAGGCCTTGTTAGTGATCCTGAGCATTAAGCCCAGGTCATTTCATATTAATTAGGTGGGCACAAGGACCTAGCCTCAGTTAATAAGTATTTAATAAAGGACCCCAGATAGGTAGGTACAAAGAATAGAAATGGACATTAGGCCAACTCAATGGCATAGTGAACCACTGGTGATACCACAGTAGGCCCTAGCTAGTTTATTCCTCTTTCAGGCAGTAGGCCCATGTCTATTAAAGCTCGTAAAGGGTGTGGAGGGCTTAAAGCAATTTTCCCACCAAAATTAACTAGCCACTTTCCCACCCAAGTTGATATAAACCCCAGTAGTAGAAAAAGCTCTGGTCAGGCAGGATTTAAAGGGACAGTATCTGTAATTATTGTGGTTATGCTTGTACTGTGACAGTGGTTGGTTGTTTGTTGGGGATGTAGTTCATATCTTGCTAGTCAGACTCCAGGCACCAGTATCCCAACTGCTGGCATCCCGTTGTGAGTTCTGGGGATAGAGAGAGAGTTAGGGTTAGCCACTAGGGGTAGGGTTAGGGTTAGCCACTAGGGGGAGGGTTAGGGTTAGTTAATAGGGGGGATGGTTAGGGTTAGGCACAAGGGGGAGGGTTAGGGTTAGGCACTAGGGGGGTTAGGGTTAGGCACTAGGGGGAGGGTTAGGGTTAGGCACTAGGAGGAGGGTTAGGGTTAGGCACTAGGAGGAAGGTTAGGGTTAGGCACTAGGGGGAGGGTTAGGGTTAGGCTGCAGGGGGAAGGTTAGGGTTAGGCACTAGGGTTTCCAGATACAGGGGCATATTGCCCACATGTTTTGAGAATACTGAGGCTAGGGTCTGCATACATGGATGCAGATTTCCTGGCCTCGCAAAATGCCAGGACCTGATCAGGCTGAGGTAAGCTTCAGTTACCGCAGCCTGGCCAAAGGGACAACTATTGTGACTGATGGTCGCGATTGTTCCAATTGTGATCCCAGGCTGGGATCTCAGATGCAGCTAGAAGGTATCTGTTTCCTAAAGACACCTCTTGCTGCATTTGCATTTGAGATGGATAGAATTGTACAGCCACCTGTGTGCCGCCTGTGTGCCATCTATGTGCCGCCTGTGTGCCACTCTGCATTTCCATCAAGGGCTATTTTTTTCTGGAAAAATACGTTCAGAAACTGTGGGTGGTGCTACCAGGCAGAGCTATAGAAAAAGCAATTACTTGTATATATGTGTGTGTGTGTGTGTGTATATATATATATATGTGTATATATATATATATATATATAATATATTCTATACTATTCCTCTTACAAACTTGCTTTTGTGAATGCCCTGCTGTTATAGTTGCATGTCTTGAGAAAGGTCTATTCTGACCGAAACATTGACTGTCTGGAGATGTAAGCACTAAATGACCTGTGACCTTATCTTTACTCTGGTGAGTGCCCCTTTGTCTTTGACTTGATTGTGTGTATGTATGTATGTATGTGTGTATATATATATATATATATATATATATATATATATTAGTATTGAGTAAATAAGACACTCAAAAGAGCCTTTAAAATAAAACTTATGGATAAAGCATTGTGGCCCAGGACATTACGCCATAGGTAATGAGTTCCTGCAGACATACTGCCCTGAGCATAACACTAAATATTACAATATACAATAAATAAAAGAAATAACAAATACCGGAACACAGCTGAAACAATCTTATTTTTATTAAGGCGTAAATTCATTTATTGTGAAAAACATGACAGCCATCTTATACTAAGCTTAACTCTAAAATAAAGACACTGGCAACAACTGCTTTGGTTCAAATCAAATTAATGTATTTATTAATTGCATGAATGTTTTGATTATTTATTTAAATAAAGGGTGGCAAAAGAAGGCGCTACCACATCCCAGCTCTAGCCAAATACTTCTTACCAAAAAATGGGGGCGACTAAGACGCCCTCCTTTTTATATAATGGTAATCTGTGCTGTGAAGGTCTCACCACCACTTACTATGGCACAGTCCGGACACTTCCGCTAAGAAAGTGCCCAATTGTCCACCCCGCATATGTAGGACACACCCGCCATCCTTCAAAGGGGCAAGTGCCCCACAATAACCACTTACGCCACAGTGGGCCGCTGGTTAATAGCGCCTTCCCGCCCACTGCTTTAAAATTGATCAGTAAATGACAAACAAAGCACAGACAAGCACACAGTTTTGGGTAGGGAGGGAGGGGCTTCCAACTGAAAAAGAGGTTGAACCAATTAAAATGTAGCCTTAAATAGAAAACCTCATTATGCACGCCCCCATGAAACTCTAATTGGCTAACTGTCAATGAATGAAAAAAGACCTCACAAAAGGGAAAACTGCTTAGCAATAGATTCCCTAATACTGACCAATCACAAAAACCTGAGGACTTATATAGCCTCATGCCTATGCAGCTCTCGTCTAGTCTATTCACATTCCTTCCAGCTATTACACACCTTAATTTAATTTGAGAATAACTATTGTGAGTTCCTTTATGTTTGTACTGTCTCTTCCTTTCCGTCTTTCTTCCTTCTGAGCAGATGGTGGGCCCTGCAGTCTGGTGCAAGGTCAAGTTCTCATTTAGTTCATGAGTACCCACAGGTGAAACTCAGGGTCTGAGGCCAAATGTGCAAGTGATCATTTTCACCTAAACACAAACTCTCTATTTTTGGTATCGGATTGGCGGGGAGCTGAGGTTCGCTCTGCATAGGATGGCGCTCACCCATTGTCCTTCCACCTAGACCCCCCTTTGTATCAGTGTCCAGCCTGTGTACCAGGACCATCCTCTATCCATACGGCCTGAAGATGAGAGGGCAAGGTAGGCCAAAAACTACACCTGCACAGCAGCAGGCTTGCACCCCACCAGTGCCCCTCTTACACATGACATTATATTATATTGTCTACCAATACGGTGATCCATCTTTTGCACTTATCCTTTAGTACATGCACAATCATGACACAAAATGCCCTAATTTGTTGCCTTAATTTTGCTCATCTCGACATTTAGGCCCTCATTCAGACCTGGACGCAAGTGGCCGTTCGTACGTTCGGCGTACATACAGACATATGTTAATTCAAGCACTCGCTCGTAATTTCGAACGCATCTAAACATCCTCCCCAAACTCTACCAACCCCTCCTCTAACTAACGAGCGTGCCAAATAGCGAGCGTACATCCCCAATGTGGCTTGCAGGGAATGCACGCACAAGTACAAACCGGAAGTGGGCCTGTCAGATTCCGATTACCTGCTCCTTTATTCTGCCTACCTCCCTCAATCGTATCATGCCAATCAATATATCAATTATCTTAATTGGTCGTTTTTTTTTTGTTTTGTTTTTTTGGACAATGCAATAAACTTTAATCTTGTCCGTGTTTGTGTTTACCCGCAGAATACGTACGGCTTAAACATTCGCTTTTAGTTGTAAAAAAAACATGTTTGAGCCAATTAAACATTTGTTTTCTTTGTTTTTAACCACGCATATTTTACTGGGTTCATTTCTTTATTTAAATTAGCTTACGCATGTCACTGCATCAAGCCTATCATAAGTCGCAAAAGATTTGTGGCCCTGTCGAACACATGACTCATACACTAACCAATCGAATTTGTCCTGTTAATTACCCAAATACATTAGCCAATCAAATTTATTTTGGGGTCTTTATTAAAATTGATTTTTTTTTAAAAGACACCATTGCCATCATGAGAGCCTCGGCATTCACCAGGCGCGAGCTGATGGTGTTAACCGAGGTGATGGACAGGCGGATCACCAGCCAGCCTCCCCCCATCACCAATAGGGAAAAGCGTTCCGCATATGCGGAGGTACGTGGCCGCCTGCGTTCCTTCGGCTCACGCCGCCAGATCGGACAGCTGGAGCGCAGGTGGTCTGACCTGCAATGGCGGACGCCCCGCTTGCTGGCATGCTTTCGCATGCAGATCGCGGAAAGTAAGTTTTTGTGAATGTGGTTTTCATGTTTATCTTTGTGGCCCTATCTGCATGTGCATGTTTTCATGTATGTCCTATTTATTCTTTGTACTCATATCTGCATGTGCATGTTTTCATGTATGGCCTATTTATTCTTTGTACTCATATCTGCATGGGCATGTTTTCATGTATGTCCTATTTATTCTTTGTACTCATATCTGCATGTGCATGTTTTCATGTATGGGCTATTTATTCTTTGTACTCATATCTGCATGTGCATGTTTTCATGTATGGGCTATTTATTATTTGTACTCATATCTGCTTGTGCATATTTTCATGTATGGCCTATTTATTCTTTCTACTCATATCTGCATGGGCATGTTTACATATTTGTGTTGTCAAAAATTAGCGTTTAACAAGGTCAGGGTCGAAAATAACCAATTTGTTTCCCATCTTTTAGGGGCAGAGCGAAGACTACGGCGTCATCGCCGTCAAAGACGGCGCTCTCGGCCCCTCTCCCCAACCCCCAGCCAAACCTCCACACCCCAAAATTCCCTTATTGACCCAGCCGGCACAGACCCTGTGGAAAATGTGTCGGGGCTCCTTCCCCTCCATCCCAATTCCCCCTCCCCTCCAACCACCCCTCTCGTAACTACCCCCTCCCCTGAATCCCAAATCACCCCTCCCACCTTGTTGGGGAATGTTGGCACCTCCAAGGAGGACGAGGGAGTTGCTTCTGGCCCGGGCGTGATTTTGAACGGTATGTTTGCAATTTTTTTTTTCATTTTTGTAAAAAATGTTTGTATGTAATCCTGTGTCTGTGCCTTTTTTTTTTTTTTGGGTTTGTCAGAATTTGTTTGTCTTTACCTTTTACTGCTGATTTCCCCATACACATATCCCACCTGTCAGAATCTGATGTTTTTTGGTGCAATTTTTTGGGTGTCCATTTTTGGGTCCTTGGATTTTTTGGGTTAAATGTTCTTTGGCTCACAATATTGTCATTTTTGGATAGCTTTGTTTGGCTTGTTTTTTCATGGGGTTTCATTAATTATGTATTAAGCCCCACACTTTTCTAACCCACAGAGGCGTTTAGCGGACTTAGCCGGATGCGTAGAAAGGATGCTGGGCTACGTCATCGGGCTGCTGGTCGTCCTTGACCATATGTCTGTGATCCTGCGTCCCTAATTTTTTTTATTTTACAAAAAATAGTTGTATTCATTAAAAATTTAAACTTAACGTTCTGTCTCATTCCATGTCTCCAAATCTTAGATTGTTTACACTGACATAAGTAGACTCTTCCAGCAAGTATTTGCAATTAATGTCACTAAGATTGTGTGTTGTATTTTTTAGGGAAACAGGCACATGAAACACCTACCAGTAACAATCTGCTTGGCCTTTTTTTGTGTGTGACAATTTATATATTACTACATTTTACATGTTCCAATTTGGGGGGCAACCTGCTTAGGCCGAGATTACAAAGCCTACTGATTGTACAGAATTCTTTTTGGTATTGGTTTTGACCCAGGAAGCATATTTAAATTTAGATCAAATTGCGTCATTACAGGATTAACCCTTAATAAATTGTAACGTTGGTGAACCTGGTTACACTTGCTTGTAAGGGGCAAAAAAATTTCCAAAATTACACTCTCAAAACATTTATTCACAACATAACTAAATAAACAAAGTGTTGACTCACAAACAATACACACAGTGAAAACCAAAAATACAACCCATCAAACACCATATGAAAAAAAAAAGGAAAAATCAAGAACTGGTTGACGAATGAGCATGCCAACATGATTCCACAAATGTTGCGTTGCAATATGGGTTCCAGAATATATATCCAATGTGTCCCCATGAAGGTTTTGTTTGGGTAGCAGGAAGTAGTCATCGTTTGAGTCCCAAAGATTATGAAATCAAACAAAAGATGGGAAACAAAAACAAAATTAATTAGATGTTCTCCAAAAATCCTTACCACATTGTGTCTAAATACTTTTGATTTGCCAATAATTACCTAAAATATCTGGCCACCACATCATCGCGTATGGCCCCCCCACATACTGACCTCCGACCAACCTCGGGGGGGCCATCCTCAGGCAAGGCATCCTCTGGCTGCATTGGGACACCACTCCTTATGGCGATGTTGTGAAATATCCCATGCAGGACCACAATTTTCGAAACCATATCTGGCAAATACATGAGCTCGCCACCAGAGTGGTGGAGGCATCTGAATCGACCTTTTAAAAGGCCGATACAGCGCTCCACCACTTGCCTGGTGGCTGTAAGTGCGGCATTAAAATTACTTTGTGGCCCTGGTGTGGCAGCCAAATAAGGAGTGAGCAGCCAGGGCGTGCAAGGGTAGCCACTGTCTCCTGTGAAAAAGAAGTGACAACATCAGGATCACTGTGTATCAAGCTTAACAGTGTTATTTACTAAAGGTCTCCACTTACCCAGAAGCCACGCATCACCAGCTTGTAGGTTGTTTAATTTGAGCCATATCCCTGATTGCCGGATGACGAATGAGTCATGTGCACTTCCGGGTAATTTTGCATTCAGGGACAGGATCTGGAGGGAGGCATCACATACCACCATTACATTCAGGGAGTGATAGTGTTTCCGGTTGCGAAATATGGCCTCCAGCGTGCTGGAGGCTGAAGTGGTATGTGAGTACCATCCACAACCCCTATGATGTGTGGGAAGCCAGCTATTTGGTAAAAATTGGCCTTGGCCACACTAAGGGCACCCATATCCAAAGGCATTTTAATAAAATGATGGAGGTGCTTGAAAAGGGCCTCCATCACTGCCCTCAGGATCCGGGAAAAGGAGGATTGTGAGATTCCCGCCACTATTCCCACCGTTGTTTGAAACGATCCTGAGGCACAGAAATGTAACACCGCCATAAATTGCGTAAGTGGTGGTATTGCTGTTGGACTGTTAATTTGCCGCTCAAGATCACTCTCTATTAATGAGAGAGTGTCTATGATGAATTGGGGCCGAAGACGGTAGCGTCTTAACACCTCATCATCGGGCATTCCAAAAAGGGTGACACGTGTTCGATATATCTGGGGCCTTGCACGCCTACGATGCCTACACCTGGGATGAGATTGAGGTTGGTCGGATTCCTGGGAGCATGGCCAGAACAATCCGACCAAGATCAAACTGAAATTGCAAGATTTGAATGAAAGTTTTTTTTGCCCAAAAATATTTGAAAAATTACTTAGCTTGATGATACAATCCAATGATGCTTACATGCCGGGGTATTGTCATGATTTTACCAACCTATAAATAATAACAAATAAACAATGCAACAATTTAGGGTGGGCATTTAGTAATCTAAATTGGGTGCAAGACAAAACAGAAAAGGGGAGAAACACACATTTGGGCAAAGAGCAAAATGACAGTGCGCAGACTACCTCAATTTGGGCCCAAATGTTTTAAAAATTTGCTAAAGGGAAATCTCAAACAATTTCACGGTACAAAATAAGCAGATAAAAATGCGCTAATTAATTCACAAATACAAGGCAACAAATACCAAGATAAAAATGCGCTAATTAATTCGCAAATACAAGGCAACAAATACCAAGATAAAAATGCGCTAATTAATTCGCAAATACAAGGCAGCAAATAAGTAGATAAAAATGCGCTAATTAATTCGCAAATACAAGGCAACAAATAAGCAGATAAAAATGCGCTAATTAATTCGCAAATACAAGGCAACAAATACCAAGATAAAAATGAACAAATTAGTTCATACATTTCGGAATCACAAAACAAAAGTTTACAACTGTAAGGTCAAACAAAGTTGCGTTAGAAAAAACATGACAATTTAATAAACAAGGGAAAATATAAACTTACCAATAGAGGATATATAAGTCACCGGATAAAAAGGTCGTTGGGGCAGAGCCAAAAAAATCCTAACAAAGGAGATTTGAAAATAAATTAACGAGTCAAACTTCACAAAAAGAAGGAGACACAAAGTGAACCAAAGTAAGACGGGCAAAAACTTACCAAAAAAAACCACGCCAAAAAAAACAACCACACCAAAAAAAGCGAACGGAAAAAAAAAAAACAACAAGACAAACCAAAAACCACTCCAAACAACGCCAAATCCAAATCCCGCCAACAATCCACTCCGACCAACGTAACCTCCAACAACCAACAACCGCCACCTCGACTCGAGACGCCCCAAGCCATAAATAGTGTTTATTTTCCCGCACAAATTAAGGAGGGATCATAGGAACGCACAATGAATGATGCGGACGAAAAATAAGGGCCATGTATAAATACGTCACGAACCAAAAAAAAAATTCTGGTGTATTTCTTGTTGGAAGATAAGAAATGGCTACAGACCAGGGAAACAATGGCCAAGAGTCTGCCGGTAAGTATTTAATGCATTTCAAAACAAGGATTATTTTGTAACATAATATAGTGAAAGTTGGCAAGCTTAAATTTCTCAACATTTAAACAAATAGGTGAGGAGGATGACATGGAAGAGGCTGCTGGGCCCAGTATTCCGGCCAAAGCAGGGGAACAAAAAAGGCAGCCACAATTCACAAGAAAGGAGATGGAGGTTTTGGTACAGAAGTGTGTGGACATCCTGCCACAGGCAGACAGGAATATGGGTGCAAGCCAGAAGTGGAGAATGTGGGAGGAGGTAGCCAGTGCTATCAATAGGGTGGGTGATTATGTCCGTCTAGCCCGGGATGTCAAACGGCGGTAAGTAAAAACTTGACCCCCCTAAAACCAAAACCCCCCAAAAAACCAGAATAATGGTTCCTTTTTCACCCACAGATGGCAAGACTTCAAATATCGGCTGAAACAAAAAATGGCCGACAGGGCTAGGCATGCAAGGGGGACAGGTGGGGGTCCCACCCCTGTGTCATTGGAGTTGAATGATTTAGAAGAGCTGGCACAGGGGTGTGTGCAGGCTGTGGAGGTGTTTGGCGTGTCCAACATGGATACGGACATGCCAGACTTTGCGGCTCCTCATGTTGTCCCAGGTAAATATTGTGATGTAACCAACTCTGAAATGTTATTGTGCCAATATGTAGATTCTAATGTGAGTCTTTTCTCATTTTTCAAACAGAGACACAGGAGGATGAGTCTGCTCCAGAGGGGAGCCTTGGCCGCAGAATTTCTGCTGGCTCTGCAGGGGAGGAACCAGTACATCCGGCTGAGGACCCTGTAGAAGCCAGTCCAGGGCAATCCCCCTCGCAGGCAGTGTCCCTCCTCACAGAACTCAATTTTAAATCGGATTTCCATACGGAGATTCTGCAGAGGATGGATGCCAGTCTGGTACGGGTGGCTGAGGCCCTGGAGCAAAATGCTGCGGCTAACGTGACCATTGGTCAGGCCCTGGTGGAAAATACCAGGGCCAACATCCGCATCGCCAATGCCCTGGAGCAGCTCGTTTGCCAGCACATGGTGGAGCCGACCTCCCTTCCTGCCGGAACATCAGGATCCTCCACCTCTGGCACAACATCAGCCAATCCTCCAAATGTGCCTAGCCCTGTGCCTAGTCCAGAGGCCACAACATCTGCCTCTGGACGGGCCAGCCCGATGACATCCCGGACCCGGTCTGGCGCCCTCCCTCCCCCAGCCAAACGGGGGAAAAAATGTTGACAGCACTGGCTACTTTTCCCACACTCCTTCTGTGCTTGCCCCATATTCCTTTCTGGCCAAAACTTCCCTCTCCTTTCTTGTGAATTGTTTTTAATTTTTTGATTTAAGTTTCCATACCTTTTATGTTTGCACAAATTATATTTTTTGTACGAATAACACTGCCAAAAATGTTTGGGACAAAAATGTGCCAGAAATTGATATTATTTTCCAATAAATTTTCAAAAATTGTTCGACATTGTATTCTGACATTATTTTAGAAATGGTTTACATTTAATCCTGGCCCACAAGGCAAAAACGAGCACCCAAAAAATTTAAAGTTGAATTTAAAAAAAAGGGCACTTTAAGGAATACTTTAAAATTTACATAAGGATGCAAATTCGGACGACAAATTCAAATTGGAATAATACACACAAACATGATGACATTATTGTTAGAATAGCACAAAAACCAAATATCAACACAAAAAAAAAAATTAGCTGCTATGATTTCCACCTGCGTACGGTTTTGTGCTACCCAAAAAAACTGTTTTCCAAACACATTACAAGCTGGTTTTCAATACAAAACTGATTGTTTTTCAGACAAGCCGTGATTAATCGATGAAACATCGTGGAGGGCCGGGACGGAGGACAAGGCCATCGCCAATGTGGTCGAGTAATCCAGACCCCAAGCTGTGCGAGCAGTTTGAACGGAAAGAGGATCATCCAGTGACGTATGACTTGGTACGAACACATTTGACGTTCGCATCAGATAATGTATGTACGCCCAAAAAACGCCTCGCCACGCCTGCGTTTTTCCATCTCCACCCCCGTCAACGCCCAAAAACGTCCTGTTCTGTCAATCACTTTTGACATGTCACTTCCTGTACGCAATTTGACGAACGAGACAAAAAAAACTCGCAATATGCCGTACGCACATGCGCAGTGTAACACCGACGCAAGCGCGCTTTCTCAACATCGGAACGCAACGTGCGTACTGCTGTTAACGAGAGGCTCTGAATGAGGGCCTTAGCCCTATATTTATTCAGTATATAGTCAGTATTTAATCAGTATTTATTCAGTCTCTTTTACTTATGCGGCCTCTTATTTAGCTCTTAAATATGTCTCTGCCAATTGTCAGCCATATCACCATGGCAACTATAACCAAGACAGAGTACCAGTCCCGCAGAGATTAATCTGTACAGTGTCCGCACCTAACACACTATTTAATGATGCTTCTTTCACCCCCTTACATGTCAGTGTACAGAAGAATATATCTATTTATTTCACTTATTAACATTTTACATTTTTAAACTAATAACATTAGTACATATGAGGGAAAATAAAATCCTATGCATTGTCTGTAATTGGTCTTATTTCCATAGAGCCAACTCTATGGTGGTCCTTCCTCACTCTGCTGCTCTGCAGGGGTGCTTTATTGTCTATAAAGGGGTGCTGTGCTGTTCATCAAGGGGTGCTGTCTCATCCAGGGGTGCTCTTCCCCTGTGTTAAAAAAATTTAAAGTTAAATAAAATGATAATTCCACAAAAATAAAGATCTGTTTGATTTATTTGTGTGTGTGCCACTGTAGCCAGTAGCTACGCTATTATTGTTCAATGACACTGCTGACCAGACCGCAGTTTATCATCCACATATTTGTGACTCTGCAGGTTGTCCGTCCGCAATCTGCAGGGGTGCTTTGTTGTCCATAAATGGGTGCTGTCTGTGTTGCTGCCTCGTCCAAGTTAAATAAAATTAGCATTCCACAAAAAATGTTTTTATTTCAATCTTTTTTTAATTTTTTGTGTGTGCTAGCTACGCTATTATTCAGTGATACTGATGGTCAGAACACAGTGTAAGTTTATTGATATGGAGGATGATCAAATGAGATGAAAGCAGGAACCACATACTAGTGCTGCCAGGAGTCGTGATGATGATACAAGGCTGTCAATGTCATCGACAGCCTTGTATCGTAAAATCAACAAGCAATGTTTTACAGTATTCCAAAAAAAAATCAAAAGCTAAGTTAGCTGCAGGGAAACAAAAGATTGGCAATAAGCCATTCACTACTCAAACTGCCAAGGAAAGGCAGTTTGAGTAGTGGCCTGTATTTATGACTGGTGATTCTGCATCTTATGATGTAAGCCCTTCACCCTGTAGAAGTGTAAAAAAAAAAATCGTTAAGGCACAGGAACCAACTGTGTGCTCAGAAAAGTCACAGATCCCTAAGGAGAAACTAAGTGTCCATGGTTGCCATGTGTGAGCCTGACCTTTCCAATATATACTTAAAGAGGATCCTCCTTCCACCATTTGTATGCCCTCTGCAAATGTGGGGATGAGCAGCACAAGTCAACGTGCTGACGTAGAAATCAAGGATGCTTCTGTGGAATTGGGCCAGGAGGATGAGGAGGATATTTCTTTAGTTGGTGCTAGTAAGCATGATGAGGATGTTGATGAAGAGGATGTTGATGCTGAGGATGTTGTTTGTGTAAATCAAGCAACAGTTGTTGCATAAGAAAGACTGACTCCTCTCCTATCTGTCATTCCTCAGAAGGATCCTTGAGTGCTGCTGCTGCTGCTGTGAGTGGATCTTTATCCCAGAAGGGGACCAGAATGAAGACTACTTTTAGTAGTTTAACAAATCAATTGACTGTAAAATAATCCTTTGCAAAGGGGGAACAAGGATGACAGCAGACACCCAGTTGCACAGTGGATTACTGACATCATAATAGCTATGCTGGTATTAGATGTGTGTCCAGTATCCACCATTAATGCAGTCAGTTTTTGACAGTTAATTGAGGTCCTGTGTCCATGTTACCATGTCCCTTGTAGATTCCACTTCACTAGAACAGCAATTCCCAGTTCGTACAAAGACATTAAAAAAGACCTTATTAGTGTCCTCCTAAATGCCATTGTACCCACTGTGCACAGATATGTGGACAAGCGGGAAAGGGCAAACTAAAGATTACATGACTGACAGCCCATTGGGTAGGTGTATTGCCTCCAACAGTGCAAACAACAACAGCAGCATCTAACAAATGCCAGCTCATTCAGAGGCAGGATGCTCTGTGTAGAACCTCTTAGAAAAACTCCTCAGGGAAATCATTGCAAAATGGCTTACCCCGCTTGGACTCTCCTCTGAATTTGTGATTTCTGACAATGCCACCAATATTGTGAGAGCATTACATCTGGGCAAATTCGAACACGTCCCATGTTTTGCCCACACAATTAATTTGGTGGTACAACATTTTTTTTTTTTTAAAGTGACAGGGGCATGCAGAAGATGTTATCAGTGGCCTGAAAAATTTTGAGACATGCATGTTGAAGATTGCAGCACCAGCAAGTACTGTTATATTTTGCCCTGTCAACAGCTAAAGCAAGAGGTAGCAACTGGGTGGAATTCTACCCTCTATATGCTTCAGTGAATGGAGGAGCAGCAAAATGCCATTCAAGGCTACACAATGGCCTATAACATAGGGAAAGGAGTGGGAATGCACCTTAGTCAAGCAAAGTGGAGAATAATTTTCATGTTGTGTAAGTTTCTACACCCTATGAACCTGCCACATGTGAAGTTAGTTCAGACCCTGCCAGCTTGAGTCCGGTCATTCCCCTAATCAGACTATTGCAAAAGCAGCTGGAGAAACTGAAGGAGGAGCTGAAACAGAGCGATTCCACAAAATATGTTGGACTTGTAGATCAAGCCCTTCATTGGCCTTGCCAGGATCCATGGGTCATCAATCTCTTGAAATCAGATCACTATATTTTGGTGACCATACTTGATCTTAGGTTTAAGTCATACGTGTCTTTTTTTTCAGATGAACACAAATCTTAAGAGATGCAAAGAGCTGTTGCTGAAAAAATTGTAAGCTCAAGTGGCACGTGACACAGCAGTTTCTCTTGCTGCCAGGAAAAAACTAAATTTTCCTAAGAGTCCCGCTGCTGCTGGTGATGCAGATCAGTAAGCAAAACCTTATGACATCTGGTCGTGTCTGAAAGAACTGCCTACAATTAGTGACATGTCTACCGTGACTATGTCTGATATGGTCACCATTCAGAGAATGGTTGATTATTTTAGGGATAGCATCCAAAAAGGCATGTCACTCAGTCCGTTTTACTACTGGCAGTAAAAAGAGGTAATTTGGAGTCTCTTACATAAACTGGCTTTGCTGTACTTAAGTTGCCCACCCTCCAGTGTGTACTCTCAATGAGTTTTCAGCACAGCCGGGAACCTTGTTAGTGATTGTCATAGGGGGTTACTTCCCCAAAATGTTGAAAAGATGATGCTCATCAAAATGAATTACAAATTCCATGAGGAAGACCTCTACCAGCAATTAAGTCAAAAAAATACAGAGGCGTCTGTAATGGTGGATTCCAGCGGGGACAAATTAATATTGTGTGAAGAAGAGGATGTACACACTGATGGAGATGATGATGATTATGACATCTGATCTTACCTATATTTTGAAGCCAGTTTGTGTATGTAGAAATTATTGCCACCAATAACCACTGCACATTTGCAGCTTGTTTTGCGGGGGCCCAAAGAAACCAATCATTTCAGCCACAAGTGGCAGTCCCTGTTGCTGAAGTGATTGGTTTGTTAAACTGTGAATGTCCTGTTTCATATATACAACATGAGTGGGTGGGTGGGTGAGACCAAGGACAATCCCATCTTGCGCCACTTTCCTTTTAATTATGGGCTGTATGTTGGTGGATTTGGAATATTTTGCAGCTGTAAGGCTATCACCAATGCCCCAATGATTCATTTAAATTTTTTGAATCAAAAATATACTGTATTGTTAACTGCCAGTGCTGCCCACTGCTGTCACTTAGCTTAGTCAGTCAGCTAGCTCAGTGCAACCTTTTGGCTTAAACTGGATGAAAAATGAATATTGTGTGCTGTGAAATGGTCAAATAAAGAGGAACTGACTGGAAATTTATGTTTTTGAGGTTAATAATACTGTAGGAAGAAAAAAAGGTCCAAATTCTGTGATTTTAGATGTTTTTATCATATTTTTAAAACAAATACAGATCCAAAACCAAAACCCACAAGGGTGGTTTTGGCAAAACCAAATATAGATCCAAAACACAAAGGAGATATCAAAACCAAAACCAAGACACGGGAGTCAGCGCACATCTCTAATTTATTTCATGCTGATTTTTTTATTTTTCTTAAATGAATTACTTCCATATTTGCTGCTAATATCAGTTTAGTGTTTTTCCAGTATCTCCGCGCAGCTATATAGTAGAAGTTTTACAGTTAAAGGAAACTATCACAAGAAATGTTTTACAGGTGCCAGGCAAATACATAATTAAACATTGCTATTATGTATTAGTCATTGATGCATTGACTACATGAATTTGCCTCCTTTTGGTTTTGAGTGTCCTAAAGATAAAGCTGATGATTTGGTGGTGGGTACAATGGCTTTTAGTTAGAGGGTCTTTAAAAAGAAATGTAATGCTTATATAGGATGGCACTGACTTACCTGAAATGCGCAGTGTGAATGATGGGCAAAACCCCTTTTATCGGAGGAGGATGGGATCCATGGCACGTCTGCTTACTGCCACTCCCTAAGGGGGACAAAATGTCATACAAATAGAGGTTAGCAGTTGCGTAACGTTACACTTGTCCTTTGCCATTCCACACTGAGGAAGAGGTTACACATTTTGTGCCCTGAATGTAAACACAAAAAAGCTGTAACTGTGCCCAACAATAGTGCAGAAATGGGGTTATCCTATTTGTACACAGCATAATGTAAGAAAGTAACATATATAATAGTGGCACTATAACTCTACGCAATCCTGATGAAATTTAAATAAAAAACTAAAATATAAAAAACAGACCTTGTCCAAAAAAAAAAAAGCCGTGTATATGTTTATTATTAAACATTAATGTTTTTTTAATTTATTAATCACATAAAATGTTAAAAATACACATATCTTATATACCACAATATAGGAAAAATGTTTGTACAGCTGGAATTACTTCAACACATTTTTCAGTGTTCTGCAACTTTTAGATCCATGCACATGCTACAATCCTGATACAATGTAACAATTCCTATTCAGTAGAATTAATGTTAGCTACAAATGTAGCTGGAAATAAATGACCAGTGATCACACACACAATCAAAATAATTGTTGCCTCATTAAGTCCAATAATTATATCCAGATGACTGAAATGGATGAAATATAACCACTGAAAAGATGGTACAGGTTGAGTCTCCCATATCCAAATATTCCGAAATACGGAATATTCCAAAATACGGAATATTTTTAGCATGCCTGAGATAGTAAAACCTTTGTGTTTTGATGGATCAATGTACACAAACTTTGTTTAAATCACAAAATTATTAAAAATATTGAATAAGATTACCTGCAGGCTGTGTGTTTAAGGTTTATATGAAACATAAATTAATTTCATGTATGTACACAAACTTTGTTTGAGCCACAACATTATTGAAAATATTTTATAAAATTAGGTGCAGGCTGTGTGTATAAGGTGTATATGAATCATAAATGCATTCTGTGTTTAGATTTGGGCCCTATTCCCAAGATATTTCCTTATGGTATGCAATTATTCCAAAATACGGAATATTCCGATATCCAAAATGCCCCTGGTCCCAAGCATTTTGGATATGGGAGACTCAACCTGTAGTTGCCGACAATATTCTTAATGGAAATAGTATTGCAAAATGTAGCTCTGTGAATAAGACAATGTGGGCTCAGCGTTGGTGGAAATGTCATTGGCGGTGTGTGGATATAACTCACACTTAATGAAAAAGAGTGTGATGTGGCAGTGTCTCTCTCAGCACCGATTTAGGTGAACCAGTGAAATATGGTAATGTCCCACTCAGGGAAAGAGTGCAAGCGGGTGATGTTTATGTTCCAACTAACCCGCAGCTTGACATGTATGTGTAACATGGAGGATGTCACCAGAGGTGTACTGATGTCCCATTCTTGTAGGGGGAATATGATGTCTGATAATGTGAATGCCCCAGAGAAACATCGACTGTTACTGGCCCAATTGGTCTCAATACAACCACATCATGCTGGTATCACAGAGGGAGTCCTCTGAGTGTGCGCTGTGTATGGATCCTGCTCAGGGGGAATGCACTGTCAGTCAAACAATTGTATTTGCTGATAAGTTGGTAGTCCCCGGTAATGGTCTGTCTCTGGTACAAAGGTGGCAGTGCTTTAGCAAGTGTTGTAGCAGGGGTGCAGGATCCTCTGCCTAATGTGATTCTCTGTCTTAAACAGCTTCCTTAGAGGCAAAAAGTGTGTCTCATAAATTTGCACAGGTATAAATACCTCCTTGTGTCTTTAGTGTGATTGAAATCACCTGAAGTTAATCATCAGTTTTAAAATAATTAGACCATTTAAAACAAAAAAGAATAATAATACATACAAAAGTAAATATACTACACGGCTCTCATATTGTTACTAATGTAATTTAATATGGATATCTTCCTCTAAGATTCTAACAATACAAATATATATATATATATATATCGTAGTTGATCACATGACCTGGTCACATGATCGGAAAGCTCTTTCTCCCACTAGATCACATATTCTAGTCGTTAGATCAGGGAGTTCCCTGTTTGATATTATCCAGTCATTTGGCAACATCTCCCAGTCAAAATAGTAGAAATTTTATACATGTAGATGGATACACCGTTCGCTTATTTTACCTTTAGTAAACTTCTACTTATATGTCACCAACATATTTATAATTCAGGTTGTTTGGAAATTATTGTTTGTGTTGTAAATCTCCAATACATTTTCTCTCATATATATATATAAAAGGAGAAGATTGGGAAGGAAAAATAGATTATTATTATTATTATTATTATTATTATTATCATTTATTTATATGGCACCACAAATGTTCCGCAGCGCCTTACAAAACACATAAACAAGTTGCAGACAAGTGACTTACAGAACAATACAATACAGGACCAGGACATGGATAATACATATTGCTACATTAGTGATCATAACACCCAGATAAGCAGTCAGAGCATAAGCAACCAAGTGTTAGGTGCCCTAGTGGTGAGTAAGAAGTAGATGAAACTAAAGTAGGGAGAAGTACAAGAGGTTAGAGGGCCCTGCTCATAAGAGCTTACATTCTAGAAGGGGAGGGGAAAGCAAACAGGGGTGACACAGATGGGGAGGAAGGTGTATGTATCAGGGAGTTAGAATGACAGCTGGAAGGCTTCGATGAAATAATGGGTCTTGAGAGCCCGTTTGAAGGATTGCAAAGAGGTGGAGAGTCTGATGGGGAGTGGGAGAGAGTTACAGAGGTGGGGAGCAGTGCGGGCAAAATCTTGGAGGCGGGAGTGGGAGGAAGTAATCAGCTGGCATGAAAGGCGGCGTGCATTAGTTGAACGAAGAGAGTGGAGAGGAGAGTGAAGGGAGATGAGATCAGAGATGTATATGGGGAAGACTGGGTGAGGGCTTTGTAAGTGAGCGTGAGAACCTTAAATTGGGTTCTAAAAGGGAAGGGGAGCCAGTAATAATGGATATATTTTCTATATCCTTATTATTATATTTATATAATTTCTAGTCGCAAATAAGTAGAGAACCATGGCAAAGATATAACAATAATAATAAGTATAATGTAGAATATATAAAAAATAGATATATAAAAAAGATAAATTTAATGAGTAAAAATAAATACAATAAACAATATCAATAGTAATTGAATAATAATAATAAATAGAGAAAATAGACATAAGTGAAAAAAATAATAAAAATACATATAATAAATGAATAATAAATTATAATTGATACAAGTAATAATAATAATAATAATAATAATAAAAGTAAAAATAATTCCGTAGAGTATATTTAATATACAGAAACACCTAGGAATAGAGGTCTTTCTCAAATCTCTTATTTAAATTTCAGAGAGTTTTATATAAAGACTGTCATCAAAAGCATATCTATACACCTGACATGTTACAGATATCCTTAAGGCCAGCTTATTTCATAATGTTCCCATAGAATGGAATTTTTTTTAGTTCATACAAGGAATATTAGGTACGGGGAAAAGATTACTAAATTATATAAGAGTCAGATCTCTTTATAGCCACATGGAGAGAAAGCTGGATTCATTTTTTATTAAAAGGTGAAAAATACTTATAGAACTGGGAGTCGGGGATAGTGAGACCAGTTCCTATATCAAAGACATAACACACTTTTTGAAAAAAGTCCAAGGTATAGAATGGAAAAGATACCTATGCATTTCTTACTTTGGATGTATCATTTTTATATACAAATATCCCTCACAATTTGGGAGTTTTGGTGATTGAGGAAAAATTGTCCAGGGACAATTGTCTAGGGATTGAAACCTTTCCCCTGCACATATAAATTTTATTGTAGAGTGTTCATTCTCACTCATAATTATTTTTTATTTGACAACACTTTTTATTTACAAATAATGGACACAGTGATGGGCACCAGGTTCACCCCGAGCTATGCCAACCTCTACATGGAGGACTTTGAGTCCCACCATGTGGAGGAAGGGCCCTTTCAGGGTGAACCTGGTGATATATGGACACCATATAGATGATTTGTTTATTATTTGGAATGGTTCCCAGGATATGGCACTTTCTTTTGTTCAGTATTTAAATTCAAACTCACATCACCTTTCTTTTATACATCACTTTAATAAACCTTTCTAGATGTGACCCTAAAAATAGAGAATAATCAAATAACCACAGATTTCTGCAAACCTATAGATGCCAACAATTATATACATTTTCATAGTGGACACTATAAGGCATAGAAAAAGAATATACCTAAAGGTCAATTATGTAGGATAAGGAGAAATTGCTCTACTATAGAATCTTTTGATCTACAAGCAGATAAAATGTTAGAGAATTTCAGAGACAAACAATATCCAGAACCCATTTTAAAAAATGCTATGAGGGAAATTAGAAATCTGACACAAGATGAGCTTCTAATAAAAAAGAAAAAAGAGAAGAGTGTAAACAAAGGAGAGTTCTAGAGTAGGAAATATAATTTTTGTGTCAAAATATTATTCAGATTCAAATAATATTAAAAAAATCATTACATCAAATTATGCAATATTATTAGGGAACCCACAGCTAAGAGTGGTGACCACACCATGAATCCTTTATCGGAAGAATGCCAATCTGAAAAATTTGTTGGTCCACAGTTTTCTAAAACCTGCCCCAAAAGAGCAGGTTGAGAATATTCCTTTTCTACCCTCACGAGCTATGCAATTCTACAAATGTGGAAATAATAGATGTATAACATGTGGACAAAAACAAAACTACATCTTTTTCAAATACTTATCTAAAAATATCAGTGTACTTCAAACAATTTACTAATTGTGATTCACACTTTGTCATATATGTCCTCATTTGTTCATGCCCATGCTATTATGAGGGTACAACCACTCGACCTTTAAAATGAAGATTTTTGGAACATAGGTGTAAGATCATAAAGTAAAATATCAATCATAGGGGCATACTCAATTGGGGGCAAGAAAATCAAAAATCCTGCACCTGCAAGGTTTTCCTGCAGGTACGGGATTTTTGCTATTCTATTAGGTGCAGATTTTTTGTTTTTTTGTGCTCCGGGAGCTTTTTATTCTCGCACCTCCAGAGCAAATGTGATTTTTCATAAAATAGTTAATTTTAGACAAAATCAGCAGAACTTGCTCTGGGACCCTGGTTGCACCCCCCATTAAGGACTAATTAAGCAATTGGAAGTTACCAATTAGCTTAAATAGTCCATAATTACTTATCTTCTGCAGCGCCGTCTTCTGCATCTTCTTCTGCATCCAGCATCGGAAGCCGGGTTTTCTGCAGCAGGGTGAGTATGTCAGCGTGTGTGTGTTTGTAAGTGTGTATGAGTAAGTGTGTGTATGAGAGTTGTGTGTGTGTGACCCTGATGTGTGTGGCCCCCCAGTGTCTATGTGGACAATGGAATGGGTGCTGGGAGAACTAAATCTCCCACCAGCCTTTGCCTCTCCCACCAGCCCTGGGAGCCTCCCAGCAGCCCCCAGGACTCTCAGCAGCCCCCTCTCCAGTGAGAAAACAGAATGGAGGCTACTGGGAGCTGTGGAGACCACCGGAGACCCCCGGGCATGTAAGTGCAGAATTTTATTTATTTTTTTATGCAGCACAGGGTTTTCACAGCTGAAAATGACATAACCGCTTTTTTAAAATTGGATGCCGTGGGTATCGGGAGCGCATATACCCACATTAATCCAAAATTTGGGGACAAGAGTTTTTTTCCTCGCTAAACCTCGCGCCCAATTGAATATGCCCCATAGTGTCCCTAGACACTTTCTAGAACACCATGGAGGTGAAATAAAAGCTCTTAGAATAATTGGGTTGGACCATATTCCTAACACTATCAGAGGAGGTGATAGATACCCGAAACTCTGCCAACAAGTAGTATTCTGGATCTATAAACTTAATACCTTGACCCCAGATGGCCTGATGAGGCAATAGAATTAAACACCATTAGATAACCTATCCCAGACCAACAGCTGTGATCTCAAACTGACTTGTCTTGTTATCTCTGACTTTTGGTCTGTGGGTAATATTCACTGGTAAAGATGAAAAGGTATAAAATCAACAAAAAACAAATTATTTCCCTTTTGACAAAAGGGAGTATTCCACCTCCTGATATTCCTTCTGCCTCCTACTCTTCCACATACATGTTATTGTTTACAGTATATATATATATATATATATATATATATATGTGTAGAAATGAGAGAACACGGCACCAAAAGATAACAAACACCCTAACTTAGTAGAATAGGGAGAAGTCCTACTCTTTAAAACCTGTACCTTCAACCAGTCGTGTTCAAGTTATACATGTCTTTTTAAGTATAAAAAGTATTTGTATATAGCACTCCCCTATAGTATGGGTGTCAGCTCAAAAAGAAGAGATACAACAGTGGTGGTCTGCTGTTATTAAATTTATGAAAGCAATGAATCTGTTTAAAAGCGCCTATGTGCTAAACAAAGTGCTGTGCATACATAAATATTATTAATAAACTTCAAAAAATTAATATTAATAAATATCTGTGGTATTTATACCGATAAAGTGCAAAGTGCAATTGTGGAGCAAATTCCTTAGTATCAAGTATAAAACAATAGTACCATCTAAGAAAGTGCGAGTGAAAATAAAATAGTACTCTGACTAAAATGTACATATAATAAATACACAAAATTTATTTTAAGACAAGAAACGTAATATAAATAAAAAATACTGTGCAGAAATGGATGTGCTATAAACAGCAATTACATATTTGGTATTGACCAGTATATGAGAGTATGCACAAATAAATAAACACTATAAAAAAGACATATCAATCAATATAGTTTAAAAAAAAGGATTCTGCAGCTTATCTGCTAAAAATGGTAGTAAGTTCATGAGAGGTAAGTGGAGCATCCAACGAGTTTCATCTGCCAATCAGACTTCTTCAAGGAATGAAAAGCTCCTGTGGGGTGTCTGGTTCATAGGGACAAACTAGCCTCAATTTAGAATCGATTAGGTCACTTCCGGTTTCTGTGTAATAGTTAATTCAGTGATCAAAGTTCAAAGAACCAAATAATTAAATCAATAGTAGTGTGGATGAAATAAAAAGTGATATTGCACTATTAGTTCAATAAAAAATAGAAAACCTTCTATTTCTGCAAGTCCTGAAATGAGTCCAGCACATTATGTTACTTCCGCCAGTCTTAAGACCTCTCCGAGCGGCACTTCCGCCCTTCTCTTCAGGTCAATCTTGGAAGGCTGGTTCCGACATCCGCCCTTGAGGTGCGTCACTTCCGTTCATGCATTCCTCCCAGTAGCGGCCATCTTGGTCCTCGCTTTAGGTGCATCGTGGCCATCTTTGTCCACCCGATTCCTCCTCGTGAGGTGCTGTTATCCACGTTTCTCCATAATATTCGTCATCTTTATTCAGCGTACAGCTTCCGCCCTTAGTGTGAATGTTCTGGCTCTTAGTCGTCACATAGCTTCTGCCCTTGATAGCAGAATATTCTTCAGCCATCTTTCTCCTCACAAATGAGCGGTGTTGCCATCTTTGTCCACCCATGGATCCAGGCCATATTATTCTAATAATAGAAATAAAATGATAATAGGCATCTTTTTCTAAATAGTAGTATATAACGTGGGATCTGGCCTCATATAAAAGGCAGGGATAATATGATCCTTCTTTAGGTAAAGGACTTCAATAAAATGCTGATAAATATCAATATTAAAATGGTTTAAAGATATAACCTATTAATATGGTTTTCAGCAATAAATAATAAATCAACCAAAGTATTAATACTGTTATTATAAATAGTATAATGCCTATTGAGGAATGTTCAACCACTAAGTAGTTATCAATTGAAACAAAAAGGGGAATCCAAAAAGCCAACAAAGTCAATATAAGGGGAGGGGAAATGTCCTAGAGACAGGGTTTTAGGAGGAGACATTAGAAAGTATGTTCATAGAATCCATAGACATATATTCTCCGTCATTCATATGGGTGTTTTCAATGTACATATTAGCAATAAATCTTCTCCAAAGGTATATTCGCCCATTTTTTGCTTGTCCTTAGTACATGTATCTTCAAATCCTTGGAACATGATGCAGATATCATGTCTATACACTGATGGGGGATATACATATATGTCCAAAGTGCATCTATGGCACCTGGTCTTCCCCAGCGGTCCCCCTTCTGGGTACTGTCCAGGCCCCAAATGCTTAGCTCGTCTGATCTTGGAAGCTAAGCATTTGGGGCCTGGACAGAACTAATAGTGCGATATCACTTTTTATTTCATCCACACTACTATTGATTTATTTATTTGGTTCTTTGAACTTTGATCACTGAATTAACTATTACACAGAAACCGGAAGTGACCTAATCGATTCTAAATTGAGGCTAGTTTGTCCCTATTGAGTAGGTTTATAAACCAGACACCCCACAGGAGCATTTAATTCCTTGAAGAAGTCTGATTGGCAGATGAAACGCGTTTAATGCTCCACTTACCTCTCATGAACTTACTACCATTTTTAGCAGATAAGCCGCAGAATCCTTTTTTTTAAACTATACTGATTGATATGTCTTTTTTATAGTGTTTATTTATATGTGCATACTCTCATATACTGGTCAATACCAAATATGTAATTGCTGTTTATAGCACATCCATTTCTGCACAGTATTTTTTATTTATATTACGTTTCTTGTCTTAAAATAAATTTTGTGTATTTATTATATGTACATTTTAGTCAGAGTACTATTTTATTTTCACTCGCACTTTCTTAGATGGTACTATTGTTTTACACTTGATACTAAGGAATTAGCTCCACAATTGCACTTTGCACTTTATCGGTATAAATACCACAGATATTTATTAATATTAATTTTTTGAAGTTTATTAATAATATTTATGTATGCACAGCACTTTGTTTAGCACATAGGCGCTTTTAAACAGATTCATTGCTTTCATATATATATATATATATATATATATATATATATATATGAGATAATCTCATTCTTTGAGAATGATACAAAACATTTTTACTTAAAGATTAAATTATATTAAATACCATTGAGTGATCTATTTTAGACCAATAGCGGAAATCTTAGAGCCTGAGCGGTCTAACTATCCCCGACTCTCAGTTCTATGGGTAAGGTTCACCTTTTAATAAAAATGAATCCAGCTTTCTCTCATTGTGGCTATAAAGAGATCTGACTCTTATATAATTTAGTAATCTTTTCCCTGTACCTAATATTCCTTGTATGAACTAGAAAAAATTTATTTCTCTGGGAATATTATGAAATAAGCTGGCTTTAAGGATATCTGTAACATGTCAGGTTTATAGATATGCTTTTGATGACAGTCTTTATATAAAACTCTCTGAAATTTAAATAAGAGATTTGAGATAGACTTTTACCCCTAGGTGTTTCTGTATATTAAATATACTCTACAGAAAGCATGTATATGGACTATAAAAAACTGGACCTACAAAGTAAAACAACATCTCTAGAGATCTATGGATTAGTTTATTTTTACTTCTTTTATTATTATTATTATTATTATTATTATTTGTATCAATAATTATTTATTATTCATTTTTTATATGTATTTTTATTATTTTTCTCACTTATGTCTATTATCTCTATTTATTATTATTATTCAATTACAATTTATATTATTTATTGTATTTATTTTTACTCATTATATTTATATATTTTTTATATATTTTTTTATATATATTTTACATTATATTTTTTATTAATATTGTTATGTTATTGCCATGGTTCTCTCCTTATTTGCGACTAGAAATTATATAAATATAATAAGGATATAGAAACTATGGGCCCTATTCAGAACCGGATGCTCTTTAAGAGTGCTAGCTCTGAATTAGGGCATTTTTTTTGTTGTTGCAGCCTCCTGGCCACTCGCTAAGATGTGGGTGACCACCCACAGCTTTGCGGATGGCCAGGTGATGGTAGCGATGGTTGCGACCATCGAGGCTTGCGATGAGACCCTTGGGGTAGGGTCTCATCCATCGCAAGCCCCAGAGAGCTTCCTGCTCTAACATAGCAGGAAGCTCTCCACTGACATCACTGGTGTAGGTGATGGTCCAATAGGGTGTAATTGCACAAAGGAAAAAGCCTTGCGACAATCATACAAATCGGGTAGGTTTCAGAATTTGTTGCAGTCAAGCATATGTCAGTGTTCAATCCGAATTATTGTCCAGCAATGAATAATTACCAGCCTCCAGTGGAGCGTCACATCCTGATAGGAATCCAAAATTGGCTATTCCCCCTATCACCATTCCAATTGGGAAATCCATCTGTTTCCGGACCAGCTGCTTTATCCATTCCAGCCCTAGTCCTTCATCTAGAACCACACCAATTTTGACTGCTATCAGGACATGACGCTCCACTGGAGGCTGGTAATCATTCATTGCTGGACATTAATCCGGATTGAACACTGACATATGCTTGAATGCAACATGTTCTGAAACCTACCCAATTTGTATGATTGTCGCAAGACTTTTTCCTTTGTGCCATTACACCCTATTGGACCATCAATTTTACAGTATCTACCCATGAGGTTGATCTTCAGTTGCTTTTACTCTACCCTCCTATTGTAAAATATGTGTTTTTATTGATGCAATTAAATATTTTTATTTGATTACCTTCAACCAAGCCATAATATATACTTAGCTACTCATTGTTTTATGTTTATATGTTCATTATTTTACAATGTGTATATGATTTATGTCCATCAGTTCCATTGTTGAATAATATTGAAGTATTCCACCTTGGTATTTAGCGCAGTTCACCCTTTTCTTATCTTATTAGATTATCTATTTTTCCTTCCCTATCTTCTCCTTTTATATATATGAGAGAAAATGTATTGGAGATTTACAATACAAACAATAATTTCCAAACAATCTGAATTATAAATATGTTGGTGAAATATAAGTTGAAGTTTACTAAAGGTAAAATAAGTGAAGTGTGTATCCCTCTACATGTATAAAATGTATATTATTTTGACTGGGAGATGTTGCCAAATGACTGGATAATATCAAACAGGGAACTCCCTGATCTAACGGCTAGAATATGTGATCTAGTGGGAGAAAGAGCATTCCGATCATGTGACCAGGTCACGTGATCATCTGAGAGAGATAAATAAATATATATATATATTTATATATATATATATTTATCTTCAGGTACAAGTACTAATTCTGGCGCTACCCCCCAGTGTTAATTTCATTTATCCAGATATCTTTTCAATAACGAAAATCCTTTTTCAAATACACCTCCCGTTGTGGTGGTGGCAGACTTCGACTCTCCAAATAGACCATTGTTCAAAAGTCACAGATGGTATATGAAAGACAAAAGGTAAGAGAACAAGCACCTTGCATGCACTGACTTCGCTCACAATTCACGACTTCTAGATGTGGGTCTCAGATTTTAAACCAAAAAAGGAGAGAAACGAACACTCTCATTGTGTAGTATTCAAGGTTTAATATATACCATTAATCAAACAAATAACATAATTACATTTAAAAATCTGAAAGAAAGCTTATCTGAAGCATCAAATGGCTGGGTAAGGACATCAGCAGTGTTATCACCCTCAATGCATTTCATTGCTAACGCTATTTCAGCTGCACTTCATCAGGAGGATGTTACCCATATAAACTAATTTGACTTATATACCTACTTCAATAATTAGGCATTATCATATATGGCATTTCCGGTGCCGCCATTTTGGAGTCTCCCGTGGCTGCACGGGATCTCTGAACCTCGCGATAATGGCACTTCTGATCATGTGCGAGACCTCCAACTCTCGCAATAACTCAATCTCTATTAGCAATCAGTGCCACCAACCTCCAGTACTAATCCGTATTATAAATCCATATACGGAAAAGGATATGCAGCTTCTATTCTCCTCTTCTGAGCTTTAGGTACTTCAATATCGATTGCTATTTCACAATGATCACATCTAAATTATAACGGACACCATATAGTTGTGGATGTAAACATACCTTACCACCTAGTGTTCAAAGTCGCCATTTTTATGTGGTCCAATATTTATTATTATTATTATTATTATCGTTAATTTATATGGTGCCTCAAGTGTTCAACAACGCCTTATAGAGTACATAACCAAAAAAGTGACTTACAGTAGAATACAATGCAATACAATGCAGGACAAGGACATGGATAATATACATTGATACATTGGTAACCATAACACCCAAATAAGCAACAGAGCATAAGCAACCAAGTGTTACGTGTCCTAGTGGTGGGTAAGAAGTAGATGAAAATAAAGTAAGGAGAAGCACAAGAGGGTAGAGGGCCCTGCTTGCAAGAGCTTACATTCTCAAGGGGAGGGGCAGACAGATAGGCATGCTACAGATGGGGAAGAATAGGGAGGAGGGAGCATGTAGCAGCAAGTTAGGATGAGAGCTGGAAAGCATTGATGAAGTAGTGGGTTTTGAGAGCCCGTTTGAAGGATTGTAGAGAGGTGGAGAGTCTGATGGGGAGAGGGAGAGAGTTCCAAAGGTGGGGAGCAGCATGGGCAAAATCTTGTAGGTGGGAGTGGGAGGAAGTAATCAGTTGTCATGAGAGGCAACGTGCATTTGTTGAATGAGGAGGGTGGACAAGAGAGTGAAGGGAGATGAGGTCAGAGATGTATATGGGAGTAGAGTGTGTGATGGCTTTGAAAGCGAGTGTGAGAACCTTGAATTGGTTCTGAAGGGGAAGGGGAGCCAATAGAAGGCTTGTAAGAGAGGGGAGGCAGATGTAGAGCATTTGGAGAGAAAGAGGAGTCAAACAGCAGCATTGAGGACAGACTGCAGAGGAGAGAGATAGGAGTTGGGGAGGCCAGATAGTATGAGATTACAGTAATCCAATCTGGAGATGACCAGTGAGTTTATTAGGGTCTTGGGTGAGAAAGGGTCTGATCCTGGAAATATTTTTGAGATGGAAATGGCAGGACTGTGAGAGGTTCTGGATATGTGGATTGAAGGAGAGGGAGGAGTCCAGGATAACTCCAAGACCGTGCACTTTGGGGCTAGAAGAGCTAGTTGTGCCATCAACTGATAAGGGAAAAGTGGGAAGTGAGGTTATGTGGGAGGGTGGGAAGATGATCATCTCAGTCTTAGACATATTAAATTTAAGAAATTGCTGGGACATCCAGGAAGATGTAGCAGAGAGACAGTTGGAGATATGAGTGAGGAGAGAGGGAGAGAGGTCAGGGGAGGAAAGGTAGATCTGAGTGTCATTGGCATAGAGATGATAATAGAGGTCAAAAGAGCTGATGAGTTCACTTAGAGAGAATGTATAGAGGGAGAAAACAATGGTCCAAGAACAGAACCTTGCGTAACACCTACTGTGAGAGGATGTGGGGGGAAGATAAGCCATGAGAGGAGACAGAGAACGATCAGTCAGAGAGGTAGGAGGATAGCCAGGAGAGGGCAGTGTCACGTAGACCAATATGCGGTATAGGCACCACCATTTTGTCAGAAAACAAGGGATAATGCATATATCTCCCTCTATATTAACATACAAACTTTTAAGTCAGATTAGTACATAGGACTTAATCAGAATAATCTATAACAAAAACACATACACATAATATTATCAAATACTGAATTTAACTTACTGTATAACATCAAGATTCAGGGCTATAAAACAAGGCACCAATATAAATCAATAAAATCATAAAAATTCACGGTGCATAAAGATACTTAAAATGTTTAAAAGGTACATATATAGTTTAAAGGAAGGGTGTAATCTCATATGATTTGTTTAAACCATGTGGGACCATTGTATTCAGGGTAAAGATCCAATACATTTCCCTTTGAGAGAGTTTCTTCTCCCTATCAGTTATGACATCTAGAGAAATGTCTCGGTATAGAATGGTTATCTACTTTGTTTATGATTCCTCGGACATGTTCCTGTATATGAATCTTTAGTAACTTTCTTGTTTTCCCTATTCCAACAAATAAACTACCTATGATGTCACAAAATTCATAAGGGTAAAATCTTAAAAAAGTTTTGTCTCATTGTAATTTTAAAAAAATTGTGATATTCCACTAACATATTTACAAATGTTACAGCCATTGCGCTTGAAAAATCCTTTAGTTTTTTTTAATCCATGATTTCACATTTTGATTCACAGGTTTTAAAGTGCTGGGTGCTAGATAATTCTTTGTTTCTTGCCTTCCTAAAAAGTGACTGTAGGCTTATCCAGTAAAAAAAAATCCCCTAAACCTTGTCAGATTTAAGAATATCACAATGTCTATTTAAAATCTTTTTAATTTCTTTTTCCCGATGATTGAATTGTGTGACAAATATAACCTTATCATTCTCTACTTCCCTATTTTTATATACCAATAGATCATCCCAATTCAATTTCTTTGATCTACTTTCTGCTTTCTTTATAACATCTTTAGGATATTTTCTTTCCAGCAACCTTTTAGAATAAATTTCCACCTGTTGATCAAAAGTTTCTTTCTTACTACAGTTTCTATGTACTCGGCAAAATTGTGAGAATGGTATTTTGTTTTTCCATCCCTTTGTATGGTTACTATTATAATGCACATAGCTGTTAGTATCAACAATTTTTATATAGTTCCAGCTGATGATGTTAGCACCCTCATTACTAATAACCAAGTAAAAATATTACATTTCTTCTTGGTTAAATTTGTATGTAAATGACAGGTTATATTCATTATTCTTTAGATAGTCCATAAACACAAGGAAAACATTTTTAGTACCTTTCCATATCACCAGTATATCATCTATGTAGCGTACATTTAAAAATAATTTGATTTTATATGTGCTGTCCCCATATATATATATATATATATATATAATATATTTCTGCTCCCAGCTTCCCATATGGAGATTGGTAAAGCTGGGAGCAAAGACAGTGCCCATGGCAGTCCCTTTAATTTGAAAATAAAAATCTTCCAAAAATGGTAAATAGTAATGACTAAGAATGAATGACACCAATGTACAAATAAAATCTTTATGTACTGAACTTAAAAATGCATCACTATTCAAAAATTCCTTACAGCTCTTAATCCCCTTATCATGGGGTATAGACATATATAGAGACTGTAAGTCAATTGTAGCCCATTGATATTCACTTTTCCACTTAATTCCATTTAGTTTTTGCAGAATTGATGTGGTGTCTATAACATATGACTCCAGGGTTTTCACATATTTATTCAAGAAAACTTCAGTGTATTCTGAACAGTTTGATGTTACAGAGTCTATACCCACCACAATTGGCATACCCAGGGGATTCTCCAATTGTTTGTGGATCTTAGGCAGGCAATAAAAAATAGGAATTACATGGTTATTGTTATATTATATTATTCTGTAGGGCATCAACAAGTATTGTATGCAAATCTTCCACAAAATTCTAAATTGGATTGTGGGATAATTTCTTATAGGAGGCTGTATCCCCAAATAGTCTATATACTTAATTTTCATAGTCCTCCTTATTCAGAATGACTAGGCCACCACCTTTGTCTGCCTGTTTGAAGACAGCTGATCATTATTTTTACGTTTTTTCAGTGCTTTTTCAAAGTTAGTTAGATTAGATCTAAATTTCTCTTTTTTATCTTCCACACATAGATCTCTTTTAACTGATTCATGAAAGCCTCTATTTGTGTACTTCTTGACTCCAAAGGAAAAAACTTTGATGGGGGTTTAAGCCCTGATTTGGACATCTCTTCATATTTTTTTAGAATTGCTGTATCCTTTCTCAGGAAATGTTTTTTTTAAAGGCAATTTCCTGGTAAACTTATTCAAATCGATATACATTTGAAAGTAATTTGCCTTTGATACCGGTGCAAATGAAAATCTTTTACCCAAAAGTGATGCATCTATTTTGGTGAGTTTATATTAGATAAAGTAAGAATGCATTGCCATGTAAGCTCTTCCTCTGTTACAAATATTTCTGATTTCTTTTCTTTTCTATTTGGTTTCTTCCTTCCAACTCTACTTCCTCTTCCTCTTCGAATCTCCTCTTTAGAGGGGAAGCCCTCACCACTTCCTCTTTGAACAGGTACTTGTTGTATCTCTCCTGAGGGTGGGGAGTAAAACCAGGAGAGGGATAATCACTGTCCCCTTCCAACTTGAGTCTAAACAGAGGGCCTGATTCAGAGCCACTCATAAGCGGCAGCTCGTTCGCTCCGAGCGATGTTTGGCCAACTGCGCATGCGTACGGATCGTTATACGCATGCGCGAACCAGTCAGTGCGGTCGCAATTCATGTGCTCGCAAAATAGCGAATGCCTGCTAACTTGAGTAACAGAATGAGGCATATGTGGGTGGTAACAGGGGAAGGTGCTTGAAAACGGGGAGTGGAAATCAGAATGCAGGCATGCTTAAAGGTCAAAACGGGCGTTTTATGGGTGTGCATAATTAAAACAGGAGCGTCATTAACCACGTCACTGGGTTATTTTATAGCCAGAACTGCTCGCAAAATTGTGGTAGCAAAAACCGGCCACAAGAATAGCGAGCAGTTCATACCCTGTTCGATGTACTCGATTAATCTAATAAATAGCGGACATGACGTAGGATGCGAGCGGCCAAACAACGACCGCAAGTTTTGTTCGCTTATTCAGACCTAGAGGCGTGAACAGACCGCAAACAGCGAACGGTTCATTTGAATAGCCACCCATATTTTCAGGACGAGCGAGCGCTAATTGCGTCCGGCTCCGAATGAGGACCAGAGTTGAGATCCTGTTACATTGTGCAAAATTTACCCATTTTTGTGTATTTGGGTGGTAATTTCTATGTTTAGATTGAACCTTCACCCATTCATCCCTTTTCTTTTCTCTATAGGGTCTTTTGGAGACCCTAGTCTATATTTATATTGTTATAATCTTAGAGGAAGATATCCATATTAAACTACATTAGTAACAATATGAGAGCCATGTAGAACGTTTACTTATGTATGTATTATTATTCTTTCTTTTTGTTTTAAATTGGATATAATTATTGGACTTAATGAGGCAAAAATTATTTTGATTGTGTGTGTGATCTCTAGTCATTTTATTTCCAGCTACATTAGTAGCTAACATTGGCCCTCATTCAGAGCCACTCGCTATTTGCGGTCGTTCGTTCTAAAACAAGGGGTGGCTATTCAAATGATCCGTTCGCAAATTGCAGTCTGTTCACACCTCTAAGTCTGAACGAGCGAGCAAAACATACGCTCGTTTATTTGTTAAAAACGCCCCCTGGCCGCTCGCACCATACGTCATGTCCGCTATTTATTAGATTAATCGAGTACATCGTACAGCGTATGAACTGCTCGCTATTCTTGTGGTTGGTTTTTTCAACCGCTATTTTGCGAGCAGTTCTGAGTTAAAAAAAAACAAGTGACGTGGTCAATGACGCTGCTGTATTAATTATGCACACCCTTAAAACGCCCGTTTTGACCTTTAAGCACGCCTGCGTTCTGATCTCCACTCCCCGTTTACAAGCACCTTCCCCTGTTACCACCCACATACGCCTCATTCTGTCACTCAAAATAGCAGGCACTCGCTATATAGCGTACAAACGATTTTCGTCCGCACTGACTGGTTCGCGCATGCGTACTAAAAACCGTACGCATGCGCAGATGTGCAAACATCGCTCGGAACGAGCGTACGGCCGCTAGCGAGCGGCTCTGAATGAGGGCCATTGATTCTACATGTATCAGGATTGTAGCATGTGCATGAATCTAAAAGTTGCAGAACACCGATAAATGTTTTGAAATAATTCCAGCTGTACAAACATTTTTCCTATATTGTGGTCTATGATATATGTGTATTTTTAAACATTAATGTTTAATTATAAACATCTACACGGCTCTTTGTAGTTAGATTTTACGTTTTGGACAAGGTCTGTTTTTTATATTTTTGTTTTTTATTTTAATTTCAGCAGGATTGTGTAGACTTGTAGCGCCACTATTATATGTGTTTTTTTCATGTAAGTTCCAACCAAGAGACTATGGCCCTCATTCAGAGCCGCTCACTAGCGGCCGTACGCTCGTTCCGAGCGATGTTCGCACATCTGCGCATTCTTAGAAGCTGCTCATAGGTAACTGTTGCACTCTTATTATTGTAATATCTGTGTGTATAGACCTACTCTCCTCTAAAGTGCTCACATCAGCGCCCCCTATACCCATATTTCCTTTCTGATGTAAGAAAGTGTCATACACTGCTCAGCACAAAGACATCGTAGGCACCAATGGCTGCTTTATGATAGGAGGCTGATCTTGCTGCTGCCGTACAGTACATGTATGACCGCCCAATATATTGTTCCCCTGACAAATACCAATGCATCCAGAGGCATGGTGTCAGCTGCTAGATCGTCTGATCTGCAGTGGATGCACAGATGATTATAAAATGCGACAAATGATGCATGGGAGCACGCAATCATCCGTACACACTGAGCATCATGGCCGATATATTATTCCGATCCGTGTCAGTGATATATCGGACAATATATCTTTCTAAGTGTGTATGCACCATTCGATTGTAAGCTCATATGGACAGGGACCACTTTATCTTTTGTTTCACATCATTGTATGCAATTTGTTTGTCTCACAACCCGCTCAATGTACAACACAAATAGGTTAGCACTTATAAATAGGAGTTGATAATACATGTAATCCACAGTGAGCCTCTGCTAGCGCTGGCCATCTTTTTTGCATCTATTTCTGCAGAAAATGCATCTAAGTCGCAATGTGATGCAGCCGGGATGTAGCAGAACACTGTGCTGATTCATTCCATATGTCACACTGGAAAAATAGGTTCAGGAACTGTGGGTGGAGCTACAGGGGGTGGAGCTATAGAAAAACAATTATATATAGTATTTAAGAAATAAGGCACTAAAAAGGTTTTATTTGAGAATGCCTATCTTGTGCAAAATCCGTTGTGGCCAGGACATTACATCATAGTTAATGAGTGGTTCAGGAAGAGATAAGATATGACCCTATTTACTACAATCCGCATTTCAAATGCAGTTGTAGTGTGATATTCAGTAAATATCACAAGAATTTATTTTAAAAATCCTCTGCAGGGACGGAGCCTGTGATGAAGCTCTGTCCCTGCGAATCCTGTCCGCTAGTGAAAAGATGTCCACGCATGTGCCGCTGGCTTACCAACCCCCCCTGTGATCACCTCCCCACACCTGCATACCCCTGCACCCCATCACACAACCGCAGATACCATACCCCGGCAATTGCCCTTTAATACATTCATGTGATGCTTAAATAATGTGAGTAGGGTGAACACCATTTCTAACTTTATTTCAGTAGAAATAATTTTAATAAATAAATATGCCCTAGGCCTCATGGGAAAGGGGAGCAGAGCTTAACAACGTGGTCTATGTACTAAGCCTTGGAGAGACATAAAGTAGACAGAGATAAAGTACCAACCAATCAGCTCCTAACTGTCAATTTACAGACTGTGTTTAAAACATGACAGGAGCTGATTGATTGGTACTTTATCTCTCTAGAAGGCTTAGTGCATAGACCACTATAGTGCATAGGGGGCAGGGGAGGGTTAGAGTACTTACCACTCACAGTCAGAATGTAGAACCTTCGGTCTTCTGGTATCAGTATTTCATCCGGCGGCTAATCAGCTGCCGGCATTAGATACCGATTCCCTAACCCCAATGGAGACAGACAAGTAGAGAAGGCTGCAGAGATACCTAGAGAGACGACAGGAAAGATACCTAGAGAGAAGGTTGCAGAGAGACCCAGAGAGAGGTCTGCAGAGACACCTATAGAGAGGACTGCATGGGAGACCTAAGTGCCTATTTATCATCACTTAATTTTCACAAAACAGGTGAAAATGCACATTTTCACCTGCAATTGTGAAAATTAGTTATCGGGCCATTCATCAAGAAGGTAAAGCAGGAGATATCACAGATATACAACCCATACACTAGTATCACAGATATCTCCTGCTTACCTTTCTCTCCCGGAATGGCCCGCTGATCCCATACACTAGTATCACAGATATCTCCTGCTTACCTTTCTCTCCCGGAATGGCCCACTGTCCCCATACACTAGTATCACAGATATCTCCTGCTTACCTTTCTCTCCCGGAATGGACCGCTGATCCCATACACTAGTATCACAGATATCTCCTGCTTACCTTTCTCTCCCGGAATGGCCCGCTGTCCCCTACACTAGTATGACAAATATCTCCTGCTTACCTTTCTCTCCCGGAATGGCCCGCTGTCCCCATACACTAGTATCACAGATATCTCCTGCTTACCTTTCTCTCCAGAAATGGCCCGCTGTCCCCACACACTAGTATCACAGATATCTCCTCCTTACCTTTCTCTCCCGGAATGGCCGCTGTCCCCATTCACTATTATCACAGATATCTCCTACTTACCTTTCTCTCACGGAATGGCCCGCTGTCCCCATACACTAGTATCACAGATATCTCCTGCTTACCTTCCTCTCCAGGAATGGCCCGCTGTCCCCATACACTAGTATCACAGATATCTCCTGCTTACCTTTCTCTCCCGGAATGGCCCGCTTTCCCCATACTCTAGTATCACAGATATCTCCTGCTTACCTTTCTCTCCGGGAATGGCCCGCTGTCCCCATACACTAGTATCACAGATATCTCCTGCTTACCTTTCTCTCCCGGAATGGCCGCTGTCCCCATACACTATTATCATAGATATATCCTACTTACCTTCCTCTCCAGGACTGGCCAGCTGTCCCCATACTCTAGTATCACAGATATCTCCTGCTTACCTTCCTCTCCGGGAATGGCCCGCTGTCCCCATACACTAGTATCACAGATATCTCCTGCTTACCTTTCTCTCCCAGAATGGCCCGCTGTCCCCATACACTAGTATCACAGATATCTCCTGCTTACCTTTCTCTCCCGGAATGGCACGCTGTCCCCATACTCTAGTATCACAGATATCTCCTGCTTACCTTCCTCTCCCGGAATGGCCCGCTGTCTCCATACACTAGTATCACAGATATCTCCTGCTTACCTTTCTCTCCCGGAATGGCCCGCTGTCTCCATACACTAGTATCACAGATATCTCCTACTTACCTTCCTCTCCCGGAATGGCTGCATGGCCCCATACACAACAGTATTCATCAAGCTCCAAAAATATAACATTTTCGGAGCTTGACTGCGGGAGCATTCGACATCTTCAGATGGCAAATACTCCTGCTCCGGCATCGCAACCCCTATGGGAAGACGGTCTGGGTTGCGAAGAGGGATCTTGTGCGGATGTGCACTCCTGTTACTGCTCCATCAGCTGCTACCATGCTGGAGCAAAGATTAATTTCTCCGGCAGCCACAGTGAGTTAGGATGTTAATTATTCGGACCCCGATAATTAACATGATGAATAAGTCCCCTAGAGAGAGGGCTGGAGAGAGACAGAGAGAAACATCTGGAACCCTGCAGTGTGAGCAGCCCAGTGAGATTGTCTATAATGCAGCAGCCTGGAGAGCTTGCCTGGTGCAATGGGAAGTGTACTACTCCAAATACCCCTTGCACCACACCAAACACCGAAGGAGCATTACATGTATAATTACACCATGATATTTCTTGAAAGGATATTGTTGGCCCATTGGGAGTTTTTCCAAGCTAACCCCTGGTGAAAAGACTTGGAACCACTAGCTTGTGTGTAGGTACTAAAATACAGACCCAGAAGATTGTTTCATTATTCAGTCCCAACTTTGGTGTAACCTGTAAGTAGAAAAGGGGTTACATATATATAGCATAGCATAATGGCAGTAATTAATGAACCAAAAAATTCTATTTTCCATATGAAATGCATTGAGAGAGTGAGGAATGACCGTATACATAGTGAATAGAAAAACAATACAAAAATGTGTTTGCATTTGTCCTGATGCACAGTCTACAGTATGTTTGTAAAGGAAGCAGCTTTGGGAAACGTGTAAGCGACCAGTGACCCAAATCTTGCATAGCAGCAGGGAACTTATGTTGATCGGATCATAAAATGCATCTTCTTGGAAAGTTTCCTGGTACTGTATAAACAAATGTGCGCATACCTGGAAATTCCCCCAGACTCAGGCTGACTGACAGTACCGAGCACTGGGGCTCATTATTTTAACCTCAGTAACCACAAAAGTGTAGATAAACTTTTACTAATATTACAACAGGGAAAAAGATAGAAATGTGCTGAGTAAATTCTACATATAAACTAGAAGCAGAGAGTAGTGAAGCAAACATACCTTATTTGACTCGCTGCAAATATCCCTAGAGCAAAGATGAGACTTCAGAAGAGAGAGCGTTATCTAGCTCAGGAGAATTGTCTGTATAATTGGGGACACATCTTTAATGTAAAATGGAATTTTAGAATGGTCAGTGCAAACAATATCCAATAAGCCCCCTGAAAGTAACATCCGATGCCCCACATAGAGGGTCCGTCTGGCCAGGCAGGAGCAAAGGGTGATCCCTGGAGAGCTCCGCTGACTCAGAGCCCCACTCACTACTGGAGAAGGGCACCTCTGCTGTCTGCCACATCCTCTACCATAAGGGGGCAAGGTAAACTGCTCCCCAATAACATCATAGGGTCACAGGAAGTTTTTTCCTGTTTTATCTGTTCAGGGCCTGCTGTGGCCGCAGTCAGTGGTCTGTTCCATTTTTGCCAACTCTCTCAGAATGTCAGATGAGACTCCCTGAAATAGTGCTGATCTCCCTGACTCCCTGCAAAGTCTATCAATCTCCCTTAAACTGATCTTTAATGTGCACAACACAGAGATGATGACTCCACTTTCCAGCCACCATTGAGGAAACACTGGGGAGAAGAATAAGGAGGATATGTCCTATAGTAAAGCAGGCCTCCACTCTCCAGCACCCTGGTGGTTGCATGAGTGACTGTTTTGGTGCTCATTTATAGTTGGAAGAAGTAAGTCAATTTTAGAACACAGAGAAGTATATGTCCTATTTAGTGATGCACTCATAGATGTTACTATAGCATAATCTTCCTAAAATGTTTTTTCAAAAATATTTATGTATGAGCTGCCCTGCTTCCTGGTGGCTGTCCCCTCCCCTGGGACCAAACACTTATTTATAAGTTACATGGAATAGCTGCCCATAGAGGGTTGCTACATCCCCGCACCATGGATGAGAGATGACAGCATTGCCATGTTAGATCAGGTGACACCTACTATGCTGTCACTGAGGAGCTGGGGTCTGAGGAGAGAGGAAGCTGAGAGGTAAGTCTCAGCTGGAAAGGGAAGAACCAGACTGGGTGGTGGGGTGACTTGGGGTAGTGGGTACCAGGAACAGGTGTGTTATTTGTTATTAAGGACCCCCCCTCATATGCAGATGTTAGCCCTCTCTAGGGGGTAAATGTACTAAGAATCAAGGTTAATTTGGACTTTTTCTGTGATATCCCCCTTATTTGGCAAATCAGAAATTTGCTAAAGGCAAACTTCATTGAAATTGCACAGTATGTCAAGCCCGACTTTAGATGGCAATAGACAGCATTAGACCATCAGTCAAATCATTGTGTGCTTTACATAGACCATGATATAAATCATGGATTGATAAGAATTGTGTTGTTAAAAAGGATCAAAATACTCCAAAATTGCATCTGAATAAAAGTATTTAATACACCTGCCCTTGAGCGATGGGCTTGTCCGAAGCACTGAATGGATCAGTATGGTCTCTATTAGAGATGTGCATCAACCCCCGTGTTTTGGCTTTGGTTTTGGCTCTGCATCTCCTTGTGCTTTGGATCTGGATTTGGTTTTGCCAAAACCGCACCTTGCATGTTTTGGTTTTGGATCTGTATTTATAAAAAAAAATCATAACAACAGCTACATTCGCATAATGTGGGCCTGTTATTGTTCCTATGGTATTGTAAACCTCAATAACATTTATTTCCAGTCATTTCCAGTCAATTTTGACCACCTCACAGCTCACAATATTGATTTTGTTCATCTAGTTTAGGGCCAAAAGGTTGCATCCAGCTAGCTGGCTGACTAAGCTAAGCGACAGCAGTGGGCGGCACTAACATGTGGCAGTTCAGCTTCAAATATGACACAGAGTGGCATTACAGTGGTAGACAGGAAGGCAGTTTAATAAACTATACGACCCATAGGTATTTTATAAACCAAGAATGTTTTCCTTAACTAGGTCAGAGGCAGGGGCAGATTGGGCTGCTGGGACACTGGGCCATTTCCCGCTGGGCTGGTCCCTTTATATGCCTTTAGGGGCTGGCGGCCACCTGGCGTGCTTCCATCACCCACCACCTCTATGACCAGCCGGGCCGGCCTGGGCCCAGCTGCTGCGATCCGCAGTAAAACAACTTCTGCGCATGCGCAGAAGCTCACTCACCAGAAGAAAATGTTCGGCACTGGGCAGTGCTGCACCTGTCTCTCCGATGTGCTCCACCCCCTCCCTGTATCTCCTGTAGTCTTCTTATTCTTCAAGGACTGGGAGAGACATCATGACTGAAGTCTCTCCCATCCTGGCGCACAGTGCCCTGCACCACCGAGCAGGACCATGGTGCTCGGCAGAATGTCAGCTCCTCCTATCTCCAGGACTGCTGGGAGATGGAGCGCGCTTCTACCTGGAAGAAGAGCCATCTGGCCCACACAGAGAGGAGGACCATGCAGGCTGCAGACAGAAGGAGCAAGCAGGTAAGATAGTGCTGAGGTAATACAGAGGGGGCAGGAGGCTGGAAATTCAGAGGGGGCAAGAGGCTGGAAATATAGAGGGGGTAGCAGGCTACAGATGGGGCAGGAGGCTGGAAATACAGAGGGGGCAAGAGGCTGGAAATACAGAGGGGGCAAGAGGCTGGAAATACAGAGGGGAGATAGGAGACTTGAAAAACGGGCAGAGGCTTGCAAGACAGGTGGCAGGGGCAGGAAAGACAGTGGGGGCTGGTCTTGAAATTACAGAGGGGAGCAGGAGTCTTGAAAGGCAGGTAGCAGAGGAAGGAAAGACAGTGGGACAGGAATCTCAAGTGACATGGGGTAGGAGGTGACACAGAGCAGGAGGTTGGAGGCGACATGGGGCACAAGACTTGAGAGACACGGGGCATATAGCTTAAAAGACACATGGATGAATTGGACATGGAGCAGAAGGCTGGAGTGACACAGGTAGGAGGCTGGAGGGGACATGAGGCACGAGTTTGGTTGAACATCTGTTGTATGATAATGACATTGGTTATATTCCTACACAAACAGGCATCCTCTGGTAAATGGTATTTCCTACATGAATAGTGACTACCGACTGTCTGCCCAAGGAGGATCCATTTCTTCAGAGGTTCCCCATCGCAGAGAAACCACCTAAAGGTAAGGTGTATTAATATTTAGTACACACATACACACTGTGTCTATGCCAAATACATAGTATATGTGTAATATATAGTACATGTATAATACATAGTATATGTGTAATATATATTACATGTATAATACATAGTATATGTGTAATATATAGTACATGTGTAATATGTAGTACATGTGCTGGGGTTTAGGAATTGAATTGCAGAAAGAAAGTACAATGAGCTGCAACACAAAAATGTGGAAAAGCAATTAAACAGATGACATCTTCTGTTTTGCAGCTTATTAATCTGCCCTCTCTACAGTTCCAAAACCCCAGCACATCTACTATGTGCAGTTATATTTGGCACAGGTACTATGCAAACAGTCCAGTTACAGTGATCCTACCCCTTCTCTATGCCCCCTTCACATCCTGCCCAGTGCCCTCATTCACAAAGTGTCCCCCCATCCAGCTCACCATCTCATGCCCCCCAATACCAGTGTCTCCCACACTGCCAGCCTAATGTCTACCTCCTTCCCTAACCCAACCAGGCCACTGCCCCCCAGCAAGAGCCCCTAGCCAGTCCTATCAGTGTCCCCCCATCATTTAACCCAGTGAACCCCCTTCTCCAGCCTAGTGTTCCCTCCCAGCACCATCTTAGTGCCTCTTGATACCTCTAAATCTATATACCCAAAATGTCGGTATATAGCGCTACAAGTAGCATAAGAAATAATTGCTTTCCAATCCAATTGTGGTTCCAAAGCACATAAAGCTATATTGCAATAAAAAGAAAGTTACATGCTTTGATCTAACACAATTAGCGCAAAAAGCAAGTAAGTACAAAGGTACAAACCGATATATATGCGTGCGCACTGGTCCAGTATGCAGTATTTCAATCCTGAATCTGTGGTCACCGTCACCCAAGGATATGGAGAAATGACTGACTACTGCCCCAGCTCACAAGCCTATATTCGGTACAGGCTTCAGAGACAACAAAGGCACAGAATAACAGATGCTCATTGGTTCTGGCTTCAGGTCACTCCGTTCATTGGTTAGTTCATATGGTATCACTGGGGGTATGTCCCAGATCTTCAGATGTTGCTTTGTATGGCTTTCCCGCTGAAGAACTAATAAAAAAGACACTACATACAGAGATACATTCTAACCTATAATTCATATCTTGAGAACGCAAGCTGCGATTTCCTTGCCGATAGAACCAGAGATCTACAAATAAACAGGGATTTAGAATGGTACCAAACATGACTTGTCTACTAGTTCTGTACCTTAAATACCATATACATACATTTCACAACATAATTATATGCTACTAAAATCTCTAATATTATGTTTAATGTGAAGGAACCTTTTTATAAGTTATTGTATGTGTAAGTGTGAGAATATTGTGTAGTTTCACTAGTTTGCATTGTGCATATGTGTGGTGTGTGCGCACTCAAAGGTGCGTGCATATGTGTATGCATGTAAGTCAATGTGTGTGTTATGTAATATATTATCCATTTCAGACATTTTAATAAGTTGCTTGAACTACAGTCCAAGGTGTAAATAAAAGTTTATTTCTAAGCAGGGGGAGACCAACAGCTGTTTTCTGAAGTCACATCATCTGATAGCTAATTCAAAGGTTTTCCTCTGCCTATTCAAAGTCTAAATGCCAGTTCCTTTGAAATGCATTAGTATCGAACATAAGGTATACAATTGTTAACGATTTGCTGGTTCCTGACAATGATTCCTAACTTTGCATTTAGAACCCTTCTCTGATCATATCACTATCTGTGTTACATTTTAATTATTTGTTACAGGCATATTATATTAGTATGCAGAGTTTCTCAAAACACTCACAGACATGCACATTAAAACTTGTTTTCCACACTCTGACTAAACCTTGTAGTAATATATATATACGCATTTGTGCGCATCGGATTGCACTGACACAAAGCATGCATCCGATTTACTCTTTATCAGCCCATAGATGACTAGATCGTCAGATAATAATTGCAAGCGATCATATCCAATTATCTGACTTCGACATGCCCCATTCCCATCCAGCCCAATGCCTCCCTATTTTATCACCCACTGCCTCTTCGTATCCCACTACTTCTCCCTGTCACCTATGTCTCCTGTTACCCTCTCTCCCTGACACCCACTTCCTCTCCCTATCATCCTCTACGTCACCCGTTACCTCCACATGGCATCACCTACTGCCTCCCTTTGTCATCCATTCCCGGGCATAACTCACTGTCTCTGCAATGAGGGAATAGCACATGGATACAACACTACCTTTGAGGTCATGCCTCTTGTTGCGAAGTCACTCCCACTTTTCCATGAGCGTGCACACAAAGCATTTGTACTGTGTGGCATAATGTGTAAATGGGAGGGGATTACTACTGTGGGCATATGTATGGGGGATTACTACTGTGGGCGTAATATGTATGGAGCATTACAACTGTGGGCATAATGTGTATGGAGCATTACAACTGTGGGCATAATGTGTAAGGGGCATTACTACTTTGGGCATAATGTGTAAGGGGCAGTACTACTTTGGGCACAATGTGTAAGGGGTACTACTACTGTCTGGTGTAATGTGTAAGGGGCACTACTACTGTGTGGTCATATTGTGTAAGAGTCAGTACTATTGCTGTGTATCATAACATGTATAAGGGACACTACTATGTCTTGTAATGTGAATTGGGGGTACTATAGTGTGGCCATGACCTTTCCCTACAAGACCACATCCTTTTTTGAGCCACGCACTGTCCCTGTTTAGACTATGGGGGGGGGCACCAATGCTGTTTCTGGCACAGGGCACCAAAATATTTATTGAAAATAGATTGCAATGTAGTCGCGCTAGATAAAAAGCAGCTCTATGAAAGATAAAATCTGATTAAAATGATGAGAGCGCTACTAATGAAAGGTGTAAATTCAACATATGTGAAATTATGAGAGTATTGTAATAAGCACCAAGATTGTATAAGAAAAGGAGAGAAAAAAGAGAGAGAAAAATAAAAGAAAATTGACCTACAAAAACTGTTTGTTTATAGCTCTTTTGAGATAAATTCAGTGGAGACCTGTTAAGATGTTATAAAACATGATGCAAAGGACCACATACTAACTCTCCCTACCTCTATCCTGAGAAGAATTGGCAGCTCCGTCCCGTCCGTGTTGTCCTGGCGGTACATAATAAAAATCCAGAAGGACTTCTGTTTTCTGCAATACTGAAGATTAACTATAATTGGAGAGGTGGAGATCAGATAAAAAATGTAAAAAAAAATAATAAAATTTTAAATGAAAGAATCAGAATGGATATTTAATATGAAGACTTTACAACCCTCTGGATTAAACATCGACTTTGAATTTCTGTAATTTTCAGAACACAATTTAGTATATTTCAGGAATATTTTTTATATATTTCACATTACTCACCTTTCTTTCATTCATTATTACAATTTTTCTTTTTTCTGTCTTTTTTCATCTTTTAAATTTTTTATAATGGCCTATCTATATACATAGAAACAAAATGGCTTTATTTTACATGCGGTTACTGCTAATTTTTATTCAATACCGGTTTTGGATTTCCGGTTTTAAATATGAACAATAGTTTTTTTTCCTATAAATAGGAACATTTTTAAAACACAAGCCATCCTTGATAAAGTGCGTTTATCGCATGAAACGCGTTGGAGGCTATCAGTGGGGACCACCAGGAATTTTAAACTCAGCAGCACCTTCCCGCACTATCACCCACGGCATCCACGAGTGACACCATCACCCGCGACCAGTCCAGGTCGGGCAAGCTGGAATAGAACGTCAACAGTCAGCGGCAGTCAGGAACAGCTGCCACCCGCAAACCGTGCAAGCGGTATCACCAGCGGCCAGCAGCAGGTAGCGGTGCGGTATCACCAGCGGCCGGTAGCGGTGCGGAAAAGGAACGCCGACTTCCATCATTAGCAGGGGTCACATCACCGCCAGGACAACATGGACTGGACTGAGCTGCCACTTCTTTCTCAGGATAGAGGTAGGGAGAGTTAGTGTGTGGTCCTCTGCATCATGTTTTATAACATCTTAACAGGTCTCCACTGAATTTATCTCAAAAGAGCTATAAACAAACAGTTTTTGTAGGTCAATTTTCTTTTACTTTTCTCTCTCTTTTTTCTCTCCTTTTCTTATACCATCTTGGTGCTTATTACAATACTCTCATAATTTCACATATGTTCAATTTACACCTTTCATTAGTAGCGCTCTCATCATTTTAATTCAACAAAATATCTAGTTACGGCTCTGGTCTCAATCCTTTCACATTCAGATGCATGGCTGTGCACCATGCAAGGAGTTTGCAGCAACATTAGTATAAGGTAGCAGATGCCACTGCTACAAAGGACGCACAGATGGACGCTGCAGCATCCCACTCAGAATCAGGCCCTATGATAAAAAAAGGTCTTTTCAATTCTTTATTTCTGCAAAGCACTATCAATATTTTAAATGTGTTGGGCAATCCGGGGTGGTTACAGGTGGTTGCTAAACAGCTGTATATGTAGCATAGTATTGGCGTGTTATTGGCAGGCTGCGAGTGTTTGCTGGAAGTAGTTGCATACACATTCAGGCCATACAGTTGGATGAAATGCAACTTGTATTTTGCTGGTGCAACCGATGGTGGCATCTAAAGGTGCACCAATCGGTATTGCGGCATCTAATGATGCTAAACATAGGCATCTCAGTCCTTGCACATTCTGACACAGCTGTGCACCATGCAAGGGGTAAGAAGTAGCCGCGACTGCATCCAATTATAATCAGGCTGTCATGACAAAGGCTCACAGCCTGCCGAGATCGCGATCCGTACCGCTCCGGGCGCTCTGCTCGGGGCTTATGGCGGGGGTGCAGGGTCCTGGAGAGCGGCGCTGGGTACAGTGAGCCTCCACAGACTAAGGGCTACCATCTGGAGGCAGGTGAGAGGGGGTGAGACTGGCAGCGCTTCCGCGCTGTGACCACTGGGCATGGCCATCTTGCATTCGGGTCACATGTCTGATTTGGGCCAATCTGGTTACAGCCTTCGCTGGGAGTGCTAGCAGCCAATCCAGCACTACCTGAGGGTACTAAAGGGCTGTCAAGAGGCTCTTTATTTGCCAGTGCAATGTCTATCGCAGTGTATGCTGTGAGCTAGTTCTCTGTGCTCCCTTGCTCCTTAAACTGCCAAAGCTCCAGTGTGTTTCCACAGTTTCACCTCCCAGCCTTTGTGCGGTCCAGCTCCTGTCACTGCCCATCTCCTGTTTCCCACTACCTGCTATTCATCCAGCCGACACCAGTTCACTGAGTACCACCAGCGTCTCCCAGCTTTATTTCACCCTACGCGTGTACTCTTTTCTTCATGAGTCATACCCCACTAAGACCGGCTGCTTTCCAGTACCAAAAACTAGCCCTCACTCGCCATCCGACTCCACTCCGGGTCCAGGTGCATGACAAGCCATGACAGTTTACACTGGCCTAATGGATTCGGCTAGTGGACAGGATTTGAGGGCCGACCTGCTCCAATGTATCGCCAGCCATCTACAAGGACTAGAGGCTTCACAGCGACAAATGGCTCAGTTCCTACAGGGAATGCATCTCCATCAGGACACGTTACAAGCCTCCCCGGTTATAGTAAATATGCCTGCCGCCACGAGACAGCCAGCAGCTCTAGCTGTTCCTGCTCCATCCACACCATCCCACCTGCATCTCCCGACTCCTAATAAGTTGGACGTGAATCCCAAACTTTTCCAAGGGTTCCTCAACCAATGCGATGTCCACTTGACGTTACAGCCTACGAACTTTCCGTCCCCTAAGTCCAAAGTGGCGTATATTGTGTCTCTGCTGTCTGGCTCTGCCCTAGATTGGGTTTCGCCCCTCTGGGAGAGGTCTGACTCCCTATTAGAGAACTATTCTGAATTCCTCACGTCCTTCCAAAGGATTTTTGATGAACCTGGGAGAACCACCTCAGCAGCAGCTGAGATCCTGCATATTTAGGAAAAGAAAAAAGTGAAGGTAGCGCTGGTACCTATAAACAAGCAAAGGTGGTTGCCCTAAAGAGGATAAACTAGGGGCTCACCTTCCCTTTTTTGTATATAGCTGAGATCCTCGCCTTTGTCAGGGGAACTGACTGGTCAGCCAGTATATCATCCAATTTCAAATGCTGGCATCAGAGCTAAAATGGAATGAGGAGGCTCTGATTTCCGCCTTCTGGAGTGGGCTGTCAGATCGAATAAAAGATGACCTTGCCACACAAGATCTTCCTGCTACTCTCAATGACCTCAGCTCCCTCTGTAATAAAGTGGATCTACGGTATTGTGAATGGCAGAGTGAGAAAAATAGGGGAGATCACTTTAGATTCCGGCCGACAACTACTCCAACCACCCTCCCGCCTGAACCGGTGGGCGACATAACCCATGCAGATTAATCAGGCTCATCTCACCATTGAGGAGCGGCAAAGGCGCTGGCGGGAAAACCTGTGTATGTACTGCAGAGAGACCGGTCATCTGGTCGCTGATTGTCCCAGTCATACGGGAAACTCCCAATCCTAACCTGTACTGGAGACACCAGGTTGGGAGTGATGTCCTCGTCTCCATCAAAAGCTGAATCTACCTTGTCCATTACTTTAGAGCTATTCCACGGTTCTAAAATTGTTCTCTCTCTCCTTGATTCAGGGGCTGCCGAAAATGTCATTACCGCTGAACTTGTTCAGAGATTTCGGATCCATGTGTCTTCCCTCAATCATACAGTCACCTTGTCTGCAGTAGATGACACCCAGATTATCAACGGAATCATGTCTCTTTGTACCCAACCTGTGCTGGTCCGTGTTGGGGCCCTTCATACTGAAACGATCCAATTCTTGGTGATCCCCAAGGCCTCTCATGGGGTCATCCTCGGATATCCCTGGTTACGCAAGCGTTCTCCCAATATTGACTGGGGTACCATGCAAATCTTATCCTGGGGAGAAGCTTGCCTAGTGCTAGTGTCCTGCCTTCCTCAAATTAAACCTATTAAAGAAATTCAAATTGCAACCACTACACCAATTCCCAGCCAGAACCGCTACCTCTCTGACGTCTTCTGTAAAATGGGAGCCGATATTCTGCCTCCTCACCAGGAGTGGGATTGCCCCATTTAGTTGATCCCTGGCAAAGCTCCTCCATGTGGTCGTACATACCCACTGTACCTGCCCGAGACCAAGGTCATGTCAGCATACATCCAGGAAAATGTGCTAAAAGGGTTCATTGCACTGTCTTCTTCACCAGCTGGTGCAGGCTTCTTTTTTGTATCTAAAAATGATGGAGGTTTGTGTCCCTGCATCGATTACAGGGGCTTAAGCGACATCACTGTTAAGAACCGTTACCCGATACCCCTCATTACCAAACTTTTCGATGGAGTAAAAGGAGCTACTATTTTCACCAAACTGGATTTAAAAGGAGCATATAACCTCATTAGGATATGTGCTGGTAATGAGTGGAAAACAGCATTCAATATTCAGGACAGTCATTTTGAATATCCCATAATGCCCTTTGGTCTTTGTAATGCTCCTGCTGTTTTTCAAAATTTCGTGAATGAGATCTTCCGGGACTTACTATATGTTTCTGTGGTGGTTTATCTAGACGACATCTTGATATTCTCCTCCAGTATTGACAAGCATCGGTCTCAAGTCAAGGAAGTCCTGACGTGTCTACGAGAAAATCACCTATACTGTAAAGTGGAAAAGTGTGTGTTTGAAGTTTCCTCCGTTCAATTTCTAGGTTACATCATCTCAGCTTCCGGCCTTGAAATGGATCCCAAAAAGGTACAGGCTATTTTGGACTGGTCTCGTCCAAATTCATTGAAGGCTGTACAAAGATTTTTAGGCTTCACTAATTATTACCGAAGAGTCATCAAGGGATTATCCACCCTCATGGCACCCATTTCTGCCTTGACTCGCAAGGGGGCAAATCCATCTCAGTGGCCTCCGGAGGTCAAAACCGCCTTTCAAATTTTAAAACAATCCTTAATTTCTGCTCCGGTACTAAGACAGCCTAACATCAATTACCCATTTTTTCTAGAAGTGGTCGCCTCCTCTGAAGCAGTAGGCACGGTACTTTCCCAGAAACTCGAAGATAACAAATTTCATCCCTGCGGGTTCTTCTCTAAGAAATTTTCCTTAGCACAAAGAAATTATCCCATTGGACAGCAGGAGTTGTTGGCTGTTAAATTAACCTTCGAAAAATGGTGTTATCTTCTTGAAGGAGCTACGTTCCCTTTCACTGGTTATATGGATCATCGGAACCTCCTATATTTAAAGAATATCCAGTGCCTCAGTTCTCGTCTGGCTCGGTGTGCAATATTCTTTTCTTGTTTCAACTTCACTTTGACCTATCGCCCTGGCTCATTTAATCTAAAAGTGGATGCTCTCTCCCGGTCACTTTCCTCCGATGCATCTTCCGAGAATCATAAGGAGACTCCAGTTCTTGAGTCCAGAGTTTTTGCTACCACCCGCATTCAACCCCCTCCTGGGAAGACCTTTGTGACCCCAGATATGCACAAACAGTTATTGAATTGGGCTCATTCTTCTAATTTTTCCAGACACCCAGGCATACATAAGACTTTGGAGTTTTTGCAAAGTTCATATTGGTGACCCACCATGAAGACTGAAATTGTAGATTTTATTTCTTCCTGCCCACAGTGCACTCAGAATAAAATGTCCAGACAAGCTCCCATCGGCACACTGCTACCCCTGCCTATACCAACCCGTCCATGGACACACCTATCCATGGACTTTGTGACGGACTGTCTCCAACAGTTCACCACCATATGGGTAGTGGTAGATTGGTTCTCAGAAATGGTACATTATATTCCCCTGAAGAAACTACCATCTGCTTCTGAGTTGGCCAAGTTATATGTTGACAATATCTTCTGTCTTCACGGACTCCCAACCGAAAATGTCTCCGATAGAGGGGTGCAGATTGTAGCAAAATTTTGGAGAGCCCTTTGTTCCATCTTCCAAGTCAAACTAAAATTCTCAACAGCTTACCAACCCCAGTCTAATGGATCTACAGAGAGGGTCAATCAAGACCTTGAGACCTTTTTACGAATCCATGTCCTCATCCCAAGACAACTGGGCAGACACTTTACCCTGGGCAGATTTGCTCACAACAGTTTTTATCATTCATCAACAGGGCAAACCCCATTTTTTTGTAGTATTTGGCCTGCATCCCAGAGTACCAGAGTTCAAAGAATTACCAGTTTTCAATGTACCAGCAGTGACCTCTACACTACAGAAATTTTCACAAATCTGGACTTAAGTTCAGTCCGCCTTACAAAAAGCATCTGTCCAGTACAAAGTAGGGGCTGACAAGAAAAGGAGAGCAGTGCCCAACCTAAAGACAGAGGACTTAGGACCTCATTCAGAGTCAGTCGAAGCGGCCGCACGGTCGTACGGGAAAAGGGGCCGGATATGCAAATGATTCCCTCGCAAGTTGTGTCCCTAAGTTTGGATTGGTAGCTGGCCGACCAAGGGGAGGAAGCGGCTGGAATTCAAAAATATATGCCCCCTTCTCGTACGCATTGCACGTCATCTCCGGGCATATAAGGATTAATCAAGACCATCGGGAACCATCGGAACTGGTCGTAGAGCTTAAGGTTGACACCATACCCTCTCTTAAACTCTACGATCATGTCAGTGTAAAAACCTCCCATGTCACATGTGCCATGATGCTACTTTGTTAATTATGCACTCCCATAAACCGTATGCACTCCCATAGGCACGCCTGTGTTCGGATCTCCACTCCCCCGTTTTCAAGCACCTTCCCCTGTTACCACCCACAAACGCCTCAATCTGTCACTCAAACTACTGACCTGGCTGTGTTCAAGGAGAGAGAAATTTCTGATCGTAGCGGCTAGTTTGTGCATGCGCATTACGAACTTTATGCATGCGCAGTATAGCCAACATCGGTGGCGTACGACAGTGTGTCCGCTTCGACTGATTCTGAATGAGGTCCTTAGTGTGGTTGTCTACTCGTAATCTTCGCCTTAAGGTCCCGTCCAGTGGCCTACAAACTGAAACTCCCGTCCTATTTTAAAATACCAAACTCCTTCCATATTGCCCTGCTGAAGCCATTTATCCTGAATCACTTTCACAAAGTCCTGCTACGCTCTCCCAAAGTTCTTACTGAGAGGGGCGTAGAGTTTGAGGTCAAACAAATCCTGGACTCTCGATTTCGCTATGGTCAGCTTCAATACTTGCTGGATTGGAGAGGTTATGGACCTGAAGAGCAATGCTGGGTGAAAGCAGAGGATGTCCATGCTCCTCATCTGTTGCTTAAATTTCATTCAGAAAATCCTGAAAAACTCAAGAAGAGGAGGCCACCCCTAAAGTAGGGGGTACTGTCACAACCAGGGCTGACAGGCTGCCGAGATCACGGTCCTTACCACTCCAGGCTCTCTGGCGCGGGGCTTCCGGCATGGTAGCAGGGTCCTGGAGAGCGGCGCTGTGAGCCTCCACAGACTAAGCGCTTCCATCTGGAGGCAGGTGAGTGGGGTTGAGACTGGCAGCACTGCCGTGCTGTGACCACTGGGCATGGCCATCTTGGATTCGGGTCACATGTCTGATTTTGGCCAATCTGGTTACAGCCTGGGCTGGGAGTGCTAGCAGCCAATCCTGCACTACCTGAGGGTACTAAAGGGCTGTCAAGAGGCTCTTTAGTTGCCAGTACAATGTCTATCACAGTGTATGCTGTGAGTTAGTTCTCTATGGTCCCTTGTTCCTTAAAGTCCGAAGCTCCAGTGCGTTTCTACAGTTTCACCTCTGTCTTGGTGCAGTCCAGCTCCTGTCACTACCCATCTCCTGTTTCCCACTACCTGCTATTTGTCCAGCCGACCCAGGTTCACTGAGTACCGCCAGCATCTCCCAGCTTTATTTCACCCTACACATGTACCCTTTTCTTCATGAGTCATACCCCACTAAGGCCGGCTTCTTTCCAGTACCAACAAACGAACCCTCACTCGCCATCTGACTCCACTCCGGGTCCAGGTGCATGCCAAGCCGTGACACAGGCCTTATAAGGAGGGAATATCCTATTCCATCAATAGACCTCGCCCTTTTAACAGAGCCCACCCCCATTAGGGTTGCTTTCAGAAATTTCCCGGGCTGGTTTACTATCCCAATCCACCCCTGGTCAGAGGCCCGACGAAGTTGAATATGTTTATGGATTGAAGACAGGGAACGTATGGAAGGATTGATTCATTTTTAATTTATTTAATTTGATTTTTTGATTCTTAAAAAAATGTATGAGGGAAGATCAATCTAGGATCAAGTTCATTAGTTCCTTAAAGTCATATTTGATCTGGAAAAGGGTTTTTAATTTTTTATACATCTAATAAAAAAAATTGAAGTGGCCTTGCTTATGGAGGTGCTGCTAGAACATACTGTAAACAGACATTTACTAGTTTGTACTCAGGGAGGTTGTTAGGGATAATGGGACCAAGACTTGCTGTTTACATCAGAGGAAAGCAGCCTGTAGTTCTCTGGCTGAACTAGAACTCCCAGCATCTGTGATGTTTGCTAGGCCTACTGGAAATTATTTGTCAACAACAGGTGGTGTGCTTCAGGTTACCTCAGCCTGCTTTATGCACTGTATGTACCATGTAAATATGTATGTATGTGACCAATATACACAACTCATTTTTGTATTAAACATATTTGCACTTTATTGCACACATTCTGGCTGCAAGATGCTATGTGCTGCTGCTGCTGCTCATATTTGCCTACCCCATCGATTTGGTGGTTCAGAATTTTCTTTAAAAAAATGAAGGGGCATGTAGGAGACGCTGTCTTTGGCCATTACAATTTCTGGACATTCATAAACCATAAAATTAAAAATGTCAGGCAGCAATGCCCCAAACAGCACATAATGCAAAGAAAAGAGGTGCAATATGGAATTGTCCTTGGGCCCTCTAACCCACCCTTATGTTGTATATATGAAACAGGACATTCACAGTATAACAAACCAATCACTTCAGCGACAGGGACTGCCACTTGTGGCTAAAATGATTGGTTTGTTTGTGCCCCCACAAAACAAGCTGCCAATGTGCACTGGATATTGGTGGCAATGATCCCATACACAAACTGGCTTTACAACATAGGTAAGATCAGAGGTTGTCATCATCACCATCATCATCATCCCCATCAGTGTGTACATCCTCTTCTTCACACAATATAAATTTTTCCCCGCTGGAATATACCATTACAGATTCTTCTGTAATTTTTGGATGTAATTGTTGGTAGAGGTCTTCCTCGTGGAATTTGTAATTCATTTTGATGACTTTCATCTTGTTCACATTTTGGGGAAGTAACATCCTACGCCGATCGCTGACATGGTTGCCAGCTGCGCTGAAAACTCTTTCATAGTACACACTGGAGGGTGGGCAACTTAAGTAAAGCAAAGCCAGTTTGTGTAAGGGACTCCAAATTGCCTCTTTTTCCTGCCAGTAGTGAAACGTACTATCTGATATGCCTATTTCGATGCTATCCCTAAAATAATTTATCCACCATTCTCTGAATGGTGACAATATCAGACAAAGTCATGGTAGACATGTCACTAATTGTAGGCAGTTCTTTCAGACCCAACTAGATGTCATTAGATTTTGCTGACTGATCTGCACCACCATCATCAGTGGGTCTCTTAGGAAAATTTTGTTTTTTCCTGGCAGCCACAAAAACTGAAGGAGAAGATGCTGCCATGTCACGTGCTGCTTAAACTGACAATTTTTTCACCAACAGCTCTTTGCATCTTTTCAGATGTATGTTCATCAGAAAGAAAGACACAAGAAATTACTTAAACCTAGGATCAAGTATGGTCACCAAAATATAGTGATCTGATTTCAAGAGAGTGATGACCGTTGAATCCTGGCAAAGCAAATGAAGGGCTTGATCTACAAGTCTGATGTACATATCAGAATCATTTAATTACAGCTCCTCCTTGAGTTTCTCCAGCTGCTTTTGCAAAAGTATGTTTAGGAGAATGACCTGACTCAAGCTGGCAGTGTCTGAACTAACTGCACATGTGGAAAGTTTAAAGGGTTTGAGAACCTTGCACAACACAGAAATTATTATCCACTGTGCTTGACTAAGGTGCATTCCCACTTCTTTTCCTATGTCATATGTGTAGCCTTGGATGGCCTTTTGTTACTTCACCATCTTCTGAAGCATCTAGAGGGTAGAATTCCACCTGGTTACTATCTCTTGCTTCTGCTGATGGCAGGGCAAATTCAATAGTACTTGTTGATGCTGCAATCCTCAAGATGCAGTTGCTGAATGTCGACAATGCCTAGAAATCTTCCAGGCCACCAAGAGCATCTCCTGTATGCCCGTCATTTTTAAAAAAATGTTGCACCACCAAATTAATTGTGTGAGCAAAACATGTGTTTGAAGTTGCCCACATGTAATGCTCTCACAAAATTGGTGGCATTATCCAAAATCACAAATCCGAGGAGATTTCAAGTGGGGTAAGCCATTTTGCAATGAATTCCCTGAGTTTTCTAAGAGGTTCTCAGCGGTATGCCTCTTAGTGAAAATGATGATACACAGAGTAGCCTGACTCTGAATGAGCTGGCATTTGTTATCTGCTGTTGCTGTTTGCACTGTTGGAGGTAATACACCTACCCATTGGGCTGTCACAGTCATGTAATCTTTAGTTTGCCCTGTCCCACTTGACACATATCTGTGGTTAAGTGGACAGTGGGCACAACGACACTAATAAGATTTTTTTAATGTCCTTGTACAGACTGGGAATTGCTATTCTAGTGAAGGGGAATCTAGAAGGGATGTAGTATTCTACTTCCTGGTCCCCTTCTGGGATGAAGATCCACTCACAGCAGCAGCAGCAACAGGCGTAGCACTCAAGGATCCTTCTAAGGAATCACAGATAGGAGAGGAGTCAGTCAGTCTTATGAAATTGGATGCAGGACTACTTCGGATCACAATTGAGGAAGTTAATGATGATGCAGGTGTTGGTGGTGGATATTGCAGGTGCTTGGATCCAACAGAGAGAAGGGAGCATCTAGATGACATTGGACTGATAGTTATGTTTTTTTAGCCAAAGTTTCTGAATTTGAAAAACACTTTTCAATTTGATGAATGCGCTGCAGGTGACGTAACATGGAGGAGGTTCCTAGATGGTTAAAGTCCTTACGTCTACTCACCCTTGCTTGGCAAACTTTATAGATAGCTAGACAAGTGTTGTCTGGATTTGGGTGGAAATAATTCCACACATGAAAAGTGGATTTTGTTGTCTTTTGGCCCAGCATGACAACAATGGAATTTTTCCTATCAAGGGCAAAAACTGTTAGCTGATTTACACAAACAACATCCTCGGAATCAACATCCTCATCATCCTTGTTAGCGCCAACTACAGAAATATCCTCCTCATCATCCTGGTAAAATTCCACAGAAGCATCCTCAATTTCTTCCATATTTGCAGAGGGCAGACAAATGGTGGAAGGATGATCTTCTTCAAGTACAGAATTAGAAAGGTCAGGCTCACACATGGCAACCACAGACACACCTTGGATCTGTGACTTTTCTGAGCACACAGTCAAGGGGCACCGAGAGGGGGAGGGAGTGGGTAGTATTTTCCTGGGCCCAGACTTCCTGAGGGGCCCAGCACCCCCCTCCATTCTCTCTTCCTAAGAGCAGCCCAGCACACAGCATGAGTGGATGGACACAGCAACCCCTGGTTTTATAAAAAATTGTGAAGTCTTTTAATAAAACTGCAAACTGCAGGCAAAGGTCACAGTTTCCCATTTCCCTATCTCATTGTACAATCACTTGGTGTGGTGTCAGGTAAACTATAGAAGTTTACTCCTGCCCTGGTGTAAATATAAAATAAACCATGGATCAGTCTATAGAAGAGCAGGAGCAGCCAGTCATAGTACTTCTTTAACATCTAGTTTTAAATGAGGTTAAAGGGTAAGAAGGTATAAAGGACAGCCTACATCTAAACAGTATTTCACAATCATAACAGAAAACATTATTCCTAACTATGAAGGGAAATGTTATTGTCAAAAAACATAAAATTTCCAACATGCCATACACCACACTCAGTGACAAGGAAAGTCTCATACTATGGACCTAATTCAGACCCGGTCATTAGTAGGCGTCTGCTCGATGCTGCTGATGCTCACTAATCAGCACATGCGTATGCTTCGCAGTGCACGTGCGCAAAATATTCATAGCGATTGGGAACCGCTCGCTCACACAGCAAAGACAGCCCAGTGTAATGAGTGACAGGAGAGGCCATTTGTGGGTGGTAACAGGGTCAGGACACTAATAACGGGGGTATGGAGGTGAGAACGCAGGCGTGCCTGAGTGTAGCAACACTGTTTCAGAGGTGTGCATAATTATCAGCCAGCATCATAGTACATGTCACTTGCCTGTTTTTTACACTGAAGTCTGTGATCCAACTAGAGGATGGCGGGGATGTGCATCGGGGTTGCAGAAGACTCAAAATACAACTATTTTTAAATGATTGGTCTATCCAACCTGTAGAAACTGTCCAAATCATGTGATCAAAATCTTGTGGACGGCCAGCAAAATACAGATCAGTGTTATCCATGTATGTTTCTGCCTGTAAATAGTAAATGAAGGGTTATTTTTTTTTTTTTGTAAATGATGTAGGGTCCCCCCCCCAAAAGCATAACCAGCCCTGGGCTGCTCAGCCAGTCCTGGTTCCTAAAATTACAGTGACAATAATGAATAGGTTCCCCCATAATTTAAGAACCATCACCAGGCTGCAGGGCTGGTCCTGGTTTTAAATATAGGGGAAAAATTCATAGGGGTCCCCCTTTATTTAAAACCAGCACCGGACCCAAACTGACCAAGGTGTAATGTCACAACCAGGAGACCCTATCACCAGGTCTCCAAGGCAAAAATTCACACCCCAAGCCAGTCAGCCCAAGCTGGGGATCTCAGGGAAGGCGGTGGCCCCCCCAAGAAGGGGGGGCCCCCTCTCCCAAAATCCCAGGTTTAGTCTGCAGTCCAGGGCCCTTCCCCGCACCCTTGGGCTGTGGGTACGGGGGATAAATGGTGAAAATAGTTAAAAACTATTGTATTTTACAGTGGAGCTACAGGTGTCAGCATGCCTGCCCTTTGGCACTTGTGGAACTACAAGTGCAAGCAGGTGGCCGGGACATGGACCCCCACTGTAAAATAAATAGTTAAATAACCACAGTACACACACACACACACCATATATAGTATAACTGTAATACATACACCTATTCCACTGACACATACTTACCTGCTGCCTGCGGTTCACATCCACTTCTCCATGTAGAACCCAATGGGTGTAGTTGTGTATCTGATGCGAATGATGAATTTGTTGGCAAAGAACAAGTTGAAAACATTTAGGATTAGGATATTATCTGTGCCAGTGATAAGCAGAAGGCCATTGTCATGCCTGTGCTGTGCATGAAAACAAAAAAGTATCCTTTTCCATGTACAGTATAATAATGTTTACCTCAGGCTTGCCTACCCTCCCAATTTGTCCAGGAGCATCCCGATTATCGGATGCCACTCCTGGCCCCCTGGAAAGGCAGGGAAGCCTCCCGCAAACCGCCATCCCTATCTAACCCCCCCCTGCAGAAATAATATCAAAACCCCTGAAGCATGGCCCCGCCCCCTGATTTACAACACCGTTTACTCCGGAATTGTGAAGAGGGGGCGGAGCCATGATGACATGATATCATGGCCACGCCGCAGGCCTGCACTGGCCACACCCCTGCAACAGCTTTATCATGCAGCCACGCCCCCTCTGTAAACTGACATTCAGCCCCCTCCCGGAGGGAGGGAGCTGAATGTCAGCAAGTATGGTTTACCTATATGCTGTCAATATATGTCAAGGCATCTATTGCATTTTTGAAGGAAAAGTAAGTAGAGGTACTGTAGAAAATGGTAACTTTCTAGACACCTCCTCCATGTCATGTCATTGGCAGCCAGTTCATGCAAATTGTTTATGAAAATCTGAAAAATCAAATAGTAACAAGCAGTTCAGTGTCAGCTACCAGCAGCATGGATAGATCCCAGCTCATGTAATCTCCACCTTCATTATCACCCTCCTTATTAATGATTAGAGGTTGTCTTACTTTATCCAAGTTACAAAGGCAAACTGACTCCTTCACTATCCAGGAGTTCCAAGAAGAATCCTTGCGCGCTAGGGCTGCTGGGGGTGAACCTAGTAGTTTTAAACAACAATTGACAGTGAAACACAAATGTGCAAGATAAACCAGGTAAGACAGCCAGGGCCGGTCCTAGGCTGTGCTGCACCCAGCGCCGTCCTCTGTTTCCGCCCCTTCCCTCCTCCGCTCCCTCCCCCTGAGCTTAAATATCTCCTATAGCGCTGAGAGGGAGGTGGACATTTACTGCGCCCTCCAGAAACAGTAGTGCTCCGGGCGACGGACCGGCTTGCCCGTGCCTGGAGCCACTACTGAAGACAGCAGCCATAGCATTGCACAGCCGATCACTGAAGCCATGATGACTTTATTTGCATTAGATCTGCATCTTATATCTGTCATCAATGCATCTGGTGTTAGCTGACTAGCTGAGGTCATGTGTCCATGCTACTAAATCCCATCTCAATTCTATTTTACCAGAACAGAAATTCCTCACTTGTGCCAGGACGTTAAAAAATATTCCATTGTGCCAACTAACCACTTAACTACAGATATTTTGGACAAATGGAACTGGTCAAAATAAAGATTACATGACAATGACAGGTCACTGGGTGGGTGTATTGCCTTCAGTAGCAGTAGTATCTAACACACAATGCCAGCTCATTCCCAACCAGGCTACTCTCTATATCACCAGCTTTACTAATACCCCTTTTACACCGACTGAAATATACAGGGATTGATGCACGTGAACGCGCATAATCGCGGGAATTTCGTCGGTGTGAATGGATCAACCCGGGTCCAGTGACCCGGGGATCCGACCCTTCTCCATTGCATGGTTGAGCGCGGGTTATTCCCATGTCACCCTGCAATGTAAACGGCGCGGCTCATGATGACCCGGGTCGCGCCGCATGCCGCCTGATTGGCCGGCTTCAGTGGCGCTTGGAGATGACATGCAAGCAGTGCCTGGCCGAGCGGCACAAAGCAGCGCACCCCACTCGCTCTCCCTGCCTCCGGACCACTGCAGGATAAGGTAAGTAGGTCGCGGAGGGGGAGGGAGGGGAAAAAGCGCTGGTCACCTTCACCGGACAGCCATGTCAGTGCTGACCCGGGCCAGGTGTGAACGGTGCCAACTTGGGCATAGCCTGGGTCGGTGCCGCAGTGTAAAAGGGGTTTGAACAATGTGTTCCCGACCAATCTGCAGGCCAACGGGCTGACATATTGCACTGTGTGTACACAATGCATGATGCAGTGGTACGATGGAGCGATGTATAATGCCATGCTGCAATATCTTCTGATTGACTATGCAGCACGACTTAATAGTCGGTGATGGTCAGTAAGTCAAAGGCCACCGCGCAGTGTCGCAGTCGGTGGGCACATTTTTTTTTTTTTAAATATTATTTTTTTGTGCTAAAAACTAGGTCGTGACACTGTGTCTGTGATTTAATATAATAGTCAGTAATGGTCAGAATGTCAAGGGCCATTGCTAATACTATCTGCACAATGTGTGTCACAGTTGATGGGCATGTTTTTTTGTTAAAAATAAATAATAATATTTTGTGCTAAAAACTTTAGGCCATGATACTATGTCTATGATATATATAAAACAGTAAGTAACAATATCCTTAATCATGAATGGAAGTAGTCCTGAATCCAATTTGATAAGGCTAACTGAGTCCTCCCCTATCTAGGATTACTTAGAAGAATCCTTGAGCATTAGGCCTGCTGCTGCTGCTAGGGGTGGATCTTGATTGAGCTTCAGCTTTAGTAGATGACACTGAAGTGGTATAATCATGACTGGTAGTGGCAGCAGCTGCAGCACTTGTGCTTGGTATGCTGCTCCTGCTGTTCTATTGATTTATCATCATGTCCCATATCGAAGCCTAAAGTTATTTAAAAAAAAATATATACTTTTTTTATTCACAAGAAAACATGCACACCGTCACATTGCACAAATAGAATAAGCGCTGCTGACCGTTACTGACCATTATATATCACAGAAATAGTATCATGGCCTGAAGTTATTATCACAAAAAAATGCCATTTTTTTCACAAAAAAACATGCCCACTGACACCAACTGACCGGTACTGACTGTTATATATCACAGAGACAGTATCATGAGCTGAAGTTTATCAACATTTTTTTTTTAAATCGGTGGTCCTGTGATAAATGACGCAGAATCACCATGGGAAAGACTTATATTGGATCCAAAACACGCTAGATCCAACGCCGGAAAGATGAAGTTGCGTCTCATTTTGGAATCAGAAAATGGAGTGGGGATCCAAGCAGTGGCTTGGGTCTGCTCATTATAGGTAAGTTCGGGTGGGTTCGGTTTCCAGGAGACTGAGCCCGCTCATCTATAACAAAGATTATGTAGCCCAACAGACCAACATCTCTACAAGGCATAGAAACTTTGTCCTACCTTTACCCCCACATATATCTCATCTGTGCTACATTGGACTGTTCCCTAAATGAAGACATTTGATTTCAGTTGTGGCTAGTTTAGGTTTATTTCAGTCAGTGTAAAATTAATTTTGCAGCAGAAGATACCTTCATAAGTATAACACCCTAGAAACATAGCATTTGTGTTTTCTCTCTACAGCAATACAGTTACTTGGTAGGGGCCACAAAGGCAGCATTTGGCTGTAGTAGTAGTGTTGGCCGTAGTGAGGACATTCCGATGGTTGGAGGCCAAAGTACAAAAAGGGAGAAATACTGAAATGCCACAGAATCAAAACATGTTTTCTACAGAAATAGAATTTATGGGAAACATGTTGTCTATGGTACTGGACACTTCTAAGCGATGGATACAAAGCATTTATGGAAGGCAATACAATGTAACTTACATAGGCCCACACAAAGAGAGTACATGTTCAATTATTGGCCAATCACAATAGCTGTTTGTGTGTGTAATGTGTGTTAGTTGTGTTTTATACCATAGTAATGTTCATTGGCAGCCTCCATGTTGTGGGCTGAAATAATATCCATGACAATACAGTTTATCAATTCACTATGAACTACTAACATCCCTGAGACACAAAGCGATATGATTAGGTGACAGGTGCAATGTGATCCCCATACCCTGAATGTTCCCTCTTTCTCCAGTGTTCCAGCCTCTCTATATCCTCCTTGAGGATCACTATATTATTTAGCTTCTCAGTTTGTATAACTTTACCATTATCCCGGCCCTTTGTTATCACTCCAGTATGATTTATCTGCAGTACTTACAGTGCCCCGCCCCTCTCCAGTCTAACCCTACTGCCCCACCTCATTTTCTTCCCAAGTCACTCTTCCTCTGTGCCCACCACCGTCAGTCACTGCGCTGGCTCCCCATACCACTTAGTAACACATTCACTCTCCTCTCATTCACCTACAAAGCTCTCTCCCTACATCTCCTCTCACTTACCTACAAAGCTCTCACCCTCACCGCGTCTCCCTAGATCTCCTCTCACTCACCTACAAAGCTCTCACCCTCACCGCGACTCTCCCTACATCTCCTCTTACTCACCTACAAAGCTCTCACCCTCACCGCGTCTCACTAGATCTGATCTCACTCACCTACAAAGCTCTCACCCTCACCGCATCTCCCTACATCTCCTCTCACCCACCTACAAAGCTCTCACCCTCACCGCATCTCCCTACATCTCCTCTCACCCACCTACAAAGCTCTCACCCTCACCGCATCTGCCTACATCTCCTCTCACCCACCTATAAAGCTCTCACCCTCACCGCACCTCCCTACATCTCCTCTCACCCACCTACAAAGCTCTCACCCTCACCACATCTCCCTACTCCTCTCACCCACCTACAAAGCTCTCACCCTCACCGCGTCTCCCTACATCTCCTCTCACCCACATACAAAGCTCTCACCCTCACCGCATCTCCCTACATCTCCTCTCACCCACCTACAAAGCTCTCACCCTTACCGCATCTCCCTACATCTCCTCTCACCCACCTACAAAGCTCTCACCCTAACCGCATATCCCTACATCTCCACTCACCCACCTACAAAGCTCTAACCCTCACCGCATCTCCCTACATCTCCAATCACCCACCTACAAAGCTCACACCCTCACCGCATCTCCCTACCTCTCCAGCCTCATCTCCCACCTGATCTCTTTTCTGTAATAATTATTGTCTATTCAACTCCTCCCTGATCACAGCTTCCAAGGATGCACTTAGACTGCATTCATTGTGCCCAGAGCTGACAACAAGGAGGCGATTCAATTGTTTATTTTGGGTGTTATAATTAATGAGCACCCAGATTGCTATTCAATAGTTCTGGGTGCTCATTAATAATCGCCCTCTTTGCCAAATAAAAGATGAGGTTTAGCGGTCTAAAATGGCTAAACCTGTCTTAATTCTTGGTAAGGACGCGCTATCTGCAGTTAGCGCGCCCTAACCAGGGTGTTTTAGACACATTTCTGGTCGCGCACTCCTGATGGTAACTAATAATCAATGGTAACTAATATTCATATCAAAATAATTTGATGGAAAAACAATTTACAATGGTTCGCGCTTTGCGCAAAAAAAACATGTTTGCACATGTGCAGTAGAAAATCATGGCCATTTCTGATGTTTTTCTGATTTTAGCATCTGGTGGCCGACGCATCCACACCATCCGATGATGGCTAACATCAAGAGAAAAACATTGATAGTTGCAAGCATCGAAAGTCGATATCCATCGCTACTATCACTGTATCTGTCTAGCCTATAAGTCTGTCTCCCAGCACAGTGTCAGTGTCTCTGTATAACAAACCTATGAGTCTCTCTCCCAGCACAGTGTCAGTGTATCTGTCTATCTAACCTATGAGTCTGTATCCCAGCACAGTGTCAGTGTCTCTGTATAACTAACTTATGAGTCTGTCTCCCAGCACAGTGTCAGTGTCTCTGTCTAACTAACCTATGAGTCTGTCTTCCAGCACAGTGTCAGTGTATCTGTCTTACTAACCTATGAATCTGTCTCCCAGCACAGTGTCAGTGTCTCTGTATAACTAAACTATAAGTCTGTCTCCCAGCACAGTGCCAGTGTCTCTGTATAACTAAACTATGAGTCTGTCTCCAAGCACAGTGTCAGTGCATCCACACCATCCGATGATGGCTAACTTCAAGAGAAAAACATTAATAGTTGCAAGCATCTAAAGCCGATATCCATTGCTACTATCAGTGTGTCTGTCTCCCAGCACACTGTCATTGTATCTGTCTAACTAACCTATGAGTCTCTCTGCCAGCACAGTGTCAGTGTATCTGTCTAACCTATGAGTGTCTCTCCCAGCACGGTGTCAATCTCTCTGTCTAACTAACCTATGAATCTGTCTCCCAGCACAGTGTCAGTGTCTCTGACTAACTAACCTGAATGCATGTCTCCCAGCACAGTGTCAGTGTATCTGTCTAACCTATGAGTCTGTCTCCCAGCACAGTGTCAGTGTCTCTGACTAACTAACCTATGAGTCTGTCTCCCAGCACAGTGTCAGTGTATCTGTCTAACCTATGAGTCTGTCTCCCAGCACAGTGTCAGAGTCTCTGTCTATCTAACCTATGAGTATGTCTCCCAGCACAGTGTCAGTGTAGCTGTCTAACTAATCAATGAGCCTGTCTCCCAGCACAGTGTCAGTGTCTGTATAACTAACCAATGAGTCTGTCTCCCAGCACAGTGTCAGTGTCTCTATCTAATCTATGAGTCTGTATCCCACCACTTTATCACTGTATCTGTATAACTAACCTATGGGTCTCTCTCCCAGCACAGTGTCAGTGTCTCTGTATAACTAACCTATGAGTCTGTCTTGCAGCACAGTGTCACTGTCTCTGTCTAACTAAACTATGAGTCTGTCTTCCAGCACAGTGTCAGTGTATCTGTCTTACTAACCTATGAGTCTGTCTCCCAGCACAGTGTCAGTGTCTCTATCTAACCTATGAGTCTGTCTTCCAGCACAGTGTCAGTGTATCTGTCTTACTAACCTATGAGTCTGTCTCCCAGCACAATGTCAGTGTCTCTGTCTAACAAACCTATGACTCTGTCTCCCAGCACAGTGTCAGTGTCTCTGTCTAGCTAACTTATGAGTCTGTCTCCCAGCATAGTGTCAGTGTATATGTCTAACTAACCTATGAGTCTGTCTCCCAGCACAGTGTCAGTGTCTGTATAACTAACCAATGAGTCTGTCTCCCAGCACAGTGTCAGTGTCTCTGTCTAACCTATAAGTCTGTATCCCACCACTTTATCACTGTATATGTATAACTAACCTATGAGTCTCTCTCCCAGCATAGTGTCAGTGTCTCTGTCTAGCTAACTTATGAGTCTGTCTCCCAGCATAGTGTCAGTGTCTCTGTATAACTAAACTATGAGCCTTTCTCCCAGCATAGTGTCAGTGTATCTGTCTAACTAACCTATGAGTTTGTCTCCCAGCACAGTGTCAGTGTATCTGTCTAAAAAGTGAGTCTGTCTTGTAGAACAGTGTCAGTGTCTCTGTCTAACTAAACTATAAGCTTTCTCCCAGCACAGTTTCAGTGTATCTCTCTAACTAACCTATGAGACTGTCTCCCAGCACAGTGTCAGTGTCTCTGTGCTGGGAGAACGACTCATAGGTTATTTAGACAGATACACTGACACTGTGCTGGGAGAACGACTCATAGATTATTTAGACAGTGTCATTGTATCTGTCTAACATTTGAGTCTGTCTCCCAGCACAGTGTCAGTGTATCTATTTAACTATCCTATGAGTTTTTCTCCCAGTACAGTGTCTCTGTATCTCTATAACTAACCTATAAGTCTGTCTCCCAGCACAGTGTCAGTGTCTCTGCCTAACTAATCTATGAGCCTGTCTCCCAGCACATTGTCAGTGTCTCTGTCTAACCAACCTATGAATCTGTCTCCCAGCACAGTGTCAGTGTCTCTGTCTAACTAATCTATGAGCCTGTAACCCAGCACAGTGTCAGTGTCTCTCTCTAACTAACTTATGAGTCTGTCTCACAGAACAGTGTCAGTGTCTCTGTCTAACTAACCTTTGAGACTTTCTCCCAACACAGTGTCAGTGTCTCTGTCTAACAAACCTAGAAGTCTGTCTCCCAGCACAGTGTCAAGTGTCTCTGTCTAACTAACCTATGAGTCAGTCTTCCATCACACTGTCAGTGTATCTGTCTAACCTATGAGTCTGTCTCCCAGCACAGTGTCAGTGTCTCTGACTAACTAACCTATGAGTCTGTCTCCCAGCACAGTGTCAGTGTATCTGTCTAACCTATGAGTCTGTCTCCCAGCACAGTGTCAGAGTCTCTGTCTATCTAACCTATGAGTATGTCTCCCAGCACAGTGTCAGTGTAGCTGTCTAACTAATCAATGAGCCTGTCTCCCAGCACAGTGTCAGTGTCTGTATAACTAACCAATGAGTCTGTCTCCCAGCACAGTGTCAGTGTCTCTATCTAATCTATGAGTCTGTATCCCACCACTTTATCACTGTATCTGTATAACTAACCTATGGGTCTCTCTCCCAGCACAGTGTCAGTGTCTCTGTATAACTAACCTATGAGTCTGTCTTGCAGCACAGTGTCACTGTCTCTGTCTAACTAAACTATGAGTCTGTCTTCCAGCACAGTGTCAGTGTATCTGTCTTACTAACCTATGAGTCTGTCTCCCAGCACAGTGTCAGTGTCTCTATCTAACCTATGAGTCTGTCTTCCAGCACAGTGTCAGTGTATCTGTCTTACTAACCTATGAGTCTGTCTCCCAGCACAATGTCAGTGTCTCTGTCTAACAAACCTATGACTCTGTCTCCCAGCACAGTGTCAGTGTCTCTGTCTAGCTAACTTATGAGTCTGTCTCCCAGCATAGTGTCAGTGTATATGTCTAACTAACCTATGAGTCTGTCTCCCAGCACAGTGTCAGTGTCTGTATAACTAACCAATGAGTCTGTCTCCCAGCACAGTGTCAGTGTCTCTGTCTAACCTATAAGTCTGTATCCCACCACTTTATCACTGTATATGTATAACTAACCTATGAGTCTCTCTCCCAGCATAGTGTCAGTGTCTCTGTCTAGCTAACTTATGAGTCTGTCTCCCAGCATAGTGTCAGTGTCTCTGTATAACTAAACTATGAGCCTTTCTCCCAGCATAGTGTCAGTGTATCTGTCTAACTAACCTATGAGTTTGTCTCCCAGCACAGTGTCAGTGTATCTGTCTAAAAAGTGAGTCTGTCTTGTAGAACAGTGTCAGTGTCTCTGTCTAACTAAACTATAAGCTTTCTCCCAGCACAGTTTCAGTGTATCTCTCTAACTAACCTATGAGACTGTCTCCCAGCACAGTGTCAGTGTCTCTGTGCTGGGAGAACGACTCATAGGTTATTTAGACAGATACACTGACACTGTGCTGGGAGAACGACTCATAGATTATTTAGACAGTGTCATTGTATCTGTCTAACATTTGAGTCTGTCTCCCAGCACAGTGTCAGTGTATCTATTTAACTATCCTATGAGTTTTTCTCCCAGTACAGTGTCTCTGTATCTCTATAACTAACCTATAAGTCTGTCTCCCAGCACAGTGTCAGTGTCTCTGCCTAACTAATCTATGAGCCTGTCTCCCAGCACATTGTCAGTGTCTCTGTCTAACCAACCTATGAATCTGTCTCCCAGCACAGTGTCAGTGTCTCTGTCTAACTAATCTATGAGCCTGTAACCCAGCACAGTGTCAGTGTCTCTCTCTAACTAACTTATGAGTCTGTCTCACAGAACAGTGTCAGTGTCTCTGTCTAACTAACCTTTGAGACTTTCTCCCAACACAGTGTCAGTGTCTCTGTCTAACAAACCTAGAAGTCTGTCTCCCAGCACAGTGTCAAGTGTCTCTGTCTAACTAACCTATGAGTCAGTCTTCCATCACACTGTCAGTGTCTCTGTCTAACTAACCTATGAGTCTGTCTCCCAGCACAGTGTCACTGTAGCTGAATAACTAACCTATGAGTCTGTCTCCCAGCACAGTGTCAGTGTCTCTGTCTAACTAACCTATGAGTCTGTCTCCCAGCACAGTGTCAGTGTATCTGTCTAACTAACCTATGTTTCTGTCTAACCTATAAGTCTGTCTCCCAGCATAGAGTCAGTATCTCTGTATAACTAAACTATGAGCCTTTCTCCCAGCACATTGTCAGTGCATCCACACCATCCGATGATGGCTAACATCAAGAGAAAAACATTGACAGTTGCAAGCATCGAAAGTTAATATCCATCGCTACTATCAGTGTATCTGTCTAACCTATGAGTCTGTCTCCCAGCACACTGTCATTGTATCTGTCTAGCTAACTTATGAGTCTGTCTCCCAGCATCATGTCAGTGTCTCTGTATAACTAAACTATGAGCCTTTCTCCCAGCATAGTGTCAGTGTATCTGTCTAACCTATGAGTCTGTCTTGCAGAACAGTGTCAGTGTCTCTGTCTATCTAACCTATGAGTCTGTCTCCCAGCACAGTTTCAGTGTATCTCTCTAACTAATCTATGAGTGTGTCTCCCAGCTCAGTGTCTCTGTCTAACTAACCCATGATTCTGTCTCCCAGCACAGTGTTAGTTTATCTGTCTAACTAACCAATAAGTCTCTCTTCCAGCACAGTGTCAGTGTCTCTATATTTCAAACCTATGAGTCTGTCTCCCAGCACAGTCTCACTGTATCCGTATAACTAACCTATAAGTCTGTCTCCCAGCACAATGTCAGTGTATCTGTCTAACTAACCTATGAGTCTCTCTGCCAGCACAGTGTCAGTGTATCTGTCTAACCTATGAGTGTCTCTCCCAGCACAGTGTCAATCTCTCTGTCTAACTAATCTATGAGCCTGTAACCCAGCACAGTGTCAGTGTCTCTCTCTAACTAACTTATGAGTCTGTCTCACAGAACAGTGTCAGTGTCTCTGTCTAACTAACCTTAGAGACTGTCTCCCAACACAGTGTCAGTGTCTCTGTCTAACTAACCTAGAAGTCTGTCTCCCAGCACAGTGTCAGTGTCTCTGTCTAACTAACCTATGAGTCTGTCTTCCAGCACAGTGTCAGTGTCTCTGTCTAACTAACCTATGAGTCTGTCTCCCAGCACAGTGTCACTGTATCTGAATAACTAACCTATGAGTCTGTCTCCCAGCACAGTGTCAGTGTCTCTGTCTAACTAACCTATGAGTCTGTCTCCCAGCACAGTGTCAGTGTATCTGTCTAACTAACCTATGTTTCTGTCTAACCTATGAGTCTGTCTCCCAGCATAGAGTCAGTATCTCTGTATAACTAAACTATGAGCCTTTCTCCCAGCACATTGTCAGTGCATCCACACCATCCGATGAAGGCTAACATCAAGAGAAAAACATTGACAGTTGCAAGCATCGAAAGCCAATATCCATCGCTACTATCAGTGTATCTGTCTAACCTATGAGTCTGTCTCCCAGAACACTGTAATTGTATCTGTCTAGCTAACTTATGAGTCTGTCTCCCAGCATCATGTCAGTGTCTCTGTATAACTAAACTATGAGCCTTTCTCCCAGCATAGTGTCAGTGTATCTGTCTAACCTATGAGTCTATCTTACAGAACAGTGTCAGTGTCTCTGTCTAACTAACCTATGAGTATCTCCGCCAGTATAGTGTCAGTGTATATGTCTAACCAATGAGTGTCTCTCCCAGCACAGTGTCAATCTCTCTGTCTAACTAACCTATGAATCTGTCTCCCAGCACAGTGTCAGTGTCTCTAACTAACCTATGAGTCTGTCTCCCAGCACAGTGTCAGTGTATCTGTCTAACCTATGAGTCTGTCTCCCAGCACAGTGTCAGTGTCTCTATTTAACTAACCTATGAGTCTGTCTCCCAGCATAGTGTCAGTGTATCTGTCTAACTAATCTATGAGCCTGTCTCCCAGCACAGTGTCAGAGTCTCTGTCTAACCAACCTATGAGTCTGTCTCCTAGAACAGTGTCAGTGTCTCTGTCTAACTAATCTATGAGCCTGTCGCCCAGCACAGTGTCAGTGTCTCTCTCTAACTAACTTTTGAGTCTGTCTCACAGAACAGTGTCAGTGTCTCTGTATAACTAACCTATGAGACTGTATCCCAGCAAAGTGTCATTGTCTCTGTCTAACCTATGAGTCTGTATCCCAGCACTGTATCACTGTATCTGTATAACTAACATATGAGTCTCTCTCCCAGCAGAGTGTCAGTGTCTCTGTATAACTAAACTATTAGCCTTTCTCCCAGCATAGCGTCAGTGTATCTGTCTAACTAACCTATCAGTCTGTCTCCCAGCACAGTGTCAGTGTCTCTGTCTAACCTATGAGTCTGTATCCCAGCACTTTATCACTGTATCTTTATAACAAACCTATGAGTCTCTCTCCCAGCACTGTGTCAGTGTCTCTGTATAACTAACCTATGAGTCTGTCTTGCAGCACAGTCTCAGTGTCTCTGTCTAACTAACCTATGAGTCTGAATCCCAGCACAGTGTCAGTGTGTCTGTCTTACTAACCTATGCGTCTGTCTACCAGCACAATGTCAGTGTATCTGTCTTACTAACCTATGAGTCTGTCTCCCTGCACTATATCACTGTATCTGTATAACTAACCTATGAGTCTCTCTCCCAGCACAGTTTCAGTGTCTCTGTCTAACTAACCTATGAGTCTGTCTCCCAGCACAGTGTCAGTGTCTCTGTCTAGCTAACGTATGAGTCTGTCTCCCAGCATAGTGTCAGTGTCTCTGTATAACTAACCTATAAGTCTGTCTCCCAGCACAGTGTCAGTGTATCTGTCTAACCTATGAGGCTGTCTTGCAGAACAGTGTCAGTGTCTCTGTCTAACTAACCTATGAGTCGGTCTCCCAGCACAGTGTCACTGTATCTGAATAACTAACCTATGAGTCTGTCTCCCAGCACATTGTCAGTGTCTCTGTCTAAATAACCTATGAGTCTGTCTCCCAGCACAGTGTCAGTGTCTCTGTCTAACCTATGAGTCTGTATCCCAGCCCTGTATCACTGTATCTGTATAACTAACCTATGAGTCTCTCTCCCCGCACAGTGTCAGTGTCTCTGTCTAACTAATCTATGAGTCTATTTCCCAGCACAGTGTCAGTGTATCTGTCTTACTAACCTATGAGTCTGTCTCCCAGCACAGTGTCAGTGTATCTGTCTTACTAACCTATGAGTCTTTCTTCCAGCTCAGTGTCAGTGTCTCTGTCTAACTAACCTATGAGTTTGTCTCTCAGCACAGTGTCAGTGTCTCTGTCTAACAAACCTATGACTCTGTTTCCCAGCATAGTGTCAGTGTCTCTGTATAACTAAACTATTAGCCTTTCTCCCAGCATAGCGTCAGTGTATATTGTCTAACTAACCTATGAGTCTGTCTCCCAGCACAGTGTCAGTGTATATGTCTAACTAACCTATGAGTCTGTCTCCCAGCATAGTGTCAGTGTCTCTGTCTAACAAACCTATGACTCTGTTCCCCAGCATAGTGTCAGTGTCTCTGTATAACTAAACTATTAGCCTTTCTCCCAGCATAGCGTCAGTGTCTCTGTCTAACTAACCTTTGAGTCTGTCTCCCAGCACAGTGTCAGTGTCTCTGTCTAACTAACCTGTGAGTCTGTCTCCCAGCACAGTGCCAGTGTCTCTGTATAACAAACCTATGAGTCTCTCTCCCAGCACAGTGTCAGTGTATCTGTCTAACTAACCTATGAGTCTGTCTCCCTGCACAGTGTCAGTGTCTCTGTCTATCTAACCTATGAGCCTGTCTCCCAGCACAGTGTCAGTGTAGTTGTCTAACTAAACTATCAGTCTCTCTCCCAGCACAGTGTCAGTGTCTCTGTATAACTAACCTATGAGTCTGTCTCCAAGCACAGTGTCAGTGTCTCTGTCTAGCTAACCTATGAGTCTGTCTCGCAGCACAGTGTCAGTGTCTCTAACTAACCAATGAGTCTGTCTCCCATCACAGTGTCAGTGTATCTGTCTTACTAACCTATGAGTCTGTCTACCAGCACAGTGTCAGTGTCTCTGTATAACTAAACTATGAGCCTTTCCCCCTGCACAATGTCAGTGTATCCACACCATCCGATGATGGCTAACATCAAGAGAAAAACATTGATAGTTGCAAGCATCGAAAGCCGATATCCATCGCTACTATCAGTGTATCTGTCTAGCCTATGAGTCTGTCTCCCAGCGCACTGTCATTGTATCTGTCTAACTAACCTATGAGTCTGTCTCCAAGCACAGTGTCAGAATCATAGGTTAGCTAGACAGAGACACTGACACTGTGCTTGGAGACAGACTCATAGGTTAGTTAGACAGAGACACTGTCTCCCAGCACAGTGTCTCTGTCTAACTAACCTATGATTCTGTCTCCCAGCACAGTGTCTCTGTCTAACTAACCTATGATTCTGTCTCCCAGCACAGTGTCAGTTTCTCTGTCTAACTAACCAATAAGTCTCTCTCCCTGCACAATGTCAGTATATCTGTCAAACCTATGAGTCTGTCTCCCAGCACAGTGTCAGTGTCTCTGTTTAATCTATGAGTCTGTCTCCCAGCACAATGTCAGTGAATCTGTCTAACTAACCTATGAGTCTCTCTCCCAGCTCAATGTCAGTATATCTGTCTAACCTTTGAGTCTATCTCCCAGCACAATGTCAGTATATCTATCTAACCTATGAGTCTCTCTCTTAGCACAGTGTCAGTGTATCTGTCTTACCTATGAGTATGTCTCCCAGCACAGTGTCAGTGTATCTGTCTAACTAACCTATGAGTCTATGGGCCTGATTCAGAGCCACTCGTAATCGGCAGCTCATTCGCTCCGAGCGATGTTTGGCCAACTGCGCATGCGTACGGATCGTTATATGCATGCGCGAACCAGTCAGTGCGGTCGAAATTCATGTGCTCGCAAAATAGCGAATGCCTGATAATTTGAGTGACAGAATGAGGCGTATGTGGGTGGTAACAGGGGAAGGTGCTTGAAAACGGGGAGTGGAAATCAGAACGCAGGCGTGCTTAATGGTCAAAATGGGCGTTTTATGGGTGTGCATAATTAAAACAGCAGCATCATTGACCACGTCACTGCGTTATTTTATAACCAGAACTGCTCGCAAAATTGTGGTAGCAAAAACCGACCACAAGAATAGCGAGCAGTTCATACCCTGTTCGATGTACTCGATTAATCTAATAAATAGCGGACATGACGTAGGATGCGAGCGGCCAGGGGGAGTAGTTTCCCAAAAAATGACCGCAAGTTTTGTTCGCTCGTTCAGACCTAGAGGCGTGAACAGACCGCAAACAGCGAACGGTTCATTTGAATAGCCACCCCTATTTTCAGGACGAGCGAGCGCTAATTGCGTCCGGCTCTGAATGAGGGCCTATATCCCAGCACAATGTGACTTTATCTGTCTAACCTATGAGTCTCTCTTTCCCAGCACAGTGTCAGTGTCTCTGTCTAACCTATGAGTCTCTCTCCCAGCACAATGTCAGTGTATCTGTCTAACTAACCTATGACTATGTCTCCCAGCACAGTGTCAGTGTATCTGTCTAACTTATGAGCCTGTCTCCCAGCACAATGTCTGTATATCTGTCTAACCTGTGAGTCTATCTCCCAGCACACTGTCAGTGTATCTGTCTAACTAACCTATGATTCTGTCTCCCAGCACAGTGTCAATGTCTCTGTCTAATTAACCAATAAGTCTCTCTCCCATCACAATGTCAGTATATCTGTCTAACCTATGAGTCTGTTTCTCAGCACAGTGTCAGTGTATCTGTCTAACCTATGAGTCTCTCCCAGCACAGTCAGTGTCTCAGTCTAATCTATGAGTCTGTCTCCCAGCACAATGTCAGTATATCTGTCTAAGCTATGAGTCTCTCTCCCAGCACAGTGTCAGTATATCTGTTTAAACTATGAGTCTCTCTTCCAGCACAGTCAGTATATCTGTCTAACCTATGAGTCTCTCTCTGCCAGCACAGTGTCAGTGTATCTGAATAACCTATGAGTCTCTCTCCCAGCACAATGTCAGTATATCTGTCTAACCTATGAGTCTCTCTCTCCCAACACAGTGTCAGTGTATCTGTCTAACCTATGAGTCTCTATCCCAGCACAGTGTCAGTGTATCTGTCTAACCTATGAGTATGTCTCCCAGCACAGTGTTAGTGTATCTGTCTAACCTATGAGTCTCTCTCCCAGCACAGTGTCAAAGGGCTCTATTTACTACAATCCGCATATTGAATGCGGATTGTAGTGTGATATTACCGAGTGAATTCGCATTGCGAATTCAGGCAATATCACAGGGATTTACTATAAATCCCTTGCAGGGACAGACCTTGCGATAAAGCTCTGTCCCTGCGGATCCCATCCACACTCTAGTTGCAGTATTAAAATACCGCGACTAAGAGCCCGCGCATGCACCGACCGATTACCGCTACTACCCCCCACTGACACTAAGCCCCGCCCCCGGTGCTAAGCCCCGGCCCAGCTCAGTGTCAGTGTCTCTGTCTAACTAACCTATGAGTTTGTCTCTCAGCACAGTGTCAGTGTCTCTGTCTAACAAACCTATGACTCTGTTTCCCAGCATAGTGTCAGTGTCTCTGTATAACTAAACTATTAGCCTTTCTCCCAGCATAGCGTCAGTGTATATTGTGTAACTAACCTATGAGTCTGTCTCCCAGCACAGTATCAGTGTATATGTCTAACTAACCTATGAGTCTGTCTCCCAGCACAGTGTCAGTGTCTCTGTCTAACCTATGAGTCTGTATCCCAGCACTTTATCACTGTATCTGTCTAATTAACCTATGAGTCTGTCTCCCAGCAGAGTGTCAGTGTCTCTGTATAACTAAACTATGAGCCTTTCTCCCAGCATAGTGTCAGTGTATCTGTCTAACTAACCTATGAGTCTGTCTCCAAGCATAATGTCAGTGTATCTGTCTAACTAACCTATGAGTCTGTCTCCCAGCATAGTGTCAGTGTCTCTGTCTAACAAACCTATGACTCTGTTTCCCAGCATAGTGTCAGTGTCTCTGTATAACTAAACTATTAGCCTTTCTCCCAGCATAGCGTCAGTGTCTCTGTCTAACTAACCAATGAGTCTCTCTCCCAACACAGTGTCAGTGTATCTGTCTAACTAACCTATGAGTCTGTCTCCCAGCACAGTGTCAGTGTCTCTGTCTATCTAACCTATGAGCCTGTCTCCCAGCACAATGTCAGTGTAGCTGTCTAACTAACCTATGAGTCTGTCTCCCAGCACAGTGTCAGTGTCTCTATCTAACCTATGAGTCTGTATAACACCACAGTATCACTGTATCTGTATAACTAACCTATGAGTCTGTCTCGCAGCTCAGTGTCAGTGTCTCTGTCTAACTAACCTATGAGTCTCTCTCCCAGCACAGTGTCAGTGTATCTGTCTAACTAACCTATGAGTCTGTCTCCCTGCACAGTGTCAGTGTCTCTGTCTATCTAACCTATGAGCCTGTCTCCCAGCACAGTGTCAGTGTAGTTGTCTAACTAAACTATCAGTCTCTCTCCCAGCACAGTGTCAGTGTCTCTGTATAACTAACCTATGAGTCTGTCTCCAAGCACAGTGTCAGTGTCTCTGTCTAGCTAACCTATGAGTCTGTCTCGCAGCACAGTGTCAGTGTCTCTAACTAACCAATGAGTCTGTCTCCCATCACAGTGTCAGTGTATCTGTCTTACTAACCTATGAGTCTGTCTACCAGCACAGTGTCAGTGTCTCTGTATAACTAAACTATGAGCCTTTCCCCCTGCACAGTGTCAGTGTATCCACACCATCCGATGATGGCTAATATCAAGAGAAAAACATTGATAGTTGCAAGCATTGAAAGCCGATATCCATCGCTACTATCAGTGTATCTGTCTAGCCTATGAGTCTGTCTCCCAGCACACTGTCATTGTATCTGTCTAACTAACCTATGAGTCTGTCTCCAAGCACAGTGTCAGAATCATAGGTTAGCTAGACAGAGACACTGACACTGTGCTTGGAGACAGACTCATAGGTTAGTTAGACAGAGACACTGTCTCCCAGCACAGTGTCTCTGTCTAACTAACCTATGATTCTGTCTCCCAGCACAGTGTCTCTGTCTAACTAACCTATGATTCTGTCTCCCAGCACAGTGTCAGTTTCTCTGTCTAACTAACCAATAAGTCTCTCTCCCTGCACAATGTCAGTATATCTGTCAAACCTATGAGTCTGTCTCCCAGCACAGTGTCAGTGTCTCTGTTTAATCTATGAGTCTGTCTCCCAGCACAATGTCAGTGAATCTGTCTAACTAACCTATGAGTCTCTCTCCCAGCTCAATGTCAGTATATCTGTCTAACCTTTGAGTCTATCTCCCAGCACAATGTCAGTATATCTATCTAACCTATGAGTCTCTCTCTTAGCACAGTGTCAGTGTATCTGTCTTACCTATGAGTATGTCTCCCAGCACAGTGTCAGTGTATCTGTCTAACTAACCTATGTGTCTATGGGCCTGATTAAGAGCCACTCGTAATCGGCAGCTCGTTCGCTCTGAGCGATGTTTGGCCAACTGCGCATGCGTACGGATCGTTATATGCATGCGCGAACCAGTCAGTGCAGTCGAAATTCATGTGCTCGCAAAATAGCGAATGCCTGATAATTTGAGTGACAGAATGAGGCGTATGTGGGTGGTAACAGGGGAAGGTGCTTGAAAACGGGGAGTGGAAATCAGAATGCAGGCGTGCTTAAAGGTCAAAATGAGCGTTTTATGGGTGTGCATAATTAAAACAGCAGCATCATTGACCACGTCACTGGGTTATTTTATAACCAGAACTGCTCGCAAAATTGTGGTAGCAAAAACCGACCACAAGAATAGCGAGCAGTTCATACCCTGTTCGATGTACTCGATTAATCTAATAAATAGCGGACATGACGTAGGATGCGAGCGGCCAGGGGGAGTAGTTTCCCAAAAAACGACCGCAAGTTTTGTTCGCTCGTTCAGACCTAGAGGCGTGAACAGACCGCAAACAGCGAACGGTTCATTTGAATAGCCAACCCTATTTTCAGGACGAGCGAGCGCTAATTGCGTCCGGCTCTGAATGAGGGCCTATATCCCAGCACAATGTGACTTTATCTGTCTAACCTATGAGTCTCTCTTTCCCAGCACAGTGTCAGTGTCTCTGTCTAACCTATGAGTCTCTCTCCCAGCACAATGTCAGTGTATCTGTCTAACTAACCTATGACTATGTCTCCCAGCACAGTGTCAGTGTCTCTGTCTAACCTATGAGTCTCTCTCCCAGCACAATGTCAGTGTATCTGTCTAACTAACCTATGACTATGTCTCCCAGCACAGTGTCAGTGTATCTGTCTAACTTACGAGCCTGTCTCCCAGCACAATGTCTGTATATCTGTCTAACCTGTGAGTCTATCTCCCAGCACACTGTCAGTGTATCTGTCTAACTAACCTATGATTCTGTCTCCCAGCACAGTGTCAATGTCTCTGTCTAATTAACCAATAAGTCTCTCTCCCATCACAATGTCAGTATATCTGTCTAACCTATGAGTCTGTTTCTCAGCACAGTGTCAGTGTATCTGTCTAACCTATGAGTCTCTCCCAGCACAGTCAGTGTCTCAGTCTAATTTATGAGTCTGTCTCCCAGCACAATGTCAGTATATCTGTCTAAGCTATGAGTCTCTCTCCCAGCACAGTGTCAGTATATCTGTTTAAACTATGAGTCTCTCTTCCAGCACAGTCAGTATATCTGTCTAACCTATGAGTCTCTCTCTGCCAGCACAGTGTCAGTGTATCTGAATAACCTATGAGTCTCTCTCCCAGCACAATGTCAGTATATCTGTCTAACCTATGAGTCTCTCTCTCCCAACACAGTGTCAGTGTATCTGTCTAACCTATGAGTCTCTATCCCAGCACAGTGTCAGTGTATCTGTCTAACCTATGAGTATGTCTCCCAGCACAGTGTTAGTGTATCTGTCTAACCTATGAGTCTCTCTCCCAGCACAGTGTCAAAGGGCTCTATTTACTACAATCCGCATATTGAATGCGGATTGTAGTGTGATATTACCGAGTGAATTCGCATTGCGTATTCAGGCAATATCACAGGGATTTACTATAAATCCCTTGCAGGGACAGACCTTGCGATAAAGCTCTGTCCCTGCGGATCCCATCCACACTCTAGTTGCGGTATTAAAATACCGCGACTAAGAGCCCGCGCATGCACCGACCGATTACCGCTACTACCCCCCACTGAAACTAAGCCCCGCCCCCCGGTGCTAAGCCCCGGCCCCCGCAATCGCGGGCCCCGCGACCTCCCCTCCCCCCCGTGACCCCCCCTCCCTTCATTACACTTACCTGCATCCTCCTGGCCTCCGGTGAACTTCTCCGAGCTTCCATACTGCACTGGGGCCCGATCACCTGATGACTGGGCCCCAGTTTACTATGGGAGACCAGCTGACCGGAGAGGAGCCATCACCGGAGCCCGATCACCGGTCCCTGGATTCAGGCAAGTAAAAAAAAAAATGTTTAATTTTTTTTTATTTTTTTCACAGCAATCAGCTTGCGGTCTGCTTAGACCACATAGCTGATTACTGATACCGGCTCCCGCCTCTGCTCTGCCCGTTAGAGCAGAGTGGGAGCCTGGTAACCGGGGGAGACCCTGGATAACGCCACCTCCAGGTGGCGTTATTATCAAGGGGCTTCCCCCGGTATTTTTTTACAATTTATTTTTAGTAACTGTGGTCGGATCACATTTCCCATTACAATTATGGGAAATGCGATCTGCTTTACTAAAAATAAGTGATACTGGGGGTTGTTGTAGAGTTTTACTAATTCTACTCCAATTGCCCTGTAATAACTACAGGTGAAACTAAAATAATGTGAAAAGTGTGTGAAAACACCCTTTTTCACTTTATTTTAGTAAAAATAATGTTAATAAATAGAGCGCAATGTCTCTGTCTAACTAACCTATAAGCCTGTCTCCCAGCACAATGTCAGTATATCTGTCTAACCTATGAGTCTCTCTCCCAACAAAATATCAGTATATCTGTCTAACCTATGAGTCTGTCTCCCAGCACAGTGTCAGTGTATCTGTCTAACTAATCTATGAGTATGTCTCCCAGCACAGTGTCAGTGTATCTGTCTGTCTAACATATGATTCTGTCTCCCAGCAACGTGTCAATGTGTCTGTCTAACTAACCAATAAGTCTCTCTCCCAGCACAATGTCAGTATATCTGTCTAACCTATGAGTCTGTCTCTCAGCACAGTGTCAGTGTCTCAGTCTAAACTATGAGTTTCTCTCCCAGCACAATGTCAGTACATCTGTTTAAACTGAGTCTCTCTTCCAGAACAGTCAGTATATCTGTCTAACCTATGAGTCTCTCTCTGCCAGCACAGTGTCAATGTATCTGTCTAACCTATGAGTCTCTCTCACCCAGCACAGTGTCAGTGTATCTGAATAACCTATGTCTCTCTCTCCCAGCACAGTGTCAGTGTATCTGTCTAACCTATGATTCTCTATCCCAGCACCGTGTCAGTGTATCTGTCTAACCTATGAGTATGTCTCCCAGCACAGTGTTAGTATATCTGTCTAACCTATGAGTCTCTCTCCCAGCACAGTGTCAGTGTATCTTTCAAACCTATGAGTATGTCTCACAGCACACTGTCAGTGTATCTGTCTAACTAACCTATGATTCTGTCTCCCAGCAAAGTGTCAATGTCTCTGTCTAACTAACCTATAAGCCTGTCTCCCAGCACAATGTCAGTATATCTGTCTAACCTATGAGTCTCTCTCCCAACACAATGTCAGTATATCTGTCTTACCTATGAGTCTGTCTCCCAGCACAGTGTCAGTGTATCTGTCTCACTAACCAATGAGTCTGTCTCCCAGCACACTGTCAGTGTATCTGTCTAACCTATGATTCTATCTCCCAGCACACTGTCAGTATATCTATCAAACTAACCTATGAGTCTGTCTCCCAGCACAGTGTCAGTGGACCTCATTCAGAGCTGGTCGCACAGAGCGTGCGGTCGGGCTGAATGAGGGGAGGACGTCTTGAAATTTTAAGATGTCCTTCTTTGCGGTGGTAAGGCTGTTGGTTAACACCCACAGCCTTACGACGGCCTAAGGTTATGGTCGCGATGGTCAAGACCATCGCAACAATCGGGGCTTACGACGAGACCCTAGGGTAGGGTCTCCCTTGTCGTAAGCCCCGGAGAGCTTTTGGCTCTGTCTGAGCCGGATGCTCTGCACTGACATCACTAGTGATGTCGGTGGGGCCGCCCCCAAACTGTAGGCGTTCCCATGGGAATGCCCCCATTTGGGCTACCACCCCCCTGGCCCGCCTTACAAATGGGGCTAGCTGTCAATCAACATTGGCAACTCGCCCCCTTTGGATCGAGACCCGCTACGACCGGCGCTGTCGGTCGTAGCGGGTCTCACGCATGCGCACGACGACGCCGGCGCCTTCGAGCGCATGCTCTGTGGGGGGCCATCGACCCGGTCCGAGCACATCGGCGCTAACGACCGGGTCTGAATGACCCCCAGTGTCTCTGTCTATCTAACCTATGAGTCTGTCTCCCAGCACAGTGTCAGTGTATCTGTCTAACTAACCTATGAGTATGTCTCCCAGCACAGTGTCAGTGTATCTGTCTAAGTAACATATGAGTCTGTCTCCCAGCACAGTGTCAGTGCCTCTGTCTAACTAACCTATGATTCTTTCTCACAGCACAGTGTCAGTGTATCTGTCTAACTAACTTATGAGTCTGTCTCCCAGCAAAATGTCAGTGTCTCTGTCTAACCTATGATTCTATCTCCCAGCACAGTGTCAGTGCCTCTCTCTTACTAACCTATGAGTCTGTCTCGCAGGACAGTGTCATTGTATCTGTCTAACTAACCTATGAGTATGTCTCCCAGCACAGTGTCAGTGTATCTGTCTAACTAACTTATGAGTCTGTCTCCCAGCAAAATGTCAGTGTCTCTCTCTTTCTAACCTATGAGTCTGTCTCGCAGCACAGTGTCACTGTATCTATATAACTAACCTATGAGTATCTCTCCCAGCACAATGTCGATGTCTCTGTCTAACGTATGAGTCTGTCTCCCAGCACAGTGTCAGTGTCTCAGTCTAAACTATGAGTTTCTCTCCCAGCACAATGTCAGTACATCTGTTTAAACTGAGTCTCTCTTCCAGAACAGTCAGTATATCTGTCTAACCTATGAGTCTCTCTCTGCCAGCACAGTGTCAATGTATCTGTCTAACCTATGAGTCTCTCTCACCCAGCACAGTGTCAGTGTATCTGAATAACCTATGTCTCTCTCTCCCAGCACAGTGTCAGTGTATCTGTCTAAACTATGATTCTCTATCCCAGCACCGTGTCAGTGTATCTGTTTAACCTATGAGTATGTCTCCCAGCACAGTGTTAGTATATCTGTCTAACCTATGAGTCTCTCTCCCAGCACAGTGTCAGTGTATCTTTCAAACCTATGAGTATGTCTCACAGCACACTGTCAGTGTATCTGTCTAACTAACCTATGATTCTGTCTCCCAGCAAAGTGTCAATGTCTCTGTCTAACTAACCTATAAGCCTGTCTCCCAGCACAATGTCAGTATATCTGTCTAACCTATGAGTCTCTCTCCCAACACAATGTCAGTATATCTGTCTTACCTATGAGTCTGTCTCCCAGCACAGTGTCAGTGTATCTGTCTCACTAACCAATGAGTCTGTCTCCCAGCACACTGTCAGTGTATCTGTCTAACCTATGATTCTATCTCCCAGCACACTGTCAGTATATCTATCAAACTAACCTATGAGTCTGTCTCCCAGCACAGTGTCAGTGGACCTCATTCAGAGCTGGTCGCACAGAGCGTGCGGTCGGGCTGAATGAGGGGAGGACGTCTTGAAATTTTAAGATGTCCTTCTTTGCGGTGGTAAGGCTGTTGGTTAACACCCACAGCCTTACGACGGCCTAAGGTTATGGTCGCGATGGTCAAGACCATCGCAACAATCGGGGCTTACGACGAGACCCTAGGGTAGGGTCTCCCTTGTCGTAAGCCCCGGAGAGCTTTTGGCTCTGTCTGAGCCGGATGCTCTGCACTGACATCACTAGTGATGTCAGTGGGGCCGCCCCCAAACTGTAGGCGTTCCCATGGGAATGCCCCCATTTGGGCTACCACCCCCCTGGCCCGCCTTACAAATGGGGCTAGCTGTCAATCAACATTGGCAACTCGCCCCCTTTGGATCGAGACCCGCTACGACCGGCGCTGTCGGTCGTAGCGGGTCTCACGCATGCGCACGACGACGCCGGCGCCTTCGAGCGCATGCTCTGTGGGGGGCCATCGACCCGGTCCGAGCACATCGGCGCTAACGACCGGGTCTGAATGACCCCCAGTGTCTCTGTCTATCTAACCTATGAGTCTGTCTCCCAGCACAGTGTCAGTGTATCTGTCTAACTAACCTATGAGTATGTCTCCCAGCACAGTGTCAGTGTATCTGTCTAAGTAACATATGAGTCTGTCTCCCAGCACAGTGTCAGTGCCTCTGTCTAACTAACCTATGATTCTTTCTCACAGCACAGTGTCAGTGTATCTGTCTAACTAACTTATGAGTCTGTCTCCCAGCAAAATGTCAGTGTCTCTGTCTAACCTATGATTCTATCTCCCAGCACAGTGTCAGTGCCTCTCTCTTACTAACCTATGAGTCTGTCTCGCAGGACAGTGTCATTGTATCTGTCTAACTAACCTATGAGTATGTCTCCCAGCACAGTGTCAGTGTATCTGTCTAACTAACTTATGAGTCTGTCTCCCAGCAAAATGTCAGTGTCTCTCTCTTTCTAACCTATGAGTCTGTCTCGCAGCACAGTGTCACTGTATCTATATAACTAACCTATGAGTATCTCTCCCAGCACAATGTCGATGTCTCTGTCTAACGTATGAGTCTGTCTCCCAGCACAGTGTCAGTGTATCTGTCTAACTAACCTGAGTCTGTCTCCCAGCACAATGTCAGTATATCTGTCTAACCTATGAGTCTTTCTCCCAGCACAGTGTTAGTGTATCTGTCTAAATAACTTATGAGTCTGTCTCCCAGCACAGTGTCAGTGTATCTGTCTAACCTATGAGTCTCTCTCCCAGCACAATGTCAGTAAATCTATCTAAACTATGAGTCTGTCTCTCAGCACAGTGTCAGTGTATCTGTCTTACTAACCTATGAGTCTGTCTCGCAGCACAGTCAGTGTCTCTGTCTAACCTATGATTCTATCTCCCAGCACAGTGTCAGTGTATCTGTCAAACTAACCAATGAGTCTGTCTCCCAGCACAGTGTCAGTGTATCTGTCTTACTAACCTGAGTCTGTCTCCCAGCACAATGTCAGTTTATCTGCCTAACCTATGAGTCTGTCTCCCAGCACAGTGTCAGTGTATCTGTCTTACTAACCTATGAGTCTGTCTCGCAGCACAGTCAGTGTCTCTGTCTAACCTATGATTCTATCTCCCAGCACAGTGTCAGTGTATCTGTCAAACTAACCAATGAGTCTGTCTCCCAGCACAGTGTCAGTGTATCTGTCAAACTAACCTATGAGTCTGTCTCCCAGCACAGTGTCAGTTGTCAAAACTGGATTATTGGCTAAGACAAGATCAGTTTAACATTGAAGCGTGCGCGACGCCATCTTGCGAATGGCAGCTAGACTCCATTTTAGAAACAAGACTCTGCAAGACGCCATTTTGTGACCAGCGTCACTTTAAGTTACAACTCAGGAGCTAAGAACAGATGGCAATGTTTTTGTTAATCTACCAAGGGCAACTGGAAGAACAAGCTTCCTGAGTAAAAGTAAATAGAATAGACAATGAGTATTTTTACATACAAATTGGGAATCCCTGGATACAGACAAAGTATAGTTGTGGCAATTGTAATATAATCCAGGCATTGATCTACACAATTGGATTTGTCTGAATCCTAAACAGGTCTTAGCCCCACAGACAGACAGGATGGCCCCAACTTCACAGCTTGAGATAATAACACAGTTTCCTTTGAACACAGGAAAGGTGGGGGCCTGCTGACAGAGGGCATGTGGAACTATCTGCTCAGCATGTCACACTGCTAAAGTGCACCCATCTTCATACACACATTAATACGTCTTTATATCAAACCCTGAATACTCACACATTACATATTCATACATAAGGTTTAATAAGCTTTAAAGTGTATGATTTAAGTTGGTTCAGTTAGTTTAAATGCTGAGAAATAAAGATATTTGATAACTAAGGTATTATACATGCTAAACAAGTCGTGTTTGGAGTTGTACTGATGCGTACTCTTTTTACAGTATTCCGGTGTTATCGGTGGGGAGATCGCATCATGCATTCTCGAGTTATGGATCGCAGAGCCTACAAGTAACAAAATGTATATTTTAGGAACAGGTGTTAGGATGTTGCAGGGGGCGTGAAGAGGATGATCCCCAGCTGTTAGAGGTAGGGAGAGTCTATTTGAACTAGCCTGTTAAATGTGCTGTAACAGATGCTTCTCCCCTGGGAACCAATGACACCAGCAACAAACTTGCCTATTGTCCTGTTTATTCTGGGGGGGTATAAATATGTGTGCACGAAGGCTGGTTCTCAGTCTTCATGCTGAACGCTGTATGACTAGGGGTCTCTTGCAGATGCCTATCTCCGGGTCTGGAAGCGCCTGTGTATGTATACTGTACTTGGGTCTGTATAATTTTTCTTTTCCACCTAAATTGTGTCTTGATCCATTGCGTGTAACTGTCTGAACATTTACCTGAATAACACTTGTGCTTTGGAACCACAGATTCCACGTCTACGTCTTTATTTATGGTATGACTGCGAACGCAAATTAGCGTCATCCTTAGAGGTTTATAGGTAGGATTTTAGAAGGTACAGGCAGGGGTATTTAGAGGTTCAATTTTAATATCAACAGATGGAGGCTCGTCGAGTGAAGTCACTTACCTACTCACACGGTACATATGTCTAGCGATATCTTAGCAAAGGGTGGAGTGGCCACATACAGGGTTTTCCTGTAACCGCTTTGTGCTGAAAGATCGCTATCCGTTTTCATGTGAGCCAGGGAAGCAGACTAGAATCTAGGGACAAGAAAGGAAAAAGTTTGTTTTCCTTTGTTGATAGCACCTAACACATAGAGGGGTGCCGCATTATTGAGTACGTGGCTGATACGCATTTTTGCATACGCAGTTAAAAAAGTAATTATACGGTTGTGCGGTAGTCGCATTATTGTGTATGCGGCTGGTCGCACAATAGCGTATACGTTCTTCCGGTTGTGCTGCCACGTGTTTGAACAAAGCCATTGAGGTTTATATTTTTTTTCTATTACCAATATCTGGGTTAACGTGTATTTTTCTGTGCAGGAAAAAGTGTGTAGCAGTGAATATTTGTTGAACAAGGTTAAGGGTATCGTATGATCCTTAAAGGCTAGGTGCAAGGGTTAGTCTAGCCGCTCGGTAAGCAGCTTTACCGTTCTATACACAGTAGCAGGTGTCAGGGCTGTAGAGAGCCTGGCTGGGCCCGGGTAAAGGGGGGCATGGCCTAACTGCTGGTGGCGTGGCCATGCCCCCTTGAAAAAAAATATAGAAAAAATATAACTTTTTCAGCGGCGCTGTTCACCTAGGAGGGGGGCGCTGTAAGCCCCCCAGCCCAGCGTTAAGCAGAGGGGGGCATGATCAGTTTGATCGCTTTCCCCCACAACCATAGGAAACTGCTCCGGCTGCTGCAGCAGCCGCGAGCAGTCTCACACAGCAGCCCAGCACAAGTTGTGTGCTGAGCTGCTGTGAAGGAGGGGGGGGCAACATTGGACTTGGGCCCCGCTGGGCCCCTCTAGCAAACCCAGGCCCAGGTAAACTGTACCCCCTCCCCCCGCTCTCGGCGCCCATGGCAGTGTACATGTTGTCTTTGTTGTAGAGAGGTGCGTGAGAGTAGCCGACATATAAACTCTCATAGGTGTGGAAGTCGCCTTACTAAATCTTATCCGGGTGTGGAAGTTGCCTTTTTCAAATCTTATCCAGGTGTGGAAGTTGCCTTACTAAATCTTATCCAGGTGTGTGGGCGCCGCCGACTTAAATCGTCCACAGGTAAGTGAAAGTGTCTTGATTGTCTTTTACCGGTCTAAATCTTTATTGAAAAGCATAGGAGTTGTCTCAGAATGGGAGCCACGCAAACAGTAGAGATGTTAGGCAATGATGTGCTGCTAATGGAGGCGCCGATTGGATCGGCCCGTCGTATCATGCATACCAAGTACGGTTCTTATGCAATAAGGTATTGTGATTTATGGTTTAATATGACGAGGAAGAGTGTTAGACCGTTTCCCAGAATTGGTAGTTTTGATAAGGATGTATTAGAGAATGTCCGGGATATCAGTTTGATGTTTAAAACTGTGGCAGCATGAAGGGGATGCGTGGCTTAAAATTGTGCAAATGACGCAAACTAGCATCGTGAGCACATTGCCAGAAAATACATCCGCAACGCTGAATTGAAATACGGGCGAGCCGCAAAATGGCGTGCATGTGTGGCAAGGTAGCGTCGTAGAGAGTATTGCCAGCAGTTCACGCTCACCTCCCCCACCTTATGTGGATGGAGGTGCAAGTACAGTTACCAAAAATACGCCTAAAAATGTAACAAGCAACTTGTACCCTCTCTTAAGCAACTATAAAGAAAATGTTCATGATATGGATGATGAGCCTATTGTAATCAGAAAAAAAAGAGATTTGCCCCCCAGCACACTGCAGTAAAAACAATACTTAAATCCTACATGATAATAGCGATTCAGAGGTATTAGTTACATACATTTGCAAATATATGAATAAGCGCCAGGCCAATCGTCAAGGGTCCTCTATACTGGCGTCCCTAGCATTAAGGGGTTCATGTCCGAGAAGCAAGGCACCCCAAAAAAATTTCCAACCAAGGGCCATCCCCAGGGCATCATACGAAAAAGGGAAAAAGGTGATAGTGAAGTATAAAGAAAAGATGTGTAAGTATAAATCAATAAGTGTTAATGAAATGAGAAAGAATTAAAATGACACAAATAATATACAAACAAATAGAGAAATGATAAAGGTATTCTATGTGAATTAAGTGGTGATGCCATGAGAAAGGCCCAGTCAGAACCCCCCCGGGGGCCCCACTCCCAAATGCTCACCCCAAAGTAATTATTGATAAAAACATCTCCAAAAAGAGAGAAGCCCAGAGTGAAAAACGAATGGCTGTCAGTATACAAGCTCTGGAGGGAGTGACGGTAACATCACAGCCAACAGACACACTTGCACTTTCACACACACTCACTTCTGAACAAGTATATGCTCTCACTAACCCCACTCAACAACAAACACAACTCTATCCCACTAACTCTATGCAACCACAGGTCCCAGGCTATCCACCAACTTCTTATCCCTCACAATACCCTTACCCTCCCTATCCTTACCAATATCCACCACCTTTACCCTCTGCGCAAACCTCACAACACCACATGTCTTCACCCGAAATACGAACATGTTTTAACTGTAAACAAACAGGACACTTAAGTAGAAACTTGTACAGTAAAAGGAGTAGGGATCCCACATCAGGGAAGACCTAGATATCCCCAAAAGGGATATGCACAGAGGCTAGCAAATGTTCAGCAAGCACCAGCTCCAATTGTAGCCGTAAATACTTTATTGGAGAATGGTAGCCAACGCTAGGGATCAGGTCATACCTGTAGTCTACAGATGGTCAGGTTAACGGGAAGTACTAGGGAAGAACCGGTCATGATGGTTGATGTAGCTGGTACTGAATATCCTTTTCTTGTAGACACAGGGGCGACCAGGTCGGTGATAAAATCTCCCATTAATTTGAAGGTGACCAACGAGACAGTACCAACAATGGGTGTAACAGGTAAAGTGGAACATTATCCTTTAACAAAGTCCACAGAGGTTACTATTGGGCTGTTGCATATGAGGCATTCTTTTCTCCTGGCTGCTGTGGCTCCTACTAACCTACTGGGCAGAGACTTGTTATGTAAGATGGGATGTGTTATATATTGCACCCCCGATGGTGTATTTTTAGATATCCCAGAGAGAATGGTATACAAGGTGCGGAATATGTTAGACACTCCTCAAAGGATAATGTATCACTCTACAGTTTTAAATGAAACTCCATCACAGGTAGAAATGTTGTCCCTAATTCCAGATTCCCTTTGGACTAAAGATGGACAGGACACTGGATTAATGGCAAACGTAAGCCCAGTAATGGTAAATTTAAAAAGCGGAAGGCAAGCTCCAAAAATTCCCCAGTACCCACTAAAACAGGAAGTAGAATTAGGGGTTTTTCCAATAATTGAGCGATTATTGCAACAGGGAATTTTAGTTCGTACAGCTAGTGTAACCAACAGTCCCATCTTTCCAGTGAAGAAGAGTGGTGGGAGGGATTATAGGCTGGTACAAGACCTTAGAGGTGTTAATAAGGCAGTAGAGAGCCAATTCCCCGTAGTGCCGAATCCAGCTGTCATTTTGATGCAAATCCCACCAAATGCAACCAATTTCACTGTCATTGACCTCTGTTCAGCTTTCTTCTCTGTGCTTCTCCATCCTGACTGTCAGTATCTATTCGCCTTTACATACAGAGGTTTACAATACACATGGACACGATTACTCCAAGGTTTCATAGACAGCCCCAGTATCTTCTCCCAGGCATTGCACGACTGTTTAAAATCTTTTCAACCTGCCAATGGATCTGTTATAATTCAATATGTGGACGATTTATTGCTATGTTCTGAATCGTTTATGTCATGTTTGAATGATACTAAACTTTTGTTACTTCATCTCTCACAAACAGGATACAAGGTGGCTAAGGACAAACTACAGCCGTGCCAATCCAGAGTAAAATATTTGGGACACTGCCTAACCCAGGGGTTACGACACCTTACAACAGATAGAATCCAGGCCATACAAAATGTGACACTGCCGCAGAATCAACAGCAAATTCGTACCTTCTTGGGAATGTGTGGATATTGTAGAATGTGGATACCAGGTTTTTCTATCTTGGCCTTACCTTTACAGGAATTATTCTCTTCCTCAAAGCCCGATCGTGTCATACACACAGAGGAATCAGAACAGGCTTTCCTTAATCTTATGGATAGTCTGACAAGAGCTCCTGAATTGGGAATACCTGATTATGAAAAACCTTTTGATTTGTATTGTACAGAAGCCGATGGTTGTGCTGCAGGTGTCCTTACACAAAAACATGGTGATGCCAGTAGGCCAGTAGCATACTACAGTGCCCAATTGGACACAGTACCAAGATCACTCCCCACCTGTTTGAGAAGTGTAGCAGCTACCGCTCTATTGGTGAGTAAAAGTGAGGACGTAGTATTGGGCCATGATATGATTGTCTACACTCCCCATGCTGTATCTGCTCTGTTGAACTCTGCTCAAACCAGACACGTCTCCTCTGCTAGGTTCACCAAATGGGAACTAGCTCTAATCGCTCCTGCAAATATTACTGTTAAACGTTGCAGTACGCTGAATCCAGCAACATACCTACCATATGTAGAACATGATCTACAAAGGGTGGAAGGAGAGGAGTTGCTGGCGGGAGGTGAGTTCGGCAGACATAATGATACGCATGATTGTATGACATATCTGAATCAGACCTTTACAGCTAGACCTGACATACATAACACACCTTTAGAGAATGTGGATGTAACTTTTTATACGGATGGGAGTTGTCATAGACAAACAGACACAGGTGAATTATGTACAGGTTATGCTGTTGTAAATGACACAGACATCATAGAAGCTAAACCTCTTGGTCCTCCTCACTCAGCCCAGGTGGCAGAGTTAGTAGCACTGACTAGAGAATGTGAACTGGCAGCAGGCAAATCTGCTAACATTTACACTGACTCGAGGTATGCGTTCGGGGTGGTGCACAATTTTGGGGCTCTATGGCGTCTGAGAAATTTTATGACAGCAGCAGGCACACCAGTTGCACATTCCCAACACATAAAACATCTTTTAGAAGCAATCCAACTGCCCAAAGCAGTGGCAGTAATTAAATGCAAAGCCCACACATTTGAGGATGACCCGGTGTCACTGGGCAACAACAGAGCTGAGGAAGATGCAAAATGGGCAGCAGGGTTAAAAATGTTTTCTCCAACTGAAACAATTATGTCATTCCAAACTATTGATATGCTGAAATTAATTGAGATGCAAAATTTGTGTTCAATTCAGGAAAAATCCATTTGGAAGTCCAAGGGATGTGGGCAAGAGTCCTCTGGGCTCTGGAGGGATGGACATGGTAAGCCAGTAGCCCCCAAGGCATATTACCCCAGCCTGGCTAAGGCAGCACACGGTCTGACTCATCTGGGTAAACAGGGTATGTGCAAGTTGTTGAGGGCATACGGGTGTGCACCAGGTTTTTCTTTACAAGCAGAGAAGATAGCAATGTCCTGTCTTATCTGCTTGAGAAAGAACATAGGGAAAGTGATCCCTACCGAAACGTCCCACATTCCACCGACTGATGGACCTTTCCAGGTGATACAAATTGATTTAATCCAATTACCACCCAGCAGGAACCTTAAGTATGTATTAGTGTGCACAGACGTATTTTCTAACTGGGTTGAGGCCTACCCAGTGGCCACTAATACTGCTGCGTTTACTGCCAAGAAAATAGTTCAGGAATTTGTATGCAGGTACGGTATCCCTAAAATCATCGAGAGTGATAGGGGTACCCATTTCACAGGTGATGTTTTTCAAAATATGTGTAAGCTGATGGGTATTAATAGCCAACTTCACACCCCCTAACGACTGCAAGCCAGTGCAAAGGTAGAGAGGATGAACGGGACTATTAAAAATAAGCTAAGTAAAATCATGGCAGAGACTGGACTAGGATGGCCAAAAGCGTTACCTTTGGTCCTACATAGCATAAGGACCACTTCTAGACCAACTCTGAATCTATCCCCATTTGAAATATTGTTCGGTAGACAACCTCATTTGATTATAAGTCCACAGGAATATCTAAAGGGTAACAACGAGGTAACTGTGAAGTATTTTATATCAATAAGCAGTTAAAGCAACAGCAGCAGAAACTGAAATTGTTGTCTAATGATATGCCTGAAATGAACTGTCATGATGTTGAACCAGGAGAATATGTAATGATCAGAAATTTCTTGCGTTCAGATTGTTTGACTGATCGGTGGGAAGGTCCATACCAGGTGCTGCTGACGAGTACTACATCTTTGAAGGTGGCCGAGAGAGATACCTGGGTCCATTCCACTCACTGCAAAAAGGTCAATCAACTGGTGGAGAAACAAGTCGGAGACAAAGCTGATAGCGTGGACCTGTCGCTCGCGAGCTTGATCCGGGAGGATTGAAAAGGTTGTAGTAAGATACCTGAACTGAGAGAAATTTGCAGGTCTTGTTGTGACAATGGACGGGCCTGCTGTGTTCATTTTCATATTCTCTTTTAGAGTGTTCACCATCCTGGTCAGTCCGGGGATATCCAGTGTCTGTGATGGGAGACCGATTGAGGAAACGGGAGCTGATGGCAGTGCTGATGGAGTGGAATCAGGAGGAGTGCAATGCCAGTCAGGGGAGTGTCTTTCCAATCTTAGTACTGTTATTGTTAAAAGAGCTGTCATTCCGGATACTCAGGGAAGGTGTGGAGGGTTATCGTCTGAAGATTCCTGTATTTGTGAGCTTTGTGGGTTCCTAGTTGATGAGAACTGTATCCAACGATGCCAACCTAAATATAATCCGTACTGGGGTGGGTATCCTCTAGAGGATTATCATAGCATGGTAGGCAAAGTGTTAAATCAAACTGATTGCTGGGTGTGTTCACATGTGCCCCAGGGATAGCATAACGTAGGGTTGGTGCCATTCCCGCAGAATATCACTGAAATTTTAGAATTGCAAAAAGGGAAAACATTGGATGGAAAATTCCTCTCATCCAAACCACCTCATTTCAAACTCCATCAATTCCAAGTAGATAGATCACTTTTGTGTCTAAACATAACCAACCCCAATAAACCCGGGAATTGGGAAGTGACGGGGAATAATCAGACGATGATCTTCTCACAAAGAGCTTATACTGAGTCCATAAACCATGATCTGCTGCGCTCCATTAAGTCTGGTGGGAAACATTTTAGGTATCGGTATACATTGAGTTCCACCAAAGAAATTATTGGTAAGGTGCCAAATGGTTATTGTGCTAAAATAATACAGCCAGAAACTTGCATGTACCAGATGGAAGAACCAGAAATAGAATTGTTTGCAAGGGAAATGTGCTTAATGATAATGATGCATACCATTCCTTATGTTCTCCCTGATAATGTATATTTCATCTGTGGAAGAAAAGCGTATAAATGGCTCTCCCCGAGTTCCAAAGGTTTGTGTTACCTGGAAGAGTAGTCCCAGAAGTTATGACCCTCACACATGTTGAAATGCTGGGTATACATAAAAACACACCGCCACCATATCTTCACACACAATATGAACACAGAGGCAAAAGAAATATGGTACCTGGTGATATACATAAAGCCACTCAGTTAATCAGTGAGACAACTGGCTTTCAAGTTCTGGTCACATTGGACCCCCCCAGGATCGCTCGGGGTACATTAAATTTTAGATATATCCAGGAACTTGCCAAATTGATAGATAATATAACCGAGATGTACTATGACACATTCAGGTATACAGGAAGAGAATTGCAAGAGTACAAGAAAGAACTGGTGCAACACAGGCTAGTGTTAAATTATTTAACTGCTGTTACTGGAGGGTATTGCGTAACATTGGCCACCCAATTTGGAGTAAAATGTTGCACCTATGTCACCAATGATACCAGCGACCCCAAGGAGGTGATAGACCGGAAGATGGATGAAATTCTGCAGCTAAAATGGGAATTTCGTAAGAACCACGACGCTTCAGTGTCTGAAGTAGGGGAAAAGATAGAAGGATGGGTGTCATGGCTTAACCCAGTGAAATGGTTCTGAGGTCTAGGGGAATGGGTCCAGGAAGTGATCGCCAGCATCGGCAAATTCTTAATCCTGATACTGATTGTCATCAAAATAATTGGCATATGCGTCCGGTGTGTTCCTATTGTGTTGAAGTGTGGAAAATTTAAAAACAGAGTAAAACGAAAGAATGAAATTCTGATAGTGGCCAGTATGAATACCGAGGTAAATACAGAACTGCATTACAACCCTGAGCTAGGAAATACCATCATTTAATGTATTATATTTAGCCATGCATAAAAATTGTATTATTGAAACTGCTTTTATAAGACTGGTGCATCCCCACACCTTTCACATGATCTTCCAAGATCCGCGGTGTGCGTATAATAGTAGTTTTAGGTCCCCACTCAGAGACACATTATTGATGGATTAAGAACCACCTTGTTCCATCCCATAATAACACTAAATAATATGTAAATGTAAGCCTAAATTAAATTCTAAAATCAGACTGTGATAGCATGTTGTTTACTATCAAAGGGTGGTCTGTTGAAGCTGGATTATTGGCTGAGACAAGTCAGTGTATCTGTCTAACTAATCTATGAGTCTGTCTCCCAGCAAAATGTCAGTGTCTCTCTCTAACTAACCTATGAGTCTGTCTCACAGCACAGTGTCAGTGTATCTGTCTAACTAACCTATGAGTCTATCTCACAGCACAATGTCAGTATATCTGTCTAACCTATGAGTCTGTCTCCCAGCACAGTGTCAGTGAGTGTATCTGTCTTTCCTATGAGTCTGTCTACCAGCACATTGTCAGTTGTCAAAACTGGAATATTGGCTGAGACAAGATAAGTTTAAAATTGAAGCATGACGCCATCTTGCGAATGGCAGCTAGACTCCATTTTAGAAACAAGAATCTGCAAGACGCCATTTTGTGACCAGTGTCACTTTAAGTTACAACTCAGGAGCTAAGAACAGATGACAATGTTTTTTGTTAATCTACCAAGGGCAACTGGAAGAACAAGCTTCCTGAGTAAAAGTAAATAGAATTGACAATGGGTATTTTTACATAAAAATTGGGAATCCCTGGATGCAGACAAAGTATAGTTGTGGCAATTGTAATATAATCCAGGCATTGATCTACACAATTGGATTTGTTTGAATCCTAAACAGGTCTTAGCCCCACAGACAGACAGGATGGCCCCAACTTCACAGCTTGAGATAATAACACAGTTTCCTTTGAACACAGGAAAGATGGGGGCCTGCTGACAGAGGGCATGTGGAACTATCTGGCTTAGCATGTCACACTGCTAAAGTGCACCCATCTTCATACACACATTAATACATCTTTATATCAAACCCTGAATACTCACACATTACATATTCACACATAAGGTTTAATAAGCTTTAAAGTGTATGATTTAAGTTGGTTCAGTTAGTTTAAATGCTGAGAAATAAAGATATTTGATAACTAAGGTATTATACATGCTAAACAAGTCGTGTTTGGAGTTGTACTGATGCGTACTCTTTTTACAGTATTCCAGTGTTATCGGTGGGGAGATCGCATCATGCATTCTCGAGTTATGGATCACAGAGCCTACAAGCAACAAAATGTATATTTTAGGAACAGCTGTTAGGATGTTGCAGGAGGCGTGAAAAGGAAGATCCTCAGCTGTTAGAGGAAGGGAGAGTCTATTTGAACTAGCCTGCTAAATGTGCAGTAACAGATGCTTCTCCCCTGGGAACCAATGACACCAGCAACAAACTTCCCTATTGTCCTGTTTATTCTGGGGGGGTATAAATATGTGTGCACGAACGCTGGTTCTCAGTCTTCGTGCTGAACGCTGTATGACTAGGGGTCTCTTGCTGATGCCTATCTCCGGGTCCGGAAGCGCCTGCGTATGTATACTGTACTTGGGTCTGTATAATTTTCATTTTGCGCCTAAATTGTGTCTTGATCAATTGCGTGTAACTGTCTGAACTTCTACCTGAATAACACTTGTGCTTTGGAACCACAGATTCCACGTCTAAGTCTTTATTTATGGTATGACTGCGTACGCAAATTAGCATCATCCTTAGAGGTTTATAGGTAGGATTTTAGAAGGTACAGGCACCAGTATATAGAGGTTCAATTTTAATATCAACACAGTGTATCTGTCTTTCCTATGAGTCTGTCTCCCAGCACAATGTCAGTGTATCTGTCTATCCTATGAGTCTGTCTCCCAGCACAGTGTCAGTGTATCTGTCTTTCCTATGAGTCTTTCTCCCAGCACAGTGTCAGTATATCTGTATAACTAACTTATGAGTCTGTCTCCCAGCAAAATGTCAGTGTCTCTGTCTAACTAACCTGTGAGACTCTCTCCCAGCACAGTGTCAGTGTATCTGTCTTTCCTATGAGACTCTCTCCCAGCACAGTGTCAGTGTATCTGTCTTTCCTATGAGACTCTCTCCCAGCACAGTGTCAGTGTATCTGTCTTTCCTATGAGACTCTCTCCCAGCACAGTGTCAGTGTATCTGTCTTTCCTATGAGACTCTCTCCCAGCACAGTGTCAGTGTATCTGTCTTTCCTATGAGACTCTCTCCCAGCACAGTGTCAGTGTATCTGTCTTTCCTATAAGTCTGTCTCCCAGCACAGTCAGTGTATTTGTCTTTCCTATAAGTCTGTCTCCCAGCACAGTGTCAGTGTATCTGTCTTTCCTATAAGTCTGTCTCCCAGCACAGTGTCAGTATATCTGTCTTTCCTATAAGTCTATCTCCCAGCATAGTGTCAGTGTATCTGTCTTTCCTATAAGTCTGTCTCCCAGCACAGTGTCAGTGTATCTGTCTTTCCTATAAGTCTGTCTCCCAGCACAGTGTCAGTGTATCTATCTTTCCTATAAGTCTGTCTCCCAGCACAGTGTCAGTATATCTGTCTTTCCTATGAGTCTGTCTCCCAGCACAGTGTCAGTGTATCTGTCTTTCCTATGAGTCTATCTCCCAGCACAGTGTCAGTGTATCTGTCTAAACTATGAGTATGACTCCCAGCACAGTGTCAGTATATCTGTCTAACCTATGAGTCTCTCTCTCCCAGCACAGTGTCAGTGTATCTATCTAACCTACAGTACATGTTGGTAGCTGCTTAATCGCTTCAGTAATAACTCTCAGGTGCATGTAAAGGAGGGGTTATTCTATACAAGAAACAACAAAAAGTAATCCCCCAGCTCTCAGAAACTACATGTTGGTAGATAATTCATAGATCTCAGTTGCATATATTTGCAAAAATATGGCTAAGCCTCCAGGCCACGTCCCAGCGTCTCTGATTACTGGAGGTTCCTGATCATCAACACTAAAGTAATGGTTTTAAGGACCTTTTCCTTAATTACCGTTATTTTAGTATCCATGAAAACCCTTAACACAGGAAATATCACTGATTTCTCCTGGTTAAGTCCACCTGCGTTAACTTCCACACTCCCCTTAGATTAGTACATTAGTATGGGTACATTAGTACATTAGTATGGGTACATTAGTACATTAGTATGGGTACATTAGTACATTAGTATGGGTACATTAGTACATTAGTATGGGTACATTAGTATGGGGATGTAGAAATTAGGCTATTCACCAAATTCCGAAAACTATGTATATTCGGAATTTGATGGTGTTACTATATGCCACTGTCAGGTGGCATACAGCGTGTTACACTTACCTGCTGTCAGCTGGGCAGGTCCTCTGCCGGCTCCCTCCAGCGCTCCCTGGTCCCTCCTCCAGCTCCGGTGGCTGCTCTGACAACGTGTTCTCCGGCAGAACACAGCAAAGTTTAGAAAAAAAAAAGGTTTTTCTTCTAAACTTGACTGTGTTCATCCAGGAGAACACGGTGTCAGCACAGGAGCCGGAGGTGGCTGCAGAGGGCAGGTAGGTGGGGGATAGGGCGGGTGGGGGGGGACAGAATAACCACAGCTGTAGGCAGTGGTGCACATGCACTGCTTTTACAGATATAACACTGCGTGCACAGCACTGATTACAGCTGCGGTAATGTAGGTATAGACAGGAATAACTATCTATTTCTCAAAAAGCTGTCATCACAAAAATGACAGTTTTTCAGAATAGATAATTATAGGGAGGAGGAATGATGACTTCCTCCGGGAATTAGGTAGAACTCCATGCACTTTCTACACTTAATTACCTCCATCGAGTTTTTAGTAATGATGAATAGGCCCCTTAGAAACCAGAGGTATATTTGAAGGAGTATATTGGTCCCAAATCGTTCAGGACATATGGACCATGAAGAGTATATCTAACTCTTGGCTAATGTAAGTTTGTAAATCCATAAAAAAAAAGTCTGTAATTGTATCATATTGTAATCACCAGATTGAAGATTTCTGTGCAGTTACAATTTCATACATAAGACTTTTCCCGCCTGACTCGGATCTGAAATCGAGGTAAAACGTCATCATCCCGCCTTCCGGATCTCGCGGCTTTTGGATTCTATAAAAGGTCCCCGTGTCTGCGCCATTTCTCACTCCGGCTGTGGACAGTGAAGAGGGGGGGTGGGAGCTAGGGCTGGCTGGGCTATGTTGTGCTGCTGTTGTCCATAGGGGCTGTGACCACTCAGTCCATAGGGGCTGACTGGGCTGTGTTGTGCTGCTGTTGTCCAAAGGGGCTGGCTGGGCTGTATTGTGCTGCTGTTGTCCATAGGGGCTGGCTGGGCTGTGTTGTGCTGCTGTCATAGGGGCTGGCTGGGCTGTGCAGTCAGTTGTCCATAGGGGCTGTGCCCATTCCAAAGTCTATAGGGGCTGGCTGGACTGTGTTGTGCAGTGTTCCATAAAGGCTGTAGTCCTAGAGGGGTTCTGTAGTGTTGTCCAGGGGGTGATCTGTGCATCAGGGGTGCTCCCCCAAAGTGCACACCAAAAAAAAAAAAAATAATTTTCTGTGTTTGTGAATTGTATGCACATTAGCCGCATGTGCATCAACAAAGTAGCGTCAAGCGTGCGCCTGTGTCCCATAAGTAAAGGGCCGGCTGGCTTCACCGTTAAAGGGTGGTGTAACCCCCCAAAGAGCACTCCAAACAAAAATAAAACATTTTCTTCTGTGAATGTGAATTGTCTGCACTGTACGTGCATCCTCAAAGCAGCAGCGCCAAGTGTGCGTCTGTCTGTTAAAGGGTGGTGTAACCCCCAAAGTGCATTCCAACAAAAATATAACATTTTCTTCTGTGTTTGTGAATTGTGTGCACTGTACGTGCATCCTCAAAGCAGCAGCGCCAAGCGTGCATCTGTCTGTTAAAGGGTGGTGTAACCCTCAAAGTGTGCTCCACAAAAAATTAAAAAATCTTTTTTTTCTGTCTTTGTGAATTATGTGCACTGTGGCTGCACGTGCATCAACAAAGGACCAAGGCCAAGCGTGCGCCTGTGTCCCATAAGTACAGAGCTGGCTGGCTCACTTCTTAACAGGTGGTGTAACCCACAAAGTGCACTAGTCTCCAACAAAAATAAAAAAATATTTTCTGTGTTTGTGTGCGCCTTAGCCGCACGTATATATCAATATAACATAAATGGAGGACCAAACTTAAATAGGGAAAGATCAAGAACCACTTCCTCCTAGTGCTGAAGCTGCTGCCACTAGTCATGACATAGACGATAACATGCCATCAACGTCGTCTGCCAAGGCCGATGCCCAATGTAGAGGGCATATACAATCCCAAATGACAAAGTTCAGGAAAATGACCTTAAAAAAACATTTAAATCATCTGAGGAGAAACGTAAACTTGCCAATATGCCATTTATGACATGGAGTGGCAAGGAACAGCTAAGGTCTTTCCCTATGTTCATGACTAGTGGTTCAGCTTCACATGACAATGGAAGCCCTCCTCCTGCTACAAAAATCAAATGAGTTAAGCTGGCAAAAGCACAGCGAAGAACTGTGCATTTTAAGAAGATATCACAAATCCCCAAGGAGAGTCCAAGTGTGGTTGTGGTGGCGGTTTCAATGCTTGACCTTCCCAGCACTGGACGGGAAGAGGTGGCTTTTTCCACCATTTGCACGCCCTCTGCAAGTGCTGAAAGGAGCACCCACAGTCCACTTGCTGATATGCAAATTGAAGATGTCACTGTTGAAGTACAACAGGATGAGGATACTGGTGTAGCTGGCGCTGAGAGGAAGTTGGCGAGGAGGATTCTGATGGTGATGTGGTTTGTTTAACTCAGGCTCTGTGGGAGACAGTTGTTGTCCGTGGGATGAAAAAGCCCATCACGGTCATGCCTGGGCAGAAGACCAAACATTCCACCTCTTTGGCCTGGCAATATTTCTGTCCAAAACTGTCTTGCCATATGTACCATACGTAAAGGTGAAATAAGTAGGGGTAGGGACATTAACCACCTAGGAACATCCTCCCTTATAAGTCAACTGCAGCGCATTCATAAAAAGTTACTGTCAAGTTCAGAAACTTTGGCTAAGGCCGTAAGCAGTCCAGGGACACCTCAATCCCTTCGTCCTGTTGTATCCAAGCGCCTGCAAACCACACCATCAACTCCCTCCTCGTCAATTTCCTCCTTAGTCAGGATTGGAAGTAGTCCTGCAGGCTATGTCACTGGCATGACTGACTCTCCTATCCGGGATTACTCCAGAGGATCCTGCATTGCTACGCCCACTGCTGCTGCTGTTGCTGCTGCTGGGAGTCGTTCATCATCCCAGAGAGGAAGTAGGAACACCACTACTTTTACTAAACAATTGACCCTCCAACAGTCCTTAGCGAGGAGGATGAAGTACAACAGCAGTCATCCTGAACCAAAATGTATAACTGAGGCCTTGACTGCTATGTTGGTGTTAGATGTGCATCCAGTATCCACCATTAGTGCAGTGGGATTTAGACAATTTGTGGAGGTAGTGTGTCCCCAGGCTCAAATCACATCTAGATTCCACTTCACTAGGCAGGCGATACCGAGACTGTACAGAAACGTCAGAAAAAGTGTCCTCAGTGTCCTGAAAAATGTGGTTGTACCCAATGTCCACTTAAACACGGACATGTGGACAAGTGGAACAGGGCAGACTAAGGACTATATGACTGTGACAGCCCACTGAGTAGATGTATCACCTTATGCAGCAACAACAGCAGCGTCACCAGTAGCAGCATCTGAGAAACGCCAGCACGTTCCAAGGCAGGCTAAGCTGTGTACTCTCCTGGGGATTTGTGATATCTGACAGTGCCACCAATATTGTGTGGGCATTACATCTGGGCAAATTCCAGCACATCCCATGTATTGCTCACAATAAATTTTTTGAAAAGTGACAGGGGCATGCAGGAGACGCTTTGGGTTGCCCAAAAAATTTCTGGCCGCTTTCGCCATTCAGCGACTGCGTGCCGAAAACTGGAGCGCCAGCAAACACTCTTGAACCTGCCCCGCCATCACCTGAAGCAATAGGCTGCGACGCGATGGAACTCAACCCTCTATATGCTTCAGAGGATGGAGGAGCACCAAAAGGCCATTCAAGCCTATACATCCACCTATGACATAGGCAAAGGAGGTGGTATGCACCTGACTCAAGCACAGTGGAGAATGATTTCTGTGTTGTGCAAGGTTCTCCAGCCCTTCGAACTTGACAAATGTGAAGTCAGTTAAGACACTGCCAGCTTGAGTCAGGTCATTCCCCTCATCAGGCTTTTGCAGAAGCAGCTGGAGAAAGTGAAGGAGGAGCTAAGACGTAGCGATTCCGCTCGACATGTGGGACTTGTGGATGAAGCCCTTCATTCGCTTTGCCAGGACTCCAGGGTGGTCAATCTGTTGAAATCAGACCACTATATTTTGGCCACCATGCTCGATCCTAGGTTTAAAGCCTATGTGGTGTCTCTCTTTCTGGCCGACACAAGCCTGCAAAGGTGCAAAGACCTGCTGGTGAAAACACTGTTAGCTGAAGCGGAACGTGACACGTCAACAGCTCCTTCTTCATTTTCTCCCGCAACTGGGGCTACCAGGAAACAACTTAGGTATCCTAAGCCACCCGCTGGCGGTGATGCAGGGCAGGCACGACCACGTTTGGACATCTGGTCCGGACTGAAGGACCTGGCAACAATTTCTGACATGTCTACTGTCACTGCATATGATACTGTCACCACTGACAGAATGGTGGAGGATTACATCGGTGACAGCATCCAAGTAGGCATGTCAGACAGTCTGTATCTGTACTGGCATGAAAAAGAGGCAATTTGGAGGCCCCTGTACAAACTGGCTCTATTTTACCTGAGTTGCCCCCCTCCAGTGTGTACTCCGAAAGAGTGTTTAGTGCAGCTGGGAACCTTGGGCCTGATTCAGACCCACTCGTGAGCGGCTGTCCGCTCGCAAGTGGGTCGATGTTATGCACTGAGCATGCGCACGACGGAGGGAGCTCCGTCGTGCGCATGCGCCAGACGCGACGAGCGAAGGAAATTCCTTCGCTCGTTGTGTCCGATCAAAGGGGGCGTGCTGTCAATGTTGATTGACAGCACGCCCCCTTTGGTGGGCGTGCCGGGGGCGTGCCTCCCTGACGGGGGCGTTCCCACGGGAACGCCTCCCGTCAGAAGCCGGCCCACTGACATCACTAGTGATGTCAGTGGGAGTGATTTTGGCTCTGATAGAGCCAAAATCACTCCGGAGCTTGCAGTTGAAAACCTCAACCGCAGGCTCCGGCTCGCAAATTCGATGGTCGCGATGGTCTCGACCATCGCGGCCATCACAAAGCACGCTCGTATAGCCTGTGGGTGGTGACCCACAGCTATACGAGCGTCCAGGAGGACGCTCCATGAAAATGGAGCCCGGCCCTCATTCAGAGCGTGCGCTCTGCTCAGAGCGTACGGCTCTGAATGAGGGCCCTTGTCAGCAAAAGGTGTAGGAGGTGGCTTCCACAAAATGTGGAGAAGATGATGTTCATAAAAATGAATTATCAACTCTTCCAGGGAGACCAGCCTCCAGAACATACAGAGGGACCCATGGTGGTGGATTCCAGCGGGGATGAATTAATACTCTGTGAGGATGAGGATGTACACGACACTGAAGAGGGTGAGGAATCGGTGGATGAGGAGGATGAGGACGACATCTAGCCTCCGTAGAGCCAGTTAGTGCAGGGACAGATTAATTGCTTGTTTTGTGGGGGCCCAAATGAACCAATAATTTCAGCCACAGTCGTGTGGCAGACCCTGGCGCTGAAATGATTGGTTTGTTAAAGTGTGCATGTCCTGTTTATACAACATAAGGGTGGGTGGGAGGGCCCAAGGACAATTCCATCTTGCACCTCTTTTTTTTTCTCTGCATTATGTACTGTTTGGGGCCTAGTTTTTCAAACTGCCATCCTGTCTGCCACTGCAGTGTCACTCCTAGATTGGCGACGTGTTTGTGCCGCCCACTCGTATCTCTTAGCATAGCCATCCAGCTACCTCGGTGCAACCTTTTGGACATAAAAACACTATTGTGAGGTGTTCAGTATAGACTGGAAATGAGTGGAAATTAAGGTTAATGAGGTTAATAATAGCATAGGAGCAGAAAAAGCCACAAATTCTGTGATTTTAGCTGTTTTTATGCTTTTTTTAAAAAAAATACAGATCCAAAACACAAAACCTAGAACCCAAAACACGGAAGGGTGGTTTTGGCAAAACCAATCCAGATCCAAAACATGAAGAAAGATCCAGATCCAAAACCAAAACACAAAACAGGAAAAGTGGCCGGTGCACACCGCTACATAAGACATTTCAGTTATTTCATTTAGTTTAACTATAAAATGTCCACTTGTAAAAACACCTTTTGTCATATTGTTGTAACAATCTTTGGGCCTGATTCAGCAAGGACCACAGTTGCTAAGACGTATGCAATCGGTCAATTGTTGCCTTCTGCGCATGTGCAAACCTGCCGCTGCGATCCTGACTGCGATTGCAGAGACTACGCAGACCCATTGCAGAGTGAATGACAGGAAGTGCCATTTGTGGGTGGTGATGGGGGCGTTGATCGGGGAAACGCAGGTGTGCCAGTGCAACTCAATGCTGTTGCAGGGGCGTGCATAAATGATCTACTGCGTAGTCATACGCAGCCTGAGGACACATAACGTGCATGGCTGTTAACAATTTCTGAGTATTGGTCGGGGCTTGTGCAAGTGTGCGTGAGGCTGCGATGGTACTCGATTGTACCGATTTTTTCTCTATTCTTCTACGTATAACGCATGTAAAGTGGGCGTCCTTATATAGTGCTGAGTTTGCATTTGATCACAGTGGTTTGGCTTGCTATCGCTTTTGAACTGCGTGCGTATGCAGCATTGCGATATATAGTGAATGAGGCCCTATATCCTGTTTTTTATTTTAATTATTTACTATAAAATGAGTATATTTTAAGGCTTTTCTCCTCTTACAAATTTGGTTTATAACATTTTTACTTATTTTAAAAACCCCTTTAGTGATGGAGAGCAACCGGGATTGGTGGTACGCGATGGTCACAGACGAGCACTTATCCTGACCCCCAGCCTCGTCATCTGTCTCTTCATGTTACTGCTGCTGTTATTGGACCTACGTCCTCTGACAGACGTGTTGTTTCCATAGTGAACTTATCTTTTTGTCAAAGGGAAAATATGCTGAAATGATGGGTTTGAACAGAAATAAAGATTAACCTTTACCTACAGAGGGCAGAGTACAGCCGGTTGTAGCTTTATCTGTGCTGAACAAACGGTAAAATCTGTAAAAGATAACAGCCCCCAAAAATAAATATTTGGGTAACAAATGTATTTTCCTCCTACACTGCAGTTCATGGGCGCATTCCATACACAGGTGAAAGGGCTATTATTAGCTCTTATTAGAGCATATTTATCAAATAAGTGTTACAGGAAATCCATTTTCAGGGGAAACCCACTAATACCCCTTTTCCATCAAAATTCCGGGTCTGACCCAGAGTTAGAACAAGGGGCCTGATTCAGAGCCGAATGCTCTGACCAGAGCGCTCACTCTGAATCAGTGCCCTCCTCCATGAAAATGGAGTGGCCTCCTGGCCACTCGCATAGCTGTGGGTGACCACCCACAGCATATGCGAGCGTCCATGATGATGGTCGTGATGGTCTTGACCATCGCGACCATCAGGCTTGCGACGGAGACCGTGTGGTAGGGTCTCGCTGCCGCAAGCCCAGGAGTGATTTTGGCTCTATCAGAGCCAAAATCACTCCCACTGACATCACTAGTGATGTCAGTGGGGCCGGCTTCAGACGGTAGGCGTTCCCATGGGTACGCCTCCATCTGGCAGGCACGCCCCCGGCACGCCCACCAAAGGGGGCGTGCTGTCAATCAACATCGACAGCACGCCCCCTTTGGTGCGAGACCCGGAGCGATGGAGAGCCCGTCGCTCGCCGGGTCTCGCGCATGCACACGACGGAGCTCCCTCCGTCGTGCACATGCGCAGTGGGGGAACATCGACCCGCTTGCGAGCATCCTGTGCTCGCGAGCGGGTCTGAATGACCCCCAAAGTTCCTATCCAGATCAGACTCGGAATTTAGCCAGCGCTGACTCGGGATATTCCCAAGTCGGCGCCGCTCACACCGCAGTCGGGTCTGCATAGACCAGGCTTTTCCGGCATGAAAGTGGACATTTGGAGATGACGTCACCTCCAAGCACCACTGAAGCCAGTCCAATCGGCCGGCTTGTGGGGCACTGCAGGAGTGCGCCGTACACACAGTAGGGTGTCACGGGCTACGCCCATGTTAAACCCCGCTATTTACCTGGGTTGGATTGCCGGGTCACTCGACCCGGCGATCCAACCCTCTCCACTTTTACACCAGGGAGCTGCACGGGTTACCCGTGCAATAACCCGGGTTTTAGCTCCGGTGTAAAAGGGGTATTATTTTCAGGATTTCCAGGATGTAAGAAGGGGGAAATGCAGCCAGCGCCATATATCGATTCCAGATCCGTCACCTGTAATCTCCACATGCACGTGCGCAGGTCGGTGATCAGGTATGTAGAGTAGCGCAACAGAGGTCAATCCCGGAATTAAAGTTATTTGCAATCACTTTAATATTTACAGATTGCAGGAATGGCCTCCTTTTATAGTTCCTGGATGTGCTTACTGAGACATTACTCATACATTACTGCTACATCACTGCTACATTACTGCTACATCACTGCTACATTACTGCTACATTACTGCTACATCACTGCTACATCACTGCTACATTACTGCTACATCACTGCTACATCACTGCTACATTACTGCTACATCACTGCTACATCACTGCTACATTACTGATACATTACTGATACATTACTGATACATTACTACTACATTACTGCTACATTACTGCTACATTACTGCTACATCACTGCTACATTACTGCTACATTACTGCTACATCACTGCTACATTACTGAGACATTACTCATACATTACTGATACATTACTGATACATTACTACTACATTACTGCTACATTACTGATACATTACTGCTACATTACTGCTACATTACTGCTACATCACTGCTACATCACTGCTACATTACTGAGACATTACTCATACATTACTGCTACATTACTGCTACATCACTGCTACATTACTGAGACATTACTCATACATTACTGCTACATTACTGCTACATCACTGCTACATTACTGCTACATTACTGAGACATTACTCATACATTACTGATACATTACTACTACATTACTGCTACATTACTGCTACATTACTGCTACATCACTGCTACATTACTGAGACATTACTCATACATTACTGCTACATTACTGCTACATTACTGCTACATTACTGCTACATTACTGAAATATTACTGCTACATTACTGCTAGATCACTTCTACATCACTGCTACATCACTGCTACATTACTGCTACATCACTGCTACATTACTGCTACATTACTGAAATATTACTGCTACATCACTGCTTCATTACTGCTACATCACTGCTATATTACTGCTACATTACTGCTACATCACTGCTACATTACTGAAATATTACTGCTACATCACTGCTACATCACTGCTACATTACTGCTACATCACTGCTACATTACTGAAATATTACTGCTACATTACTGCTACATCACTGCTACATTACTGCTACATTACTGCTACATCACTGCTACATTACTGCTACATTACTGCTACATCACTGCTACATCACTGCTACATTACTGCTACATTACTGCTACATCACTGCTACATTACTGCTACATCACTGCTACATCACTGCTACATCACTGCTACATCACTGCTACATTACTGCTACATTACTGCTACATCACTGCTACATCACTGCTACATTACTGCTACATCACTGCTACATCACTGCTACATCACTGCTACATTACTGCTACATCACTGCTACATTACTGCTACATCACTGCTACATCACTGCTACATTACTGCTACATTACTGCTACATCACTGCTACATCACTGCTACATTACTGCTACATCACTGCTACATCACTGCTACATTACTGCTACATTACTGATACATTACTGCTACATCACTGATACATCACTGCTACATTACTGCTACATTACTGCTACATCACTGCTACATCACTGCTACATTACTGCTACATTACTGCTACATCACTGCTACATCACTACTACATTACTGCTACATTACTGCTACATTACTGAAATATTACTGCTACATTACTGCTACATTACTGCTACATTACTGCTACATCACTGCTACATTACTGCTACATTATTGCTACATTACTGCTACATCACTGCTACATTACTGCTACATTACTGAAATATTACTGCTACATCACTGCTACATCACTGCTACATTACTGCTACATCACTGCTACATTACTGAAATATTACTGCTACATTACTGCTACATTACTGCTACATCACTGCTACATTACTGCTACATTACTGCTACATCACTGCTACATTACTGCTACATCACTGCTACATCACTGCTACATTACTGCTACATCACTGCTACATCACTGCTACATTACTGCTACATCACTGCTACATTACTGCTACATCACTGCTACATCACTGCTACATTACTGCTACATTACTGCTACATTATTGCTACATTACTGCTACATTACTGCTACATCACTGCTACATTACTGCTACATTATTGCTACATTACTGCTACATCACTGCTACATTACTGAAATATTACTGCTACATCACTGCTACATCACTGCTACATTACTGCTACATTACTGATACATTACTGCTACATTACTACTACATTACTGATACATTATGAATAAATTAGTGATACATTACTTATACTTTACTGATACATTAGTGATTGATACATTACTTATACTTTACTTATACATTACTGATTGATATATTACTGATACATTACTGATGTATTACTGATATATTACTGCTACATTACTGCTACATTACTGCTACATCACTGCTACATCACTGCTACATTACTGCTACATTACTGCTACATTACTTATACATTACTGCTACATTACTGCTACATTACTGCTACATCACTGCTACATCACTGCTACATTACTGCTACATCACTGCTACATTACTGCTACATTACTGCTACATCACTGCTACATCACTGCTACATTACTGCTACATCACTGCTACATTACTGCTACATTACTGCTACATCACTGCTACATCACTGCTACATCACTGCTACATTACTGCTACATCACTGCTACATCACTGCTACATTACTGCTACATCACTGCTATATCACTGCTACATTACTGCTACATCACTGCTACATTACTGCTACATTACTGAAATATTACTGCTACATCACTGCTACATCACTGCTACATTACTGCTACATCACTGCTACATTACTGAAATATTACTGCTACATCACTGCTACATTACTGCTACATCACTGATACATTACTGCTACATTACTGCTACATTACTGATACATTACTGATACATTATGAATAAATTAGTGATACATTACTTATACTTTACTGATACATTACTGATTGATACATTACTTATACATTACTGATATATTACTGATATATTACTGATACATTACTTATATATTACTGATATATTACTGATACATTACTTATACATTACTGATATATTACTGATACATTACTTATACTTTACTGATCGATACATTACTGCTACATTACTGCTACATTACTGCTACATTACTTATATATCACTGATACATTACTTCTACATTACTGATACATTATTAATACATTAGTGATACACTACTTATACATTACTTATACTTTACTGATACATTACTGATTGATACATTACTGATTGATATGTTACTGATACATTACTGATACATTACTTATACATTACTGATATATTACTGATATATTACTGATACATTACTTATACATTACTGATATATTACTGATATATTACTGATACATTACATATACATTACTGATATATTACTGATATATTACTGATACATTACTTATACATTACATATACATTACTGATATATTACTGATACATTACATATACATTACTGATATATTACTGATACATTACTTATACATTACTGATATATTACTGATACATTACTTATACATTACTGATATATTACTGATATATTACTGATACATTACTTATACTTTACTGATTGATACATTACTGATTGATACATTACTGATACATTACTTATATATCACTGATACATTACTGATACATTACTGATACATCACTGATACATTACTGATATATCACTGATACACCACTGATACATCACTGATACATCACTGATACATTACTGATACATCACTGATATATTACTGATACATTACTTATATATCACTGATACATTACTGATATATCACTGATACACCACTGATACATCACTGATACATCACTGATACATTACTGATACATCACTGATATATTACTGATACATTACTTATATATCACTGATACATCACTGATACATTACTGATATATCACTGATACACCACTGATACATCACTGATACATCACTGATACATTATTGATACATCACTGATATATTACTGATACATTACTTATATATCACTGATACATTACTGATACATTACTGATACATTACTGATATATCACTGATACATTACTGATATATTACTGATACATTACTGATACATCACTGATACATTACTGATACATCACTGATATATAACTGATACATCATGGATACATTCTGGCAAAACCTACAGACATTCCTTATTGCCCCAATATGCGTAATTAAAAATTATCGTCACCAATTGCAGAATATCGGGGACGTATTCAATTGGGTGCGAGAATAGTAAAAATCCCGCATGTGTGAGGTTTTTCCTGCAGGTGCAGGTTTTTTGTTATTCAATTAGTGTGAGTTTTCTTTTTGTGCACGCTGGGAGTTTTTTTTTTTCACACACCTCCAGAGCAAGCGAGATTTTTCCTAAAAACTTTAATTTTAGGAAAAATCAGTGGGACTTGCTCTGGCACCCCGGCAGCACCCTCCCTTATGACTAATAAAGCAATTGGAATTTTCCAATTAGCTTAATTAGTCCATAATTACTCACCTTCTGCAGCTCCGTCTTCTGTAGCAGGATGAGTATGTCAGTGTGTGTGGTGTTTGTAAGTGTGTATATGAGTGTGTGTGTGTGTGACCCCCACTGCCAGTGTGTCCCCCTAGTGTCCGTGTGGCCCCTGTAATGGGTGCTGGGAGAACTACATTTCCCAGCAAACCTTGCCCCTCCCACCAACCCCTGGAGCCTCCCAGGAGCCCCTGGGACTCTCAGCAGCCCCCTCTCAGTAAGAAGATAGAGTGGAGGCCACCAGGAGCTGCGGAGACCATAAGAGACCCTCGGGCAGGTAAGTAAAGAATATTTTTTTTTAACGCGACACAAGGTTTTCAGAGCTGAAAATCCCACGACCACTATTTTTTAAATTGGATACCGGGGGTATCAGGAGCGCGCATACCCACGGTATTCCTAAATTGGGCACAAGGGGCACAAGGTTTTTTCCTCACTAAGCCTCTCGCCCAATTGTATATGCCCCTGGGTGTGCAGAGAGCGGAGGGTGTATTGCACAAAGCTTTATTATGACTATGCCATACACAGCACATGCCCGCTAAGTGGTGATACGCAGCTGCCGCAAACATTTTTTAGAAGCAGGCCACCAGGTTACCAGGCTAACATGCAGAATCATAGATTGGATACCTAACCCTATCGTGGAGGGGATCGTGTACTGGTACTGAAGGAGTTGGAAGCAAAGTGGATATTTAGACTTAGAGCCTTGGCACCCCACGGTCTGAATGAGTACTGCTATTTACATCTATTTCTGCAATGATTTTCATTCATTTTTTGGCATCACAAGTTTGAACCTTTATGCACCCTCAACATATAATATATATTTCATGTATGTGTGTGTGTTCGTCTTGTCACATGTCCTGTATGTAAATGTATTTATTTTTATCTAGGTTTGAGTATTTGTTTGTTTTGTTTTGTGGTTAATTTTGTCTACGTCGTTATTTAGTTAATTGGCTTTGGGTGATCTGTATAGCATATGGGTTTATATATGTATATTTTAATATGATTTTATTGGGTACATAGTATTGTCTCTATTCACATATAACCTCTAGCCATAGCACCTTGTGCTGTGATTAACTTGTGTATTCTCTTTATGTCCCCATCGATTGGATTGAACCCTATTTCATGTGGAACAGTCTAATCAATCTATGGCTGACAGCTTTGATGGTTACATTTGTTATTTCCGGTTTGTTGGAACGCGGAAGCTGTTGTTATCTTTGTGGCATTAGCACAATCCAGCATTCTTTGCTGGAATGTATGCCTGCACACTGCTTGTGTTCCCTGTCTAACTTTTTAGCTGGTTACAACCATCACTTCCGGCCCAGTGGAACGTGGAAGTGGGTGGCTGCTTGGAGGCATTAACGTGATCCACCGCTTCTGCTGGAGTGCACGGCGGGAGTCAGGATGTGATACACGCTGTCAGTTTGTCTCTATAGGTGATGTGACTTGGGTCTCCCCAGTGTGCTTAGTGCAGCTTTACAGTGTTCATCTGTCGGCACTGATTGGGCAGTGTGGCTAGTTGATTATGTCTCAGGTGTGATGTGGGTATATGATTAGAGGGGTTAGACTTCCCTTGTTGTAGGTGATTTGGGTGTCTGTACATGCTGTGTTGTGTTGGTTGTGCTTCCTGATGAAGGGCTCTGCAGAGTCCAAAAATGTTTGAGCATTATAGCACCTTTAACAATATGTGAGTAATGAATAGCAACTTTTATATGCATGAAGAAACCTGGTGAGTGCCCCATTTTTTTGTTTCTATGGCTTTATCTACGCAATTGGATTTGGGAGACACCCCAGTGATTGCTTAATCTATTAACGATGTGAGTGCGGCCTCACTTTGGATATATACAGATATATACTGTTGATATTAAAATGAACCTCTATATTCCCTGCCTGTATCTTCTAAAATCCTACCTATAAACCTCTAAGGATGACGCTTAATTTGCGTACGCAGTCATACAGTAAATAGAGACTCCAGACTTAGAACATGTGGTTCTAAAGCACAAAGTATTATTCAAGTAAAAAGTACAGTTAGTTACATGCTATTGATCCAGACACAATTAGACGCAAAGGAATTATACAGACCCCCAAGTACAGTATACATTCGCCGCGCTTCCGGACCTGATGATAGGCATCAGCAAGAGACCCCATCGTCATTCAGCATTCAGCAAGAAGACTAAAGACCCAGTGTTTGAGCACACATGTTTATACCCCCCCCAGAATAGACAGGACAATAGAGAAGATTCTATCTTATGCCATTGGTTCCCAGGGGAGAAGCATATGTTACAGTGCATTTAACAGGCTAGTTCAAATAGACTCGCCCAGCCTCTAACAACTGGGGGTCTTTTCCCTCCTGCCTCCCCATGCTGCATCCTAACAGTTGTTCCTAAAATATACATTTTGTTGCTTGTAGGCTCTGCGATCCATAACTCGAGAATGCATGATGCGATCTCCACACCGATAGTACCGGAATTCTGTAAAAATAGTATGCATCAGTACAAGACCAAACACGACTTGTTTAGCATGTATAATACCTTAGTTTTCAAATATATTTATTTCTCAGCATTTAAATGAACTGAACCAACTTAAATCATACACTTTAAAGCTTATTAAACCTTATGTGTGAATATATAATGTGTGAGTATTTGGGGTTTGATATAAGGATGCTAGTTATTAATGAGTGAGATTTAAGTGCATAATTTCTCATACACGAAGTGAACATCCAGCAGTGTGGATTGCTGATCATGATAGTTCCACATGCCCTCTGTCAGCAGGCCCCCACCTTTCCTGTATTCAAAGGAAAAAGCTCTTTTGTTCTCCCAGACATGCTAAGCCAGATAGTTCCACATGCCCTCTGTCAGCAGGCCCCCATCTTTCCTGTGTTCAAAGGAAACTGTGTTATCATCTCAAGCTGTGAAGTTGGGGCCATCCTGTCTGTCTGTGGGGCTAAGACCTGTTTAGGATTCAGACACATCCAATTGTGTAGATCAATGCTTGGATTATATTACAATTGCCATAACTATACTTTGTCTGCATCCAGGGATTCCCAATTTTTATGTAAAAATACCCATTGTCTATTCTATTTACTTTTACTCAGGAAGCTTGTTCTTCCAGTTGCCCTTGGTAGATTAACAAAAACATTGCCATCTGTTCTTAGCTCCTGAGTTGTAACTTAAAGTGATGCTGGTCACAAAATGGCGTCTTGCAGATTCTTGTTTCTAAAATGGAGTCTAGCTGCCATTTGCAAGATGGCGTCGCGCACGCTTCAATTTTAAACTGATCTTTTCTCAGCCAATAATCCAGTTTTGACAGTCCACCCTTTGATAGCGAACAACATGCTATCACAATCTGCTATTAGAATTTAATTTAGGCTTACATTTACATATTATTTAGTGTTATCATGGGATGGCACAAGGTGGTTCTTAATCCATCAATAATGTGTCTCTGAGTGGGGACATAAAACTACTATTATACACACACCGCGGATCTTGGAAGATCATGTGAAAGGTGTGGGGATGCACCAGTCTTATAAAAGCAGTCTTAAAGGGGAATTTTGACTTTACATTATCTGAGGTGTTTTAAAAATAACATTTCAATAATACATTCTATGCATGTCTAAATATAATACATTAAATGGTATTTCCTAGCTCAGGGTTATAAAGCAGTTCTGTATTTACCTCGGTATTCATACTGGCCACTATCATAATTTCATTCTTTCGTTTTACTCTATTTTTACATTTTCCACACTTCAACACAATAGGAACACACCGGACGCATATGCCAATTATTATGATGACACTTAGTATAAGGATCAAGAATTTGCCTATGCTGGTGATCACTTCCTGGACCCATTCCCCTAGACCTGAGAACCATTTCACTGGGTTCAGCCATGACACCCATCCTTCTATCCTTTCCCCTACTTCAGACACTGAAGCGTCGTGGTTCTTACGAAATTCCCATTTTAGCTGCAGAATTTCATCCATCTTCCGGTCTATCACCTCCTTGGGGTCGCTGGTATCATTGGTGACATAGGTGCAACATTTTACTCCAAATTGGGTGGCTAACATTACGCAATATCCTCCAGTAACAGCAGTTAAATAATTCAACACTAGCCTGTGTTGCACCAGTTCTTTCTTGTACGCTTGCAATTCTCTCCCTGTATACCTAAATGTGTCATTGTACATCTCGGCGATATTATCTATCAATTTAGCAATTTCCAGAATATATCTAAAATTTAATGTACCCCGAGCAATTCTGGTGAGATCCAGTCCGTCTAAAACTTGAAAGCCAGTTGTCTCATTAATTAACTGAGCGGCTTTATGCACATCCCCAGATATCATATTTCTCTTGCCTCTGTGTTCATATTGCGTGTGAAGATATGGCGATGGTGTGTTTTTATATATACCAAGCATTTCAATCATGTGTGAGGGTCATAACTTCTGGAAGTATTCTTCCCAAATAACATAACAATTACAATACTAAAATTGGTCAGACACTCCCCTGATTGGCATTGCACTCCTCCTCCTGAATCCACTCCATCAGCTCTGCCGTCAGCTCACATTCCCTTTATCGGTCCTCCATCACAGACACTGAGTATCCCCAAACAAATCATCATGACAGAAACTCTGGAAAAAAGAACTAGGATGACCACAGCAGACCACTCCATTGCTGGAAGCACTGATCTACACATTTCTTTAGCTCAGATATCTCACTGTAACCTTTTTAATCCTTCCGGCACAAGCTCGCAATCGACAGGTCCACGTTATCGGCCTTGTCTCCGCCTTGTATCTCCACCGGTTGGTTAACCTCCCTATAGTGAGTGGAATGGACCCACGTATCTTCCTCGGCCACCCTTTGAGGATGCTGTATCATCAGATATGGACCTTTCCACCGATTAGTCAAACAACCTGAGCTAAAAAAAAATTTGGATCATAACAAATTCTTCCAGATTTGACATCATGACAGGTTGCATTAGACATGTTAGTTAATAACACTTTCAATTTCGGTTATTCTCATTCATCGTCGTGAGACCCTGCACAGTAACCTCATTATCATATTTTCACATGAGGCTGCCTGTTTTAACAGTATCTCCTGGGGGGGGCAAATAAAGGAAAAGACAGTCTGGGATAATCTTAGTGTTATTACCCATCACCTTACACATGTTCTTGGAAACGTCACCTGTAAAATAAGTCCCCCTATCATTTTTAGTAATTCTAGGGATATAGGGCCTCATTCAGAGGCAGTCGGAGGATGCAAGCGGTCGCTCAGAAACTGTGCGGCCGCTTGCATCATGACCACCCACCTCTGTTGCGGTCGTTAGGCTGTGGGTTAACACCCACAGCTCTAACGACCACTCCGGTGATGGTCGCGATGGTCAGAGACCATCGCGACCATCGGGGCTTACGACGAGACCCTAGGGTAGGGTCTCCCATGTCGTAAGCCCCGGAGAGCTTCTGGCTCTGTCAGAGCCGGAAGCTCTCCACTGAACTCACTAGTGATGTCAGTGGGCCCTTCCCCAAACGGTAGGCGTTCCCATGGGAACGCCTCCAATTGGGCTGCCACCCCCCCGGCCCGCCTTCCAAGCGGGGCGAGCTGTCAATCAACTTCGACAGCTCGCCCCCTTTGGATTGAAACCCGCTACGACTGGCGCTGTCGGTCGCAGCGGGTCTCACGCATGCGCACTCCGGTGCCGTCGTGCGCATGCTCTGTGGGGGGCCATCGACCCGGTCCGAGCGCATCGGCGCTAACGACCGGGTCTGAATGACCCCCATAGTATCTTCATACAGATTCCTGCAATTAAATCTTGTTATTAATAGCTACTGCTCTAAATAATGTCTGGGCCACTGGGTTGGATAGTATTCCGAGTAGTCGACCTCAGCCTGGCATGGCTGCCGTTTATCCTTAGCAACCTTGTGTCCTATGAGTGGGAGAAAAAGCACAACAGTTTAATATCATTTAAACATGACCTAAAATACATCAATAAATCATCCACATTTTACATTAGAACAGAGACATTGGCAGGTTGAAAAGATTGTAAACAGTCATATAAGGCCTGGGAGAAGATACTGGGGTTACCTATGAACCCATGGGAAACTCGTGTTCCTGTGTGGTGTTCTTCACTTTGCAGTACTTACTTATGTGTCCCACTTGGTGACAGTTAAAACATAATTTTGAACGGGGTGGATGAAAAGATTGTTGTGGGATTTGAGCAAGAGGGAAAGATGGTGGGTATGGGTAAGGATAGGGAAGGTAAGGATTTGAAGGATAAGGGTATTGAGGGAGGTATGAAGTTTGTGGGTAGTATGAGGCAGTGGCGGGCTGGGCCGGGGGGCAGAGTGCCATGTGCCCCCAGGCCGCAGCGTCATATGGGCCACGAGCCGCAGGCAGTCTGTGTCACTGTGACACAGACTGCACCGCGTGTGTAGCGCTGACCGGACGGAGTCCGGTCAGCGCTACACAGCACAAACACACAGCCGCCGGAGCCGGCAGCTGTGTGTTTGCTGTAATCAGCAGCCACGGAGAGTCTGTCAGACTCTCATAGGCTGCTGCTGCTCCCACTGTGGGAGCCATCTTCCTGCTCCCGCGTGGGTAATGGGAGAGACGTCATGAGTAATGACGTCTCTCCCATGCAAAGTGGCCGGAGGAGCTGTTAGAGGCGGGACCAGGAGCGGGAGTTTCAGGTAAGTGACTTTTTTTTTTTATTAAGTCTCTCTCTACTGGGGGGGACTACTGGGGGCACTACCAGGGGGGGATTACTATGGGGGCACTACCAGGGGGGATTACTACTGGGGGCACTACGAGGGGGGTGGATTACTACTGGGGGCACTACAAGGGGGGGACTACTACTACTGGGGGAACTACAAGTGGGGACTATTACTACTGGGGGCACTACAAGGGGGGGCTACTACTGGGGGCATGTACAAAGGGGGAGACTACTACTACTGGGGGCACTACAAAGGGTGGCACTACTACTACTGGGGCACTACAAAGGGGGGACTACTACTACTGGGGGCACTACAAAGGGGGGGACTACTACTACTGGGGGCACTACAAGGGGGGGACTACTACTACTGGGGGCACTACAAGGGGGGGACTACTACTACTGGGGGCACTACAAGGGGGGACTACTACTACTGGGGGCACTACAAGGGGGGGCTACTACTGGGGGCACTACAAGGGGGTACTACTACTACTGGGGGCACTACAAGGGGGGACTACTACTAAGGGCACTACAAGGGGAGGGGACTACTACTAGGGGCACTGCATAGGGGGAGGGGACTACTACTAGGGGCACTACATAGGGGGAGGGGACTACCACTGGGGGCACTGCATCGAGGGACCACTGCTGGGGGCTCTATATAAAGGGCAATACTGGGGGTACTGCACAGGGGGGAGACTACAACTGGGGCCACTATTTAAGGGGCATTGCATAAGGGTTACCACTATTGGGGGAACTGCATGGGGGGTGGACTGCTACTGGGGGCACTATATAAGGGGCACTGCATAGGGGGTACCATTATTGGGGGCACTATATAAGGGGCTTACTACTGGGGGCACAAGGGGCCCTGCACAGGGGGGACCACTACTGGGGGCACTATATAAGGGGCATACTACTGGGGGCACAAGGGGCACTGCATAGGGGGGATCACTACTGGGGGCACTACTGGAGGCCTGCATAGGGGTGTTCTCTCCTGTGGCACATGGGGGCACTGCATATGGGCACTACGACAGGGGGCTGCCGTTAATCTTTATTTTTACCTTACATTAATCCCATATGGACCCGCCTCCTCCCTGAAACATTTGAGGGGGGGGCGCCGTAGCACGCACATTCTTCGGGCACCCTGGCTACACGCTACTCCTCTGCCAGGGCCGCCTGCATGCATTTGCCCCCCAGGCTAAAAGTTGCCAGCCAGCCCCTGGTATGAGGCCTGTGGTTGTGTATGATATGTGGGGTAAGGATGTGTTTGCTGTGGTGTGGGATTGGTGAGGACGTGTAATTGTTCAGGTGCAGGTGTGTGTGTGGGTGCAAGTGTGTCGGTTGGCTGTGATGTTATTGTCATTCCTTCCAGAGCTTGGATACTGACAGCCATTAGTTTTTCGCTCTGGGTCTCTCTCTTCTTTGTGATATTTTTATCATGTTCAATGGCAGACTCTATGAGGTTATCTATTGTGAGTCCCCCTCCAGCCAGGTTGTGAGGTCTGAACCCGAATCTTCAAATCGTCTTTCAGACCGTCCATGAGTACCGTGACTATCATTCCCCTGTGGTGAGTGCTATCTTTAATATCTTCTATCCCAGTGTACTGGGTGATAGCCTACAGAGCCTGGTCGCAATAGTCTTCTGCAGTTTCACTCTCCTTTTGCTAAATTGTGAAAATTTTGTTCCAGTTAACTACTACCGGAAAATATATACCCAATTGAGTTACAATGCGGTAAATGTTACCTTGGTTTACTTGGTCTGTTAAGGGAACGTCACCATCCAATACACAATCCGTGATAAATTTTGTCACGTCGGTATTGCGTGGCAGACAGGCCCTTAACACCACACGCCAATCTTTATTAGTGGGCTCATGTGAACTACCAGAATTTCTCAAAAATCTTTGACATTTGGCTAGTTCCTTTTTGGGATCGGGGAAATCATTTATGATGGAATTTAATTCTGCTCTTGTCCATGGACAATGCATTACTACTTCCCTCGTGGGCACTACACCGTTTGTGTCTGCATTTCCATTCGGAACAGTTATCGTCCGAATGGGATGCAGACCGGAAGCGTTGCTACCTCTGACCTGGTTACCTGGCTGGGGGTTTAATCTGCTGCTGCTACGTATGGTATTAACAACTTCCTCTACGGGTGCAGAGTGTGTTAACACTTCCCTTGCTGTTACCGATGAAGATGGCAGCACCACCCGTGATTGTGGTGATGCAGCATCTATCATTTGCACAGCATGGGAAATGGAAGACATTACAATAGTCTCATCATCCATATCATAAACATTTTCTTTATGGTTGCTTAAGAGAGGGTACAGCTTGTTACATTTTTAAGGGTATTTTTGGTAACTGTACTTGCACCTCCATCCACATAAGGTGGGGGTGGTGAGCGTGAACTGCTGGCAATACTATCCACAACGCTACCTTGCCACACATGCATGCCTTTTGCGGCTCGCCTGCATTGCAATTTAGCGTCGCGGATGTATTTTCTGGCAATGCGCTCGCAACGCTAGTTTGCGTCGCTTGCACATTTTTAAGCCACGAATCCCCTTCATGCTGCCACAATTTTAAACATTCAAAATATTTGCCCTTTTTCTCTCGGGAGCGCATCAGACTGATGTGATCCTGGACATTATCTAATACATCCTTATCAAAACTACCAATTCTGGGAAATGGTCTAACACTCTTCATCGTCATTTTAAACCATACATCACAATACCTTATTGCATAAGTACCGTACTCAGTATGCATAATACGACGGGCCGATCCGATCGGCGCCTCCATTAGCAGCACATCATTGTCTAACATCTTTACTGTTTGCATGGCTCCCATTCTGAGACAAAATCCTACGCTTTTCAATACAGATTTAAACTGGCGAAAGACAATCTAGATACTCTCACTTACCTACGGAAGAAATTCTAGATGCCCCCGCTCACCTATTATCTCTCAGCTCACAATCACACCTAGTGCGGCTCAACTACAATGCTCATATAACCCAACCTTATTATTGAACACTGCAGTCACACTGAGAGCCGGTCCCTAACAAAAATAACAAATCATACACCTGCTCTGTGTACTGAACGGTAAGCTGCTTACCGAGCGGCTAGCACTAAGCTCTTAAAGGTCATACGGTACCTTTAACTGTAGGAAACAAATTACCCCTACCAACAATACACTCACTGTTACACACTTTTTCCTGCGCAGAAAAATAAACGTTAACCCAGATATTGGTAATAATTGAAAAAGGTAAACCTCAACGGCTTTGTTAAAACACGTGGCAGCAGAACCGGAAGTGCGTATACGCTATTGTGCGACCAGCCGCATACACAATAATGCGACTACCGCACAACCGTATAATGACTTTTTAACTGCGTAAGCAAAATTGCGTCTCAGCCGCATACTCAATACTGCGGCACCCCTCTAAGCGTTAGGTTCTATCAACAAAGGAAAACAAACTTTTCCTTTCTTGTCCCTAGATTCTAGTCGGCTTCCTTGGCTCACACAAAAATAGATAGCGATCTTTCAGCACAAAGCGGTTACAGGAAAACCGTGTATGTGGCCACTCCACCCTTTACTGAGATATCGCTAGACGTATGTGCCGTGTGAGTAGGTAAGTGACTTCACTCGACGAGCCCCCATCTGGTGATATTAAAATGAACCTCTATATACCCCTGCCTGTACCTTCTAAAATCCTACCTATAAACCTCTAAGGATGACGCTTAATTTGCGTACGCAGTCATACAGTAAATAGAGACTCCAGACTTAGAACATGTGGTTCTAAAGCACAAAGTATTATTCAAGTAAAAAGTACAGTCAGTTACACGCTATTGATCCAGACACAATTAGATGCAAAGGAATTATACAGACCCCCAAGTACAGTATACATACGCCGCGTTTCCGGACCCAGTGATAGGCATCAGCAAGAGACCCGTCGTCATTCAGCATTCAGCAAGAAGACTAAAGACCCGGTTTTTGAGCACACATGTTTATACCCCCCCAGAATAGACAGGACAATAGAGAAGTTTCTTGCTTATGCCATTGGTTCCCAGGGGAGAAGCATATGTTACAGTGCATTTAACAGGCTGGTTCAAATAGACTCGCCCAGCCTCTAACAACTGAGGCTCTTTTCCCTCCTGCCTCCCCATGCTGCATCCTAACAGTTGTTCCTAAAATATACATTTTGTTGCTTGTAGGCTCTGCGATCCATAACTGGAGAATGCATGATGCGATCTCCACACCGATAGTACCGGAATTCTGTAAAAAGAGTACGCATCAGTACAAGGCCAAACACGACTTGTTTATCATGTATAATACCGTAGTTATCAAATATCTTTATTTCTCAGCTTTAAAAGAACTGAACCAAATTAAATCATACACTTTAAAGCTTATTAAACCTTATGTGTGAATATATAATGTGTGAGTATTTGGGGTTTGATATAAGGACGCTAGTTATTAATGAGTGAGATTTAAGTGCATAATTTCTCATACATGAAGTGAACATCCAGCAGTGTGGATTGCTGAGCATGGTAGTTCCACATGCCCTCTGTCAGCAGGCCCTCACCTTTCCTGTGTTCAAAGGAAAAAGCTCTTTTGTTCTCCCAGACTCTTGTGTGAACTGTGTTACCAAATCAAGCTGTGAAGTTGGGGCCATCCTGTCTGTGTGTGGGGCTAAGACCTGTTTAGGATTCAGACAAATCAAATTGTGTAGATCAATGCCTGGATTATATTACAATTGCCACAACTATACTTTGTCTGCATCCAGGGATTCCCAATTTGTATGTAAAAATACCCATTGTCTATTCTATTTACTTTTACTCAGGAAGCTTGTTCTTTCAGTTGCCCTTGGGAGATTAACAAAAACATTGCCATCTGTTCTTAGTTCCTGAGTTGTAATTTAAAGTGACACTGGTCACAAAATGACGTCTTGCAGATTCTTGTTTCTAAAATGGAGTCTAGCTGCCATTTGCAAGATGGCATCGTGCATGCTTCAATTTTAAACTGATCTTGTCTCAATAATCCAGTTTAGACAATACAGATATATACAGATATATATATATATATATATTAGGGGTGAGCGGGTTCGGATTTCTGAAATCTGAACCCCTCCTATCCGAGGCCGATCTGAGTCAGGCTCGACTTTTCCTGCCTGACTCGGATCTGAAATCGAGGCAAAATGTCATCATCCCGCCTTCTGGGTCTTGCGGGTTTTGGATTCTATATAAGGTACCCGCGTCGGCGTAATTTTCTCACTCGGCTGTGGACAGTGAAGAGGGAGGGTGGGAGTTAGGGCTGGCTGGGCTGTGTAGTGTAGTGCAGTGTACTGTTGTGATGTGCTGCTGTTGTCCATAGGGGCTGTGTTTACTCCTCCAAAGTCCATAGGGGTTGGCTGTGTTGTGCTGTGCTGCAGTTGTCCATAGGGGCTGTGTCCACTCCTCCAAAGTCCATAGGGGCTGGCTGTGTTGTGCTGTGCTGTTGTTGTCCATAGGGGCTGTGTCCACTCCTCCAAAGTCCATAGGGGCTGGCTGGACTGTGTTGTGCAGTCAGCTGTCCATAGGGGCTGTGTCCACTCCAAAGCCCTGTGCAGTGTCCCAGTCCCAAAGGGGTGCTGTAGTGTTGTCCAGGGGGTGTGCTGTCCATCAGGGTTGCTCCCCCCAGGTGCAAGAAAAAAAAATGTTTTCTTTGTTTGTGAATTGTGTGCGCAGTAGCCGCACGTACATCAACAATGTAGCGCCAAGCGTGCGCCTGTGTCATAAGTAAAGAGCCAGCTGGCTTCACCTTTAAAGGGTGCTATAACCCCCAAAGTGCACTCCAAACAAAATAAAAAATTATTTTCTGTGTTTGTGAATTGTGTGCACTGTGGCCGCACGGTTATCAACAAAGTAGCGCTAAGCATGCACCTGTGTCATACGTAAAGGGCAGGCTGGCTCGTCCGTTAAAGGGTGCGGTAACCCCCAAAGTGCACTCCAAACAAAATAAAAAATTATTTTCTGTGTTTGTGAATTGTGTGCAATGTGGCCGCACGTGCATCAACAAAGTAGCACCAAGCGTGCGTCTGTCTGTTAAAGGGTGGTGTAACCCCCAAAGTGCACTCCAACAAAAATAAAATATATTCTTCTGTGTTTGTGAATTGTCTGCACTGTACGTGCATCCTCAAAGCAGCAGCGCCAAGCGTGCATCTGTCTGTTAAAGGATGGCATAACCCTCAAAGTGCGCGCCACAAAAAATAAAAAATTCTTCTTTTTTTTTCTGTCTTTGTGAATTGTGTGCACTGTAGCTGCATGTGCATCAACAAAGGAGCAGCGCCAAGCGTGCGTTTGTGTCTCATAAGTAAAGAGCCGGCTGGCTCATTTCTTAAAGGGTGATTTAACCCACAAAGTGCACTAGTCTCCAACAATAATAAAAAATAATTTTCTGTGTTTATGTGTGCCTTTGCTGCACGTATATATCAATATAACATAAATGGAGGAGCAAACTTTCTCTGATAAAAATAAAATAGGGAAAGATCAAGAACCACTTCCTCCTAGTGCTGATGCTGCTGCCACTAGTCATGACATAGACGATAACATGCCATCAACGTCGTCTGCCAAGGCTGATGCCCAATGTCATAGTAGAGGGCACATACAATCCCACATGACAAAGTTCAGGAAAATGACCTTAAAAAAAACATTTAAATCATCTGAGGAGAAACGTAAACTTGCCAATATGCCATTTACGACACAGAGTGGCAAGGAATGGCTAAGGTCTATCCCTATGTTCATGACTAGTGGTTCAGCTTCACATGACGATGGAAGCCCTCCTCCCGCTAAAAAAATCAAATGAGTTAAGCTGGCAAAAGCACAGCGAAGAACTGTGCATTCTAAGAAGATATCACAAATCCCCAAGGAGAGTCCAAGTGTGGTGGCGGTTGCGATGCCTGACCTTCCCAGCACTGGATGGGAAGAGGTGGCTCTTTCCACCATTTGCACGCCCTCTGCAAGTGCTGAAAGGAGCACCCACAGTCCACTTGCTGATATGCAAATTGAAGATGTCACTGTTGAAGTACAACAGGATTAGGATACTGGTGTAGCTGGCACTGAGAGGAAGTTGACGAGGAGGATTCTGATGGTGATGTGGTTTGTTTAAATCAGGCTCCTGGGGAGACAGTTGTTGTCTGTGGGATGAAAAAGCCCATCACGGTCATGCCTGGGCAGAAGACCAAACATTCCACCTCTTTGGTCTGGCAATATTTCTATCCAAATCCGGACAACAACTGTCTTGCCATATATACCATATGTAAAGGTGAAATAAGTAGGGGTAGGAACATTAACCACCTAGGAACATCCTCCCTTATACGTCACCTGCAGTGCATTCATAAAAAGTTACTGTCAAGGTCAGAAACTTTGGCTAAACCGTAAGCAGTCCAGGGACACCTAAATCCCTTTGTCCTGTTGTATCCAAGCACCTGCAAACCACACCGTCAACTCCCTCCTCGTCAATTTCCTCCTTAGTCAGGATCGGAAGTAGTCGTGCAGGCCATGTCACTGGCATGACTGACTCTCCTATTCGGGATTCCTCCGGAGGATACTGCATTGCTACGCCTACTGCTGCCTCTGCTGCTGTTGCTGCTGGGAGTCGTTCATCATCCCAGAGAGGAAGTAGGAACACCGCTACTTTTACTAAACAATTGACCCTCCAACAGTCCTTAGTGAAGAGGATGAAGTACAACAGCAGTCATTCTGAAGCAAAACATATAACTGAGGCCTTGACTGCTATGTTGGTGTTAGACGTGCATCCGGTATCCGCCATTAGTGCAGTGGAATTTAAACAATTTGCGGAGGTAGTGTGTCCCTGGTTCCAATTCCCGTCTAGATTCCACTTCACTAGGCAGGCGATACCGAGACTGTACAGAAACGTCAGGAAAAAGTGTCCTCAGTGTCCTGAAAAAGGCGGTTGTACCCAATGTCCACTTAACCACGGACATGTGGACAAGTGGAACAGGGCAGACTAAGGACTATATGACTGTGACAGCCCACTGGGTAGATGTATCACATTACACAGCAACAACAGCAGCGTCACCAGTAGCAGCATCTCAGAAACGCCAGCTTCTTCCAAGGCAGGCTACGCTGTGTATCACCGGTCTCAGTAAGAGGCACACCGCCGACAACCTCTTAGAGAAACTGAGGGAAATCAACGCCCAGTGGCTTACCCCACTTAGACTCTCCTGGGATTTGTGATATCTGACAACGCCACCAATATTGTGCGGGCATTACATCTGGGCAAATTCCAGCACGTCCCATGTTTTGCTCACACAATAAACTTGGTTGTGCAGAATTTTCTGAAAAGCAACAGGGGCGTGCAGGAGACGCTTTGGGTGGCCCGAAAAATTTCTGGCTACTTTCGCCATTCAGCAACTGCGTGCCGAAGACTGTAGCACCAGCAAACACTCTTGAACCTTGAACCTGCCCCAGCATCACCTGAAGCAAGAGGTTGTGATGCGGTGGAACTCAACCCTCTATATGCTTCAGAGGATGGAGGAGCAGTAAAAGACCATTCAAGCCTATACATCCACCTATGACATAGGCAAAGGAGGGGGTATGCACCTGATTCAAGCGCAGTGGAGAATGATTTCCATGTTGTGCAAGATTCTCCAGCCCTTCGAACTTGCCACACGTGAAGTCAGTTCAGACACTGCCAGCTTGAGTCAGGTCATTCCCCTCAACAGGCTTTTGCAGAAGCAGCTGGAGAAAGTGAAGGAGGAGCTAAGACGGAGCGATTCCACTCGGCATGTAGGACTTGTGAATGAAGCCCTTCATTCGCTTTGCCAGGATTCCAGGGTGGTCAATCTGTTGAACTCAGACCACTACATTTTGGCCACCATGCTCGATCCTAGATTTAAAGCCTATGTGGTGTCTCTCTTTCCGGCTGACACAAGCCTGCAGAGGTGCAAAGACCTGCTGGTGAAAACACTGTCAGCTGAAGCGGAACGTGACATGTCAACAGCTCCTTCTTCATTTTCTCCAGCAACTGTGGCTGCCAGGAAAAAACTTAGGTATCCTAAGCAACCCGCTGGCGGTGATGCAGGGCAGGCAGGATCAAGTTTGGACATCTGGTCAGGACTGAAGGACCTGGCAACAATTCCTGACATGTCTACTGTCACTGCATATGATACTGTCATCATTGACGTAATCCTCCACCATTCTATCGGTGACAGAATCCAAGTAGGCATGTCACACAGTCCGTACCTGTATTTGCAGGAAAAAGAGGCAATTTGGAGGCCCCTGTACAAACTGGCTCTATTTTACCTGAGTTTCCTCCCCTCCAGTGTGTACTCCGAAAGAGTGTTTAGTGCAGCCGGAACCTTGTCAGCGAAAGGTGTAGGAGGTTGCTTCCACAAAATGTGGAGAAGATGATGTTCATAAAAATTAATTATCAACTCTTCCAGGGAGACCAGCCTCCAGAACGTACAGAGGGACTTGTGGTGGTGGATTCCAGCAGGGACAAATTAATACTCTGTGAGGATGAAGAGGTACACAACACTGAAGAGGGTGAGGAATCGGTGGATGTGGAGGATGAGGACAACATCTTGCCTCCGTAGAGCCAGTTTGTGCAGGGACAGATTTAATTGCCAGCTTGTTTTGTGGGGTTTAAACGGACCAATCATTTCAACCACAGTCGTGCGGCAGACCCTGGCGCTGAAATGATTGGTTTGTTAAAGTGTGCATGTCCTGTTTATACAACATACGGGTGGGTGGGAGGGTCCAAGGACAATTCCATCTTGCACCTCTTTTTTTTCTTTGCATTATGTACTGTTTGGGGCCTAGTTTTTCAAACTGCCATCCTGTCTGCCACTGCAGTGTCTCTCCTAGATGGGCCACGTGTTTGTGCTGCCCACTCGTATCGCTTAGCATAGTCATCCAACTACCTTGGTGCAACCTTTTGGACATAAAAACACTATTGTGAGGCATGAGGTGTTCAGAATAGATTGGAAATGAGTGGAAATTTATGTTATTGAGGTCAATAATAGCATAGGAGCAGAAAAACCCACAAATTCTGTGATTTTAGTTGTTTTTATGCTTTTTTAAAAAAAAATCCAGATCCAAAAACACAAAACCCAGAACCCAAAACACAGATGGGTGGTTTTGGCAAAAAAAATCCAGATCCAAAACACGAAGAAAGATCCAGATCCAAAACCAAAACACAAAACACAAAACACGAAAAGTGGCCGGTGCACACCCCTAATATATATATATTTATATATATATATATATATATATATATAGAGTATGTATTTGTGTGTTTGTGTATACTGTATATATACAGTATATTTGTGTGTCCAGAAAAAAGTGGCACTCAGAGATTTACAATTGGACCAATACACAGTTCCCTGTTGACATGACTGTGAATCTCTGAGTGCCGTTTTTTCTGGATCTATTGTGTTTTTGACTGTGCACTATATATATTAGGCTCCCTGTGGTAAGTGCCCCGGGCCCCCCGATGTCTTAATCTGGCTCTGGTCTGGACACGTCTCCATTAATCTCACCACCGGCGTAACCTCCTGCACACGCTCCCTGACAATCACACTGTGTCCAAGTCCTCACTGCACCTGCCGTCTGTAATGTAACTTGGTGCGCAGTGTGACATGCGCAGTGCGAGTTATACATATGCACCGTATACAATAATCGCTCAGATCTGCAAACATGGGCTCTGCGTGCACCTCTGATCAGGTCCTTGGCATAATAATATGAGGGGTCAGTTACCACAGTAATCCCTTGATGTTCCTGGCATTTTGTGGTATTCTCATAAAGGAGCAGAGAAAGAGAGACCAGTTGCAGTACTAGAGTAAAGCTATGGTCTAAAGTAAGGAGTATACTGTCATTAGAGAAACCAGTTGGCAATCACAGACAGTATCATACCTCCGAACTGTCCCACATTCAGCGGGACAGTCCCATTTTTCTGGGACTGTCCCACCCGTGGTCTGCAGTGTCCTGCGGTGGGGGGAAGTTGGGGAGAGCATTTACCGCTGCCCTGCTATGAAGAGCAATGAGTGTGCAGAAGGTGAACAGATGCTGTGTGCATGCGCACGACATCTGTAAACCTGTGTAGGGAGAGCCTGGGGGCTGCCCAGCATCTTGGAGAGTGCTCGGCACGCCCCCTATTGTGACATAATCTGGGGTTTGAGAAGCCCCCTCCTGCTTTTCCAAAATGCCATGCCCCTTCGAGTGAAGCCACACACCCTTTTTGGGTGCACGCCCTCTGGCGCACGAAGTGTCCCTCTTCGTGAGGACCAAAAGTTGGGAGGTATGTAGTATTCTTCATTATAGGACTATTATCCAAGCTTATAATGCTTACCTCCACATTAGCTCAATAGCAGCACATATAAGATATAGGCCTACTTACCCCAACCCTCTCGCTGGCTGCTACTCTTACTGGTACCTATTACCAGTGTTGCCGAGAACCTTACCGGGCCAGATGGGGTGCTGGCAAGGGGTGTGGCCTAATGTAAGAAGGAGTGGCTATGCCTCATTACAAAAAAAAACAGTATTTGCAGCATCGCGAAGCAACGCCGTGCTTCCCACAGGGGGGCATCATTGTGTCCCTCTGTCAATGGCAATTGCTCTCCCCCCTCCTATCATGTGCAGGCAGAGGAGACTGCTGCTGTGCTCAATGGCTGCAGCCTCCCTGTACTCCCTGCAGCCAAGCCACTAGAAGTGTGTGATTGGTGCTCCTGGGGCTGACAGAACTAGGGTGGGTTCCCACCAGACCCCTCCAGAAATCCTGTGCCTGGGTACTCCCCCCTCTCAGTGCCCCTGCCTATTACTTATTGTTTCTGCTCCCATACACCCTCCCCCCACCTTAAACACACAGGGAGATTGATGGTTAGGAGAAGTATGCTGCCTTGTCACCTTCCTGCTGTCTTGTCCACTTCCTGCTGCCTTGTCCCCTTCCTGCTGCCTTATCCCCTTCCTGCTGTCTTGTCCCCTTCCTGCTGTTTTGTCCCCTTCCTGCTGCTTCTTGTCCCCTTCCTGCTGCCTTGTCCCCTTCCTGCTGCTTCTTGTCCCCTTCCTGCTGCCTTGTCCCTTTCCTGCTGCCTTGCCCCCTTCCTGCTGTCTTGCCACCTTCCTGCTGTCTTGTCCCCTTCCTGCTGCTTCGTGTCCCCTACCTGCTGCTTCTTGTCCCCTTCCTGCTGCCTTGTCCCCTTCCTGCTGCCGTGTTCCCTTCCTGCTGCCTTGTCCCCTTCCTGCTGCCGTGTTCCCTTCCTGCTGCCTTGTCCCCTTCATGCTGCTTCTTGTCCCCTTCCTGCTGTCTTGTCCCCTTCCTGCTGCCTTGTTCCCTTCCGGCTGCCTTGTCCCCTTCCTGCTGCTTCTTGTCCCCTTCCTGCTGCCATGTTCCCTTCCTGCTGTCTTGTCCCCTTCCTGCTGTTTCTTGTCCCCTTCCTGCTGTCTTGTCCCCTACCTGCTGCTTCTTGTCCCCTTCCTGCTGCCTCTTGTCCCCTTCCTGCTGCTTCTTGTCCCCTTCCTGCTGTCTTGTCCCCTTCCAGCTGTCTAGTCCCCTTCCTGCTGTCTTGTCCCCTTCCTGCTGTTTTGTCCCCTTCCTGCTGCTTCTTGTCCCCTTCCTGCTGCCTTGTCCCCTTCCTGCTGCCTTGTCCCCTTCCTGCTGCTTCTTATCCCCTTCCTGCTGCCTTGTCCCATTCCTGCTGTCTTGTGCCCTTCCTGCTGTCTTGCCACCTTCCTGCTGTCTTGTCCCCTTCCTGCTGCTTCTTGTCCCCTACCTGCTGCTTCTTGTCCCCTTCCTGCTGCCTTGTCCCCTTCCTGCTGCCTTGTCCCCTTCCTGCTGCTGTGTTCCCTTCCTGCTGCCTTGTCCCCTTCCTGCTGCCGTGTTCCCTTCCTACTGCCTTGTCCCCTTCATGCTGCTTCTTGTCCCCTTCCTGCTGTCTTGTCCCCTTCCTGCTGCCTTGTTCCCTTCCTGCTGCCTTGTCCCCTTCCTGCTGCTTCTTGTCCCCTTCCTGCTGCCGTGTTCCCTTCCTGCTGTCTTGTCCCCTTCCTGCTGTTTCTTGTCCCCTTCCTGCTGTCTTGTCCCCTACCTGCTGCTTCTTGTCCCCTTCCTGCTGCTTCTTGTCCCCTTCCTGCTGCCTTGTCCCCTTCCTGCTGTCTTGTCCCCTTCCAGCTGTCTAGTCCCCTTCCTGCTGTTTTGTCCCCTTCCTGCTGTCTTGTCCCCTTTCTGCTGCCTTGTCCCCTTCCTGCTGTCTTGTCCCCTTCCTGCTGCCTTGTCCCCTTCCTGCTGCCTTGTCCCCTTCCTGCTGCTTCTTGTTCCCTTCCTGCTGCCTTGTCCCCTTCCTGCTGCCTTGCCCCCTTCCTGCTGTCTTGTCCCCTTCCTGTTGCCTTGTCCCCTTCCTGCTGCTTCTTGTCCCCTTCCTGCTGTCTTGTCCCCTTCCTGATGCCTTGTCCCCTTCCTGCTGTCTTGTCCCCTTCCTGCTGTCTTGTCCCCTTCCTGCTGCTTCTTGTCCCCTTCCTGCTGCCTTGTCCCCTTCCTGCTGCCGTGTTCCCTTCCTGCTACCTTGTCCCCTTCATGCTGCTTCTTGTCCCCTTCCTGCTGTCTTGTCCTCTTCCTGCTGCCTTGTCCCCTTCCTGCTGCCTTGTCCCCTTCCTGCTGCTTCTTGTCCCCTTCCTGCTGACGTGTTCCCTTCCTGCTGTCTTGTCCCCTTCCTGCTGTTTCTTGTCCCCTTCCTGCTGTCTTGTCCCATTCCTGCTGCTTCTTGTCCCCTTCCTGCTGCTTCTTGTCCCCTTCCTGCTGCCTTGTCCCCTTCCTGCTGTCTTGTCCCCTTCCAGCTGTCTAGTCCCCTTCCTGCTGTCTTGTCCCCTACCTGCTGCTTCTTGTCCCCTTCCTGCTGCTTCTTGTCCCCTTCCTGCTGTCTTGTCCCCTACCTGCTGCTTCTTGTCCCCTTCCTACTGTCTTGTCCCCTTCCTGCTGCCTTGTCCCCTTCCTGATGTCTTGTCCCCCATCTGCTTCTTCTTGTCCCTTTCCTGCTGCCTTGTCCCCTTCCTGCTGCCTTGTCCCCTTCCTGCTGCCATGTTCCCTACCTGCTGTCTTGTCCCCTACCTGCTGCTTCTGGTCCCCTTCCTGCTGCCTTGTCCCCTTCCTGCTGTCTTGTCACCTTCCTGCTGCCTTGTCCCCTTCCTGCTGTCTTGTCCCCTATCTGCTGCTTCTTGTCCCTTTCCTGCTGCCTTGTCCCCTTCCTGCTGCCTTGTCCCCTTCCTGCTGCTGTGTTCCCTTCCTGCTGTCTTGTCCCCTACCTGCTGCTTCTTGTCCCCTACCTGCTGCTTCTTGTCCCCTTCCTGCTGCTTCTTGTCCCCTTCCTGCTGCTTCTTGTCCCCTTCCTGCTGCCTTGTCCCCTTCCTGCTGTCTTGTCCCCTTCCTGCTGTCGTGTTCTCTTCCTGCTGTTTCATCCCCTTCCTGCTGTTTCATCCCCTTCCTGCTGCCTTGTCCCCTACCTGCTGCTTCTTGTCCCCTTCCTGCTGTCTTGTCCCCTTCCTGCTGTCTTGTCCCCTTCCTGCTGTCTTGTTCCCTACCTGCAGCTTCTTGTTCCCTTCCTGCTGCCTTGTTCCCTTCCTGCTGCCTTGTTCCCTTCCTGCTGTCGTGTGTCCCCTTCCTGCTGCCTTGTCCCCTTCCTGTTGCCTTGTCCCCTTCCTGCTGCTTCTTGTCAGCACATTGTGATGCTCAGGTTTCTCACAGCCACAGTCAAAGAGCTGGAGCCTTGATCTGGATGACTGAGAGCCAACATATCAAAAGATGCAGAGACTCAGGGGGTCATTCAGACCCGGTCATTAGCGCCGATGGCCCCCCACAGAGCATGCGCACGATGGCGACGGCGCCATCGTGCACATGCGTGAGACCCGCTACGACCGACAGCGCCGGTCGTAGCGGGTCTCGATACAAAGGGGTCGAGCTGTCGATGTTGATTGACAGCTCGCCCCGTTTGGAAGGCGGGCCAGGGGGGTGGCAGCCCAAACGGAGGCGTTCTCATGTGACCTATGGATTTGCAATTGGTCCTGCAAGTCTTTCTAGTCATGTGATTTGGTAGTCACTGACCTCTGATGGCTGCTGTTTGTTTCGGCCGCCACCATAGTGAAGTTATTGATTGTTTGATAATTAATAAAGGCCAATCAGTTTAAACACCACATCTGTCTCCATGTCATTATTTATAAACCGTTCAGGTGTATACTTTAACACACGCAGAGGCTCTGACAGGAGCCAATCCCTGTGTTATGCTAGTAGTCCAGGATCGCATTAGCAGTTACTACACTACTATATTGGGGGTATACAATCGGGAAACCGGCTGCCTTAATACTGTCAGCCAGCTTCCCGACTGTCATATCCCAGCGAGAGTGAAATGCTGGGCGTCTAGATGTAGACGCCTGACATTTCCCCGACGCCGGGAGACCGTCGCCCGGCATCCCGATCGAAGGGATGCTGGGCGCTGCGAGTAGACCGCCGCAGGGGGGAGGGCTAGGTATAGGGCACCTGGGGGGGACATAGGGTTAGGCAACCCCCCAGGAGGGTTAGGGTTAGGCTAGGGGGAGGGAGGGTTAGGCACCCCCGGGGGGGGTTAGGGTTAGGCACCCCCCCGGGGGACTTAGGTTTAGGCAGTGGGGAAGGGGGGGGTTAGGGTTAGGCACTTAGAGGGGGGATTAGGGTTAGGCACTTGGGAGGGAGGTTAGGGTTAGGCACCTCTAAGGAGGGTTAGGGTTAGGGGGTTAGGTTAGGTTAGTTTATACTTACCTTAGTGACGATCGGGATTTCCAGCACTGCCGGGCTTCCGCTGCCAGTAACTCTGCTTTTGTCAGCCATGCGGCCACCAGTATTTCATACCGATTCCATATCGGGACCCCCGGCGGGCTACTGTATACGCATGGTCTGTTACCCTGCATGTGTGGCGGCTGCTGCTGTTGGGGCCGGCAACAGAAATCTTGGAGCCCATTACAGTTATATCTCTGGGCCCCCCCCTTGACCCCTTCTCCACATTACCCACACATCCCTCCTGCATCTATATGTATCTACAGATAGATAGAGATATATATAAAATTACATATAGCTCTAGCCTCCAGCTCATTAATGGGAGGGGAGTGTTTTCTTTTGTATATATATATATATAAATAACCTCCACTTATTGACATATTGAGCTGGAGCTTTATGTAAAATGAGAAGGGACAATAAATTTATTGTCTGTTTACTATTAGCCGCGGATCCACAGCAGATGCTGTTGGTGCCCCTGAACTCTCTTTACTTCTGAACCCCTCAGGACCTCTGGACCCAGCAAGGGTGTCGCCAGACCTGGTTGCTGGGGAGGGTTCTGGAGGAACCCTCTGTAAATACATTTTGCTAAGTGTAACCTGAAGATTACTACAGCTAGTGCCATCCTCACATTCCGGAGCTTCGTAAATCTGGCAGCACAGCGCCCAAAGATACCTGGGGCTGGGGCTGCTGTCAGAATGGAGGGACCATGGGCGACATGGAGAAATCTGCTGTGGCTCCTTCTTACATTGGAGGGATACTTTATTTTTGCGGCTATCCCAGAAAACTGGAGTTTTGGGGGGACATCCAACTAATATATTTTGATAAATATGTCCCTTAGTAGCACTAGAGGTGCTGGCAGATCCTTGCGGATAATGGAGTTGCCCTTTGGAGTACTGTACATATCTCTAATACTTCATGAATTAATTAATGTGATGGAATTCCAACAATATTAATCTTATTATGGAATTAGTTTCACACCACTTGATTTATTAGTTGATACATACATTATTATATATTTAATAATAGGGCAAATGACAGAGTATGGTCTTAGTAATGAAGTATTTCTGTCTGTAGTAAGAATTCCTGATGCCCCACATCATTGTCCTGTCTTCACGTCACTCTTTCATATCATGGATATGGGTAAATGTGACGGAGTGCGGTGTTTATTTAACTTTGGAATAAGGAAAATGTCAACAATGAAATGATAATGTTATATTACATCATTAAAAAAAATACTATTGACCCATAATGTAAGTTTGTTCAAATAACCCCATTTATATATCTACATAAAGAAAGCGTGAACGGTCTGCACGTCTGTATATCTATCTGCTGCCCTGGAAATGTCGTGGAAAATGAACATTTATAATATATAATATGTATTACTTAATATTACACCATTCATATTAAGCATCTTTCTGGTTTACATGGATTTTTCTCCAAAAGTATAGAGTAATCTTAGATATAAAATAATTGTTAGTGCGCCCAGGGAAATGTCTGTAAATAGGCATCTGCTGTGATTTTATGATATAGGACATTATAATAAAATCACTTAATAATAATGTGGTGAAAGTAGAAGCTGAGAGGAGTCCCCTGAGCAGCCTGAGATTATCTGTAATTGAGCTGCACTCTCAGACAGGTATTAGGCTTAGCTAGAAACTGAGTGGAGTCCCCTGAGCAGCCTGAGATTATCTGTAACTGAGCTGAACTCACAGACAGGCTTTAGGCTTAGCTAGAAGCTGAGAGGAGTCCCCTGAGCAGCCTGAGATTATCTGTAACTGAACTGATCTCACAGACAGGTATTAGGTTTAGCTAGAAGCTGAGAGGAGTCCCCTGAGTAGCCTGAGATTATCTGTAACTGAGCTGCTCTCACAGACAGGTGTTATGTTTAGCTAGAAGCTGAGAGGAGTCCCCTGAGTAGCCTGAGATTATCTGTAACTGAGCTGCTCTCTCAGACAGGTATTAGGCTTAGCTAGAAGCTGAGTGGAGTCCCCTGAGCAGCCTGAGATTATCTGTAACTGAGCTGCTCTCACAGACAGACGTTAGGCTTAGCTAGAAGATGAGTGGAGTCTCCTGAGCAGCCTGTGATTATCTGTAATTGAGCTGCTCTCACAGACAGGTGTTAGGCTTAGCTAGAAGCTGAGTGGAGTCCCCTGAGCAGCCTGAGATTATCTGTAACTGAGCTGCTCTCACAGACAGGCGTTAGGCTTAGCTAGAAGCTGAGAGGAGTCCCCTGAGTAGCCTGAGATTATCTGTAACTGAGCTGCTCTCTCAGACTGGTATTAGGCTTAGCTAGAAGCTGAGTGGAGTCCCCTGAGCAGCCTGAGATTATCTGTAACTGAGCTGCTCTCACAGACAGGCGTTAGGCTTAGCTAGAAACTGAGAGGAGTCCCCTGAGCAGCCTGAGATTATCTGTAACTGAGCTGCTCTCACAGACAGGCATTAGGCTTAGCTAGAAACTGAGTGGAGTCCCCTGAGCAGCCTGAGATTATCTGTAATTGAGCTGCTCTCACAGACAGGCATTAGGCTTAGCTAGAAGCTGCGAGGAGTCCCCTGAGCAGCCTGAGATTATCTGTAACTGAGCTGCTCTCACAGACAGGCGTTAGGCTTAGCTACAGAATGGAGGCACGTGACCTCTTTACCATAATGCTTCTTTCCTCAGAATTACCCGGAAGTCCAGTAGTAAATTGCAGCCAGCCTCTTACCATAAAGTGCTAGTATCGCCTTACTCAGTTGTACAGTATGTATGTCTGTCTGACACCCCTGGGTGAGATCTCCACGTTGTTACACAAGGCTGGCCCATCATCATCATTAACATTTATTTATCAGGCACCACAAAGTTCTACAGTGCTGGGCAGACACAAAACACATAAAACAGAATAAAACAAATAAAACATTAGACACCTGAATGGGCAAGTTATGTGAGAACAGGTAAATAGAGAGATTTGCATATACAGAGCCAGATTAACAATACGGCAGATGGGACTACACTCCGGACCTCCACATAAAGATAGGTCCTTCATCATGACAGCATGATACTGACAAGCCGCCCAGATGGTCACGCAGTCAGGAATAAATCATTTCTTGTAAATTTGTACTTCTATTTTCTATGCAAAATGATGCGTACATTTACATTAGGGGCTGATAGTGCAGGGGGTGTACATGCCCACCTGGCACGGACCACACCCACACAGTGTTATGAGCCGTTGTGACAGCTCATATCTGCTGCACATTCCGACATGAGCTGTGAGGGTTAACAGGCAAAGGCAGCCACAGTGAAGTTTGGTCCAGGCTGATTGCTCCCAGCTGGGAAGCCTCTGTGAACATGCAGCACTCAGCTGCTCATAGAGGTAATTATCAGAGGCTGGTCTCATTTGCTCACATGGGATTGGCTCTGACTACTGTTATAGAGCAGCCAGCCCATTTCTGCCTTGCTGGAGATAGTTTCTGGTGGAAGTTGTGCCATCCGGTCCCTGGTCCTGTATCTGCTGTTTGGTATTCCTGATTCCTGTCCTGGATCTGCATTACCTGTACTGTAACTGTTGCAAGTAAACCTTGAACATTCATTGTGCTGCAAATCCACTCTGCAAGCCATTGGTGTTGCTATTCCATCCTGCAATATATGTACATATCTCTTGCTGCAATTATACTCTGCAAAACACATGCTGGTTAATATACTGTATATTGCTATTCCATTCTGCATTATGTTATGCTGCAATTCCATTCTGGCAGCTGCATTTGTATCTGCAATATATATTGCAATATATCTGTTGTTTAAGAAATGGTGGTTCCACATAGAATAAATGCAGATAGTGTATGTATGTGTGTGTGTATATACAGTCAGATGCTTAAATATTGGGACATTGACAGAATTTTCATATTTTGGCCTCTATTCACCACCACAATGGCTTTGAAATGACACAAACAAGATGTGCTTTAACTGCAGACTTTCAGATTTAATTTGAAGGTAATCACATCCAAATCAGGTGAACGGTGTAGGAATTACAACGGTTTCTATATGTGCCTCCAACTTTTTAAGGGGCCAAAAGTAATGGGACTATCAACTCAAAAGCTATTTCATGGACAGGTGTGGGCTATTCCCTCGTTATTTCATTATCAATTAAGCAGGTAAAAGGTCTGGAGTTGATTCTAGGTGTGACATTTGCATTTGGAATCAGTTGCTGTCGACTCTCAATATGAGATCCAAAGAGCTGTCACTATCGGTGAAGCAAGCCATCATTAGACTGAAAATATCAAAACAAACCCATCAGAGAAATAGCAAAAACATTAGGTGTGGCCAAATCAACTGTTTGGAACATTCTTAAATGGAAAGAACGCACCAGAGAGCTCAGCAACACCAAAAGACCAGGAAGACCACGGAAAATAACTGTGGTGGATGACAGAAGAATTATTTCCCTGGTGAAGAAAAACCCCTTCACAACAGTTGGCCAAATCAAGAACACTCTACCGGAGGTAGGTGTATATGTATCAAAGTCAACAATCAAGAGAAGACTTCACAAGAGTGAATATAAAGAGTTCACCACAAGATGTTAACCATTGGTGAGCATCAAAAACCGGAAGACCAGATTAGAGTTTGCCAAACAACATCTAAAAAAGCCATTACAGTTCTGGAACAACATCCTATGGTCAGATGAGACAAATATCAACTTGTACCAGAGTGATGGGAAGAGAAGAGTATGGAGAAGGAAAGGAACAGCTCATGATCCAAAACATACCACCTCATCAGTGAAGCATGGTGGTGGTAGTGTCATGGCGTGGGCATGTATGGCTGCCAATGGAACTGGTTCCCTTGTATTTATTGATGATGTGACTGCTGACAAAAGCAGCATAATGAATTCTGAAGTGTTTCGGGCAATATTATATGCTCATATTCAGTCAAATGCTTCAGAACTCATTGGACGGCGCTTCACAGTGCAGATGGACAATGACCCGAAGCATACTGCAAAAGCAACCAAAGAGTTTTTAAGGCTAAAAAGTGGAATGTTATGCAATGGCCAAGTCAATCCCCTGACCTGAATCCGATTGAGCATGCATTTCACTTGATGAAGACAAAACTGAAGGGAAAATGCCCCAAGAACAAGCAGGAACTGAAGACATTTGCAGTAGAGGCCTGGCAGAGCATCACCAGGGATGAAACCCAGCGTCTGGTGATGTCTATGCGTTCCAGACTTCAGGCTGTAATTGCCTGCAAAGGATTTGCAACAAAGTATTAAAAAGTGAAAGTTAGATTTAGGATTGTTCAGTTTGTCCCACTACTTTTGGCCCCTTAAAAAGTGGGAGGCACATATAGAAACCATTGTAATTCCTACACCGTTCACCTGATTTGGATGAAATTACCCTCAAATTAAATCTGAAAGTCTGCAGTTAAAGCACATCTTGTTTGTTTAATTTCAAAGCCATTGTGGTGGTGAATAGAGGCCAAAATATGAAAATTCTGTCAATGTCCCAATATTTATGCACCTGACTGTGTGTGTGTAGGTGTATGTGTTTGTGTATATATATATATATATATATATATGCCATAACTAGGGTGGTGCGACCAGGGCACCGCAGGGCGGGGCACGATGTTTGGACCTGTCAATTTTTCCTGTTTATTATCATTCTCACTTGTAGCTTCCTCTTCTTTTAATCCCATCATCTCCTGGCCTCCCCTATCTCTTCCCTGGCCCTTCCCCATGAGGCCATGGCCCTCTCTCAGGTGCACTATATTATGTCCCTATTTGTCCCCAGCATCTCCTGGCCTCCCCTATCTCTTCCCTGGCTCTTCCCCATGAGGCCATGGCACTCTCTCAGGTGCACTATATTATGTCCCTATTTATCCCCAGCATCTCCTGGCCTCCCTCCCCTATCTCTTCCCTGGCCCTTCCCCATGAGGCCATGGCCCTCTCTCAGGTGCACTTTATTATGTCCCTATTTAAAAAATGGGGGAGAGAGGGGGCGCCAATGCTCTCTCTGGCACAGGGCACCAAAAAGTCTAGTTACAGCTCTGAAGAAAACTATCTTTCTTTACTAAGAGTTCCCTTGTTTTTCTATACTATTCTTTGAGGGATTTTCATCAGTGGGTAAAATGTAACCTTTGTGTCTGTAAATTAAGAGAAATGGTGCTTCCAATCCCACAACATATATAGTAGAGTGAAAAGAAAAGAAATCACGGGTTATATTTATATGTATGGACTGTTACTGGTGATGTGGAGAGAACCCAGATTATTCATATATACACAGTGAGATACTCAACCCACACCATGGACAGTGATGGCTACACAAGGGTTTGGTATGAAATCCCCACACTCTGGATGCCAGCTGTCAAAAGACCGACAGTGTAACTGAAGTTGAGACTCCTGACAGGGGAGAGATAAGTACCCTAACCTTCCCTCCTTTACCCCCTATCCCTAACCCTCCCTACCCCGCACCCCAACCCTTAGTGCCTAAATCTTATCCTCCCCCCTTATTGTGGGATGTACTAACCTTCTGGAGTACATCCCACCATGCTTCGCATCCCTACTGATCGCACATATACTAATGTATGCGATCAGTAGCACAAAGGACAGCTCTTCTGATGAGAACTCTCCTTTGCTATCTGCTCTGCGCCATGGACTTCCGGGTTTACGACCTGGGAGTCCATCTGCACATGAGAGATGCAACGGCCGCAGGGCATGCTGGGAGGGATCCAATCAGATCCCTCATACCAGCGCGATGCGGTAGAAGCCCATAGGCTTCTATAGGGTAATGCCAGCAAAAGCTAGCTTTACCCTCCTCATCGGAAACATTGCGGCTAGCCTGTGCTACTGTATATACGAAACCTGGCTTTTACTGCATTTTCCATTTAGTACATCCCGCTCTTAGTGCCTAAACCTTAATCCCCCTAACACACCCCCCCGATGGTGCCTGACCCTAACCTCCCACTCCTGTAGCCTATCCCTAAACCACCCACGGGTCAGACCTAAGGGATCCAACTGTAATTACCATCAGCATGTCGGCTGTCGGGATCTCCCCTCTTGCCGCGATTCTGGCACCAGTGTCTTGTTCGGGATTCCGGCGCCAGGATTTTGTCACCCAGCATGCCAATGGTCAGCATTAGAACTACATCCCCTAAAAAAAAAAAAATAACAATCATTCCCTTGTGAATACTAAACTGTCTTAAATGTCTACTAATATGACTTGTATGTCTACTAATATGACATGTGTATACTAATATGACTTGTATGTCTACTAATATGATATGTGTATACTAATATAACTTGTATGTCTACTAATATGACATGTGTATACTAATATGACTTGTATGTCTACTAATATGACATGTGTATACTAATATGACTTCTATGTCTACTAATATGATATGTGTATACTAATATAACTTGTATGTCTACTAATATGACATGTGTATACTAATATGACTTGTATGTCTACTAATATGACATGTGTATACTAATATGACTTGTATGTCTACTAATATGATATGTGTATACTAATATAACTTGTATGTCTACTAATATGACATGTGTATACTAATATGACAAGTATGTCTACTAATATGACTTGAATGTCTACTAATATGACTTGTATGTCTAATAATATGACATGTGTATACTAATATGACTTGTATGTCTACTAATATGACTTGTATGTCTACTAATATGACATGTATGTCTACTAATATGACTTGTATGTCTACTAATGACATGTGTATACTAATATGACTTGTATGTCTACTAATGACCTGTGTATACTAATATGATATGTATGTCTACTAATATGACTTGTATGTCTACTAATATGACATGTGTATACTAATATGACTTGTATGTCTACTAATATGACATGTATGTCTACTAATATGACATGTATGTCTACTAATATGACATGTATGTCTACTAATGACCTGTGTATACTAATATGATATGTATGTCTACTAATATGACTTGTATGTCTACTAATATGACATGTGTATACTAATATGACTTGTATGTCTACTAATATGACATGTATGTCTACTAATATGACATGTATGTCTACTAATATGACATGTATGTCTACTAATATGACTTGTATGTCTAATAATATGACATGTGTATACTAATATGACATGTGTATACTAATATGACTTGTATGTCTAATAATATGACATGTGTATACTAATATGACTTGTATGTCTACTAATGACATGTGTATACTAATATGATATGTATGTCTACTAATATGACTTGTATGTCTACTAATATGACATGTGTATACTAATATGACATGTATGTCTACTAATATGACTTGTATGTCTACTAATATGACATGTGTATACTAATATGAATTATATGTATATGAATGAATGGTAATGAAGATAAATATAGGAATTAAAGCAACAACGATATTTTATAACATACACTGGATGAATGTCAGGAATCTGAGAGATATAGAGTGTTTCCTGGCTTTACCAGATAAATGCAGTACGTCTAGAAAACACCTTTTAAAGATAACCTTGTTTACATTTCCAAATACAATTACCATTGTGTAACCGAGATATTGAGTAAATAATTGATCCCCTATTGCAGGGGTGGGGAACCTTTTTTTCTGCCGAGGGCCATTTTGAAATATATAACTTTATTTGCGGGCCCAGTGCAGACCACGCCCCCTCTGCGTGACCTCACATGGGGGCAGGGCCACAATTGCCAGTGATTATAGCAATCCTAAGGATGCTCCGGGGAGCTGTAAGGGCAGCCGTGTGACCGTCTGATGCATCCTAAGGACGTTCCGGGGAGCTGTAAGGGCAGCCGTGTGACCGTCTGATGCATCCTAAGGACGCTCCGGGGAGCTGTAAGGGCAGCCGTGTGACCGTCTGATGCATCCTAAGGACGCTCCGGGGAGCTGTAAGGGCAGCCGTGTGACAGTCTGATGCATCCTAAGGACGCTCCGGGGAGCTGTAAGGGCAGCCGTGTGACCGTCTGATGCATCCTAAGGACGCTCCAGGCAGCTCTGCTGCATAGATTCTGGCGGCATTGTGCCATTCTAGGTACCCTGAATGCCAGATGAGGCTAGCAGAGATAAGCTCAGAGGCCAGACCAAATGATACCGAGGGCCTTATACGGCCCCCAGGCCTGAGGTTCCCCATCCCTGCCCTAGTGGGATAATTATTGTTTCTAGGGAAATAAAAGTATATGATGAATGCTGAGAATCAAATAGGTGAAGTGAATTAAGCAAAAAATATACATAGGTCAGTACTTACTTCCCATAAGAAAATAATAAAGACAATGAGACAAAGACACAGCGGTTATAGATTTTTATCACTTTATTTCTTTTATTCTCTTATATTTTAACAATAATTATTTTATTTTGTTATTAAATACCATATGGATAATATATCCCTTCATGAATAGAGAAGATTAAAAGTTAAGTTTTAACATCAATTAAAATAGAAACAGATGGTAACAGAGCCTAATATTCAGTAGTTCCCAGAGTGCACCTACAGATCTCACTCTTTTGTCTTCACTTTTCACTGTAATATTTCTGTTGTTTGTGATTGTATTTTATGTAGTTGTGTTTATAGTCAATCGTTTTCTGTTATTGTCCACAGTGCATGTGGCTCTATGGTAATTACCTTGTGATATTATTACTTAGTATTACTTATATTCACACTACCTGTTTATAAGTATGTTTTCTATCTTGCTTGTGTCCATCTTGCTGCATGCTACTGGGTGGTTAATATTACCTTTGTACTACCACTCCAGTTTTACCTTGTGAACTCCTGATGTTTATGTAAGCCCCTTCTGTCCTTAGGTTAAGACCTGGTGGCATCCTAAATACCAGTGAGTGCATTGTACTCTATGGGAACAATGGGCAGTAGGCAAAAGCCCTCCCTAGAGTGACTCTCTGGGACTTATGCTAATACAAGGGAGATTCATTACATTATCTCCGGCTTATCCACTGGAGTAGGTTTATTATTGATCCTGCCTCACAAAATCCAGCTCAGGTGTTATATAATCAGATCCAAGTTTTGTCTCAGGTAGAGCAGGATCTGTTTGTACTGTACCTGTTAAAACTTAGGAGGATATTTTTAGGTCAGCTTCACCACTCCAGGTAAATGAACCTAAGATGCATTTTCCTGATTGTTTTCTGGTGGACATAAACTTTTTAAAAACTTTAAAGAAAGTAACAAACTGTATTTTTGCTTGAGGCCTCACTCCTCTGGGTCTGAGACTCAATGAGTAGGAGTGATTATTTCCTTGCTACAAGGAGATCCACAGACCTGGGCTTTTGAATTTAGTCAGGATCACAACACTGCAGAGACATTAAAGACTGTTTGGTGCAATATCCAGTTCCTGAGACATTGGACAAGTTCATGGAACTTGCCATTGAAATTGATCGATGGATCAAGGAACATAGGATGGAAAATTAATGGCCTTAGTTTTTTTCCATAGACTGCCGTTCCAGTAACAATGGAGAAACCAGCAGAGTGTATGTAGCTTGAAGCATAAAGACTTCCAGCAGGAGAAAAACAAAGGAGACAGACATTAGGCTTATGTCTCTATTGTGGTGGCAAGGGCCACATGCTCGTGACTGTCCTAACAAGTTGGGAAACAACAGATGCTAAATGAAGTGGAGGCGTATGTCTAGTCTATTCTAAAAATTCTAAAAAAAAAATAAACAGATTCTGTGCTAGTTATCAATTAAAAAATAAATTATGAGATGGAAGAAATCAAAAAAAGTCAGGACACAACTATGTACATTATCAAAATAGTTATTTTAATTCAATAAAATGACATACTATAACATTATGCTTCATAATAAAATTAATTTTAGAACACTAAAGAATAAAATATTGCTATGCATCTGAAAAATGTGTCCAGTTTCCACTTTATATAGTAGTGCTAAAAATCATCAGTTTTACGGAAGATAGAGATGTATCCCCAGATACTCTATATGTGCCCCTGTATAAAATAGATCAGTAGCTATTAGATACAATGTTTCTGGATAGTCTCCAGATTACCGGGCATGTGAGTTGTGCCTCTCATTCACAAAGTCAAGCGGGCAGCTATGAAGAAAACAGTGCTGCTTTTGATGAATTGGTCGCCGGTTATAGTACTGTATGTAATTTTATTGAATTAAAATAACTCCTGATTTACATAGTTGTGTCCTGACTGGTTGATTTCTGCCATCTCATAATTTATTTGTTAATTGATAACTAGCATAGAATCAGTTTATTTTTTATCTTCTGTCAGTTTTCTTTTTTGAGCCAACACAAACTCAAAGGGGATTTGTTGCAGCTGTATACATAGGTGATTTATTTAAGTAATTGATACTGTATTATAAACTCAGCACCATAATTTTTCTATAAATACAGTTAGGATTTAAGCAACATGCTGTCTATATCTCCACTTTTGAGGCTAGTGGAGCGACAGGAAATTTTCAGACATTGAGCTTGCGCAGTCCCTACAATACCATGTCTGGAATTTAGTCCTGCAATTACCAAGTGTGGTCTCGATGGTAATCCTCTCCTGAATGGAAAGATCAAGTTTGAGACTCCTCCACTTCATGTAGCCATTGGCTGTCTGCACACTGAGAACTCAGGGGGCAATTCAGACCCGGACGCTAAGCCATGATCGCTCGCATCCAAAAGGGGATGGGTATTCAAATTCCACGATCGCACTGTCTGGTGTAAGGATGCCCTCTATGTCTTAGAGACCGACGGCAGAGTGAGCGCACGCTGGTATAAAGACGCCCACTTTTCTTTCTTAGCACTCGTCATGTCCAGGGTGTATGAATAATCAGAACCATCGGAGCTTCACACAGCGCTTGAGGTAAACCCTACCCCACCACAAGCATTGTAATCGCTGCAGGCTGAAATACAACCTAGTGATGTGTACAATGACTCTTCCATGCTAATTATGCACACCCATAAAACTCCATTTTGACACCCAGACTCGCCTGCATTCGCAGCACCACTCCCCCGTTCACAAGCACCTTCCCCTGTTACCACCCACAAACGGCACTGTCACTCAAAGTAGTGCTCATTCTTTGTGCTATGAGGACATGATTCCCGACCCCAGTGACTGGTTCGTGCACACGCACTGCGATGCATACACAGACAGGTGAAAATCGCCCATAGACAGCGATCACAGCTTAGCGTCCAGGTCTGAATAAGGCCCTGTCTTCTACTTAGTACATTATCCTATGGTCCCTCCCATTTTAGGACACCCTTGGCTGAGGGATCACAATCCAGTCATTAACTGGGAGACAGGAGAGATCATCCAATGGGGTACTAAGTGTTCTGCCACATGTCCTTCCATACCAGTTCGGGTTGCACAACAAATGTGTGAAGGCCTGCCTCTTCAATACCTAGAATTTGCAGATGTGTTCTCAAACAACAAAGAAGATATATTACCTCCTCACAGCAATTAAGATTGTGCTATTGAATTGATGCCAGGTACTCATCTACCAAAAAGAAGACTGTATGTCCTGTCCATTCCAGAGACCAAAGCTATGGATGAGTACATAAAGGAGAATCTGAGCAAGGGGTTCACTAGACCATCTATTTCCCAAGTAGGCACAGAGTTTTTCTTTGTAGATAAAAATGGATGGCAGTCTAAGACCTTGCATTGATTTTAAGGGCCTAAACTATATCACAGTCAAGAACACTTATCCAGTATCTCTGATCTCTGTGTTATTCAACCAACTCAGAGAAGCCAATCATCTTCTTTAAGGTGCCTACAATCTCATCCGCATTAAGGAAGGCGATGAGAGGAAAACAACATTTAATACTCAATCAGGACATTTGGAGTACTTGGTCATGCCCTTTGGCCTTTCTAAAACACCTACAGTTTTTTAGAACTTAATCAATGTTGTTCTATGTGAATTTCTAGGAGTATTTATGGTAGCTTATCTGGATGATATTCTAATTTACTCTCAGAATTTGGAGCAACATAGAAGTCATGTCAAGCAAGTCTTGTTGAAACGTCATGAACACCAGCTGTATGCCAAACTTGAAAAATGTGAATTTAAATTGAAAGAAGTATCTTTCCTGGGTTATGTCGTCACTCCAAAGGGATTTTCTATGGATCCGAGTAAACTTCAATCCATTAACAACTGGGTACAGCCATAAATACTGAAAGCCATTTAAAGGTTTCTAGGCTTTGAAAATTACTATAGGAGGTAAATCTATTCTTTTTCTATACTGACTGCTCCAATCACTGCTTTGGTGAATAAGGGAGCTGATACTGCCAAGTGGTCCATGCAAGCTATACATGCCTTTGAAACCTAAAAACAAGTGTTTCTCTTCCCCAGTTCCTCTCCATCCAGAATTACTATTTGTGGTTGAGGTAGATACCTCAGAAGTCGGTGTGGGAGACTGTTGCAAGTCGTGGTCATGACTTGTCTCCCGCTGGCATTTTACCTCCTACTGATGCTGTTGTTCCAGCGCCAATGGTTGCTAGGTGATCCAGATGCTGCAGGATGTCATGTGTTCCCCACAAAATGGCATGATTGGTCCCTCCACCTATTTGTGCACACTGGCCATTTGCTGCCTCATGGGCTATAGCATTCCTGTAGGTTCTCTCGGCTCAGCTGCATGGTCAGTATTCTGTATCTCTTTGTGGTATCGTATGCTGGTTGTCCAGCTGAATTGCCTTGCCACTGAATCTCAAGCCTCTATGTTGGCTCCCTAGCCACACCAGCAGCTTCCATGCTGCCACTGGCTCACCAGCCGCTACATTGGCTTCCCAGCTGCACTCGCAGCTTCCCTGCTTTGACCAGCTCACCAGCCACTGCATCAGCTTTCCAGCCACACCAACAGCTTCCGTGCTGCCACCAGATCACCAGCCACTGCATCGGCTATTCATTTGCACCAACAGCTTTCATGCTGCCACTGGCTCACCAGCCACTGCATCAGCTTCCCAGCTGCACCAGCAGATTCCATGCTGCCACTGTCTCCCAAGCCACTCCATCAGCTTCCCAGCTGCACCAGCAGCTCCCATGCTGCCATCGGCTCTCAAAGCCGCATTGCAAGTACACAACTTGTGTACCGGCTCTCAAGGCCGCATCTCAAGTACACCAACCTGTGTACTGGCTCCCAAGCCACACCATCGGCTCTCAAAGCCACATCACAAGTACACCAACTTGTGTACAGGCTCTCAAGCTGCACTTTCAAAGCTGCATCTCAAATACACCAACCTGTGTACTGGCTCCCAAGCCTCACCATTGGCTCTCAAAGCTGCATCACGAACATACCAACTCCTACTACCAGTTCAAAGCCACACGATCGGCACCTTAGCCGCAGTATTGGCTCTCAAAGCCACACAATCAACTCACTTATTTATGCTACCAGCATCTGCCGCATCATCTATTCCAAAGCTGTATCATTGGCTATCAAAACTGCACCACTTGTACACAAACTTCTGCTCAAAGCTCTCAACCAGACCATTGACTCCCAAGTCACTTCATTGGCTCATAAGCCACATCATCGGCTCCCAAGCCAAAACACTGACTGTACCTATTCCTTTTTTTTATCCCACCATTGGATCCCATAGTACGTCTGTGTAAACTGCTACTTCCACAAGTATTAAAACCAGGTGGCCACCTAAGTACCAGTGATCGTTTATAGGTCTAAGAGAACAACGGTTTGCTCTCAGTGGTGGAATACCTCACTAGCCTGGGTTCTAGTGGGTTCACATGGAGTGAGCTTTGGGATTCATAGCATTATAGTCAGCCGAAAATAAGATTAGAGAGCAGTCATTGAACAGGTGCAAAAACCTGCCCAGGTGCTTCTGGCACAAATCCAAGTCCTCACTTAGAAGGTACAAGAACTCTCCCTGCGTGTTGAAGAAGGCCGGTCTCCTGCTGTTTTGGTTCCTCCCAGGTAGCCAAAAATTAACTTGCCGGAACAAATGTCTGGGGATCGCCGACAGTTCTTTTACTTCCGTGAAAGATGCAAGTTATACTTTAGGCTACGTCCCGTCTTATCAGGGACAGAATTGAGTGGGACTGGTAATTTCCCTACTTCAGGGGGATCCACAAACTTGGGCCTTTGGGTTGCTCATGACCCATGCCACGCTGCAGTCCGTTAATGCCTTTTTTATGGCAATGGCCTTTTATATGATGACCCTGATAGATCAGCCTTGGCTGAGTCCAAATTGTGTTCCCTCAAGCAGAGTCAGAAGGCAGCGGAAGACTGACTCCTCTGAATTCCGCAGATGGGCTACTGACTCTCTGGTCAGAATGATCCAGCCCTATGCAGCCAATATTGGCTTGGACTCTCTGAGGCCATCGAGGACATCCTTGTTCAACATCCCCCTGCTGAGTCCTTGGACAACCTCCATGAAGCAGACCATCAGGATTGATCGACGTCTCCCAGAACATAGATGGGAACAAAATTTTCCCACAAGGTCGCCCCATTCTCCCCACTTGGGCTCCATCCTCTGATCTGAAGGAGCCAATGCAAATTGGTGTGTATCAGTTATCACCTTTGTATGTATTGTGGAAACAAGGTACATACATTGAGTAATTGTTCACTCAGGCCAGTAAAAGGCAAGGCCTCTGCAGAGGGGATTGCATTTATTCCTGGCCCCAATTTCCTCCAAGAATTCGGTATTAGTCCCCGTGGCCATCTAACTTGCTAACTCCACTTTGACCACCTCAGCATTTCTGTATAGCGGGGTGGCTGGCAATTTTATGGATTTTCTTTTCTTCCACTCACTGGGTGTTCCCACCATTCCTTTAAAGCATGAAGTTCCTATCTGTGGTTAGATGGTGCAAACTTGCGGGGACCACCCTAAACCCTTTTTACACCACCCTTGATACTAACTGCATCAAAACACGCAAAAAAATACACAAAGGACACCCCAAAAAAATCACTTTGAAAAAATGGTGGAATAAATTCAAAAACTAGCAAAATAGCCTCTGGGGTTCTGGAAGTATGGGGGATGTTTTTTTTTATTATTTATTATTTATTTATTATTATTGAAGGTGCATTTTTTTTGTGCACTTTAAAGCTTTATATTTAGTAACTTTGAACTATGCTTGTACCCATTTTCAAGTACCCCAAATTTGATAGGAATACTTATTTACCTCCCCAAAAAAGCAAAAATGTATTCTTCATCACTTGCTCAATGAAGCAAAATAGCACCTATTGAGACCATTTAAAAACCCCAAATACCTTTAGCAGGGCTATTCAGGGCTACCCATATTGATCCCCCATTTTAGGACATCTTTAGGGGTGTGCTAAGATTATTTCCCAAAAATTGACAGGACTTTTATGATACTTATTTTTCCGCCGGGTCCCATTTTCGCCGGTTCCAAATTGAATATGGGGATAAGCGGGCATGTGCCCGATACTTTATCCCAGGAAACAACAGCGATGATGGCGAAAAGTCCAACCTCTGACTTTTTGCCTCAAATTGTTAAAAAAAATTATGTGATGTCCGCCCCCCCCCAAAAAAAAGACTAACCAGCCCTGGACCTGCCAGCCAGTGTCCTGGTTCTTAAAATCACTGGGAAAAAAATGTGTAGTGTTCCACTGTAATTTAAAAATCAGCACCAGGCAGCAGTGACAAAGCTGGTTTTAAATATAGAGATAATAAAAATTGGCGTGACATTACCCCTATATTTAAAACCAGCTCCAGACCCTGTCTAGCAGGGGACTGATGCCACAGAAAGGGGTGCTCTTTCACTGTGCCCCCCAGCCACAGCATCAGCCCTGACCGCTAGTCACCCCAGGCCAGGGATCCCTGGGGAGTTGGGGACTCCTCATATAAAGTGGTTCCCCTCTCCAGGGCACCCCTGGCCTAGGCTGATAGCCCAGGGCTATTCCCGGCACCTTAGGGCATTGGGTGCCGGATTGATAGTGTTAGTGTGTAGTGTAAAATAAATGGTTAAATATTGTCTTGAGTTGTGGAACTATACATACCAGCAAGCCTCCCCCGCATGCTGGTATTTGGAGAACCACAAATACCAGCATGCAGGGAAACCAAAGTAATACAATAAAAAAACACAACATACACCGTAAATGTAAAATGGTTGCCGAATATCATCCAGCTATCCTAGTCCAATACCGAGATTTCACCAATGTCTTCTCCAAGCAACTGGCGGATGTTCCTCCTCCGCATTGGTCATACGATGTGCTATTAACTTAGTGCCAGGAGCCAAACTACCGAAAGACCAATTGTATTCTCTTTCCATTCCAGAGGACAAGGCGATGAGAGATTACATCAAGGACGCATTGGCGAAGGGATTTATCCATCCCTCAAGTCTCCAGGGCAGACTGGCTTCTCCTTTGTGTATTGATTATAAAGGTCTGAACAACATCACCATTAAGAACTCCTATCCACTGCCTCTCATCTCGGTACTCTTTGACCAGCTGTGCCAGGCCAACATCTTTTCAAAGTTTGACCTACAGTATGAGGAGCATATAACCTCATCTGAACTAAAAGTGGGGATGAGTGAAAGATGGTCTTCAGTACTCACTGGGGACATTAGGAGTACTTGGTCATGCCGTTCAGCCTAACCAATGCTCGGCGGTTTTCCAGGATCTCATCAGTGACGTCCTGGGGAAATTTGTTGTCATGTATCTGGATGACATTCTCATCTTTTCCCAGTCACTGGACCTACATCATCAGCATGTACGCCTTGTTGTGCAGAAACTGCGAGAGAACCACCTCTACGCTAAGCTAGAGAAATGTGATTTTGATGTCACCCAGATTTTTTCCTAGGCTATGTCATCTCTTCCCAGGAATTCTCCATGGATCCGAGTAAAGTTGAAGCTATAATGAGATGGGTCCAGCCGTCTTCCCTCAAAGCAGTCCAGCGCTTCCTCAGTTCTTCTAACTATTACTGCAGGTTTATTAGGTCTTTCTCCACCATTGTTGCACCCATTTTTGAATTGACCAAAAAAGGAGTGGACACCTCTAATTGGTCATCCAAAGCGGTCCAGGCCTTCATAGCCCTTAAGGTCGTATTTACTCAGGCTCCAGTGCTTCAGCACCCTGATCTAGTTCTTACATTTATTCTAGAAGTGGACACCTCTGAAGTAGGAGCTGGAGCCATTCTGTCTTAGAAGAATCTTGCTGATAATAAATTGCACCTTTGTGCCTTTTTCTCTCGCAAGTTCACCTTGGCAGAACGCAACTATGATGTGGGAAATCATGATCTGCTTGTGATTAAATGGGCTTTTGAGGACTGGAGACACTGGTTAGAAGGGGGCCAAACACCGGATCACGGTTCTTATCGACCACAATAACTTATCTATCTTCAGTCTGCAAAGAGGTTGAACTTTTGGCAAGCACGCTGGGCATTGTTTTTCACCCATTTCAACTTTCTCATCTTTCTGTCCGGGTTTGATATACATCAAGGATGATGCTTTCTCCAGGAGCTTTGAACCTGTGCAGCAGATCTCCAGTTCAGATGAACTAATTATTCTGGAATCCTTCTTCCACTGTCATCACCCAAAATTTGGCTCAACTCATTCAGGCCTGTTAGTCAGAGTCACCTACAGATATGCCTTCTGGTCTTCTATTTGTTCCAGAAAAAATCAGGAGATCAGTCTTACTGAATATTTAAACTCGTTGAGCTTTTGGTTAATCGAGCATCAGTAAGACCTTAGAGTTGCTCTCCTGCTCAGTCTGGTGGCCTTCCTTGACCAAAGATGTGCGTGAGTTTGTCCTGGCATGTGAGATCTGTGCCTGAAATAAGACACCTCAGGTCTGTTACTTCCTCTCTCCATACCTAGGAGATCCTGGACTCACATCACCATGGATTTTATCATTGATCTTCCAGTATCTGCTCGATGTTCTGTGATCTGGACTATGGTGGACCATTTTAGCAAATGTCAGACTTTATACCTTTGCCTAAGCTACCCTCTGCCAAAGAACTCTCCAACCTTTTCCTCCAATATATATTTTGCCTGCACGGCTTACCAATGGATATTGTGTCAGATCGAGGAATGCAATTTTTGGCACAGTTCTGGAGAGCCTTCTGTGCTTCCTTGGGCATTGACCTCAACCTTTCTTCAGGGTACCATCTGCAATCTAATGTGCAAACTGAGCATGTTAACTAGTGTCTGGAGCAATATTTATGCTGTTACATCTCCAGGTATCCTAACGACTGGGTGTCCCATCTGCCACTTGCTGAGTTTGCTTTTAACAACTCATACCATTCAGCATCTTCAGTGTCTCCATTCTTCTTTGTCAAGGGCCAACATCCCAAAGCAAATTCTTTCGACTCCAGTTAATCAGTTTCACCTTCTGTCTCTTGGCTCCGTTATATTTAGAACAAGGTTCAAAGCCTTTGGAAAGTCTCTCTCTGCTCCAAAAGATCAGCTGACAGACATCGGAGATGGTGTATGTTTAAGAAGGACCATTTGGTTTGGCTCTCCACAAAGAACATTATGCTTTTCCAGCCTACTGAGAAGTTGGGTCTGAGGTTCATTGGCCCATTTCACATAGTTTCTCAGGTGAATCCGGTAGCTTTCAAGCTTCAATTACCCAAGTCTCTCCGTATCAACAATACCTTCCACTGTTCATTTGTTCAAACCAGTCTTCAGTACAGTCAAGTTTAAGCCCAAGTTTCTAGACAAGCCTGCTTCCTTTGTGGTCCATGATCAATGCAAAGAACTTGGGGCCTGATTCAGAGCCGCTCGTAAGCGGCCGCTCGTTTGTTCTGAGCAATGTTTGCACAACTGCGCATGCGTACGGATCGTAATACGCATGTGCGAACCAGTCAGTGCGGCCGAAAATTGTTTGTTCGCTAAATAGCGAATGCCTGCTATTTTGAGTGACAGGAGGAGGCGTATGTGGGTGGTAACAGGGGAAGGTGCTTGAAAACAGAGAGTGGAGATCCGAACGCAGCCATGCTTAAAGGTCAAAACGGGCGTTTTAAGGGTGTGCATAATTAATACAGCAGCGTCATTGACCACGTCACTGGCTTATTTTATAGACAGAACTGCTCGCAAGATTGCGGTAGGAAAAACCAACCACAAGAATAGTGAGCAGTTCATACGCTGGTCGATGTACTCGATTAATCTAATAAATAGCGGACATGACATAGGATGTGAGCGGCCAGGGGGCGTAGTTTTCAAAAAAAATGACCGCATGTTTCGCTCGCTCGTTCAGACCTAGAGGCGTGAACAGACCGCAAAGAGCGAATGGTTCATTTGAATAGCCACCCCTTTTTTCTGAACGAACGAGCGAGCACAAATAGCGTCCGGCTCTGAATGAGGTCCTTGGACTCTAAGATTTCCAGGGGTCGCTTGCATTTCTTGGTCCACTAGAAGGGCTATGGTCCGGAGGAGCGCTCCTGGGTTCCTGATGGTGCTCTACATGATCCTATACTGAGGAAACTTTTCTTCTGGGATTTTCCTGATAAACCAGGTTCTGGAGGTTCTTCAACTTATCTCCCGCTAGCGTTATACCTCCTACTGATGTTATTGTTCCAGCACCATCGGTTGCTAGGCGATCCAGACACCACAGGTTGTCACGTATTCCCCACAACTTGGCATGATTGGTCCCTTTGCCTATTTGTGCACACTGGAATTTTGCCCCCTTTAAACTATAACATTCCTGTAGGTTCTCTTGGCTCAGCTGCATGGTCAGCATTCTGTACCTACTCATGGTCTTGTATTCTGGTTCTCCATCTGAATTGCCTTGCCACTGGCTCCCAAGCCTCTCCGTCTGCTCCCTAGCTGCACCAGCAGCTTCCATGCTATAACCAGCTCACCAGCCACTACATTGACTTCCAAGCCACTCCAGCAGCTTTCATGCTGCCACTGGCTCACCAGCCACTACATTGGCTAATCAGCCACAAAAATAGATTCTGTGCTGCCACTGGCTCACCAGCCACTGCTTTGGCTTTCCAGCTGCACCAGCAGCTTCCATGCTGCCACCATCTCCCAAGCCACTCCATTAGCTTCTCTGCCACACGAGCAGCTTCCATGCTGCCATGAGCTCTTCAAGCCGCATCAAAAGTACACCAACTTGTGTACCAGCTCTCAAGTCACACCATTGGCTCTCAAAGCTGCATCAAAAGTACATCAAACTGTGTACTGGCTCCCAACCCACACCATCAGCTCTCAAAGCCGCATCGCAAGCATACCAACTTGTGTACCTGCTCTCAAGCTGCACCATTGGCTCTCAAAGCTGCATCGCAAATACATCAACTTGTGTGCCAGCTCCCAAGCCACACCATTGGCTCATAAAGCCTCATCGCAAGTACAACAACTTGTGTGCCAGTTCCCAAGCTGCACCATCAATATACAAAGGCACATCTCAAATACACCAACTCCTAATTCCATCTTGGAGCCGCACCATAGACATCTTAGCCACACAATCGGCTCTCAAAGCAGCACAATCAACTTATTTATTTCTGCTACTGGCTTTTGTGATTTCCACTATTTTATGCAGTTGTGTTTATATGCAATCAAATTCAGTTGTCTGCAGCGCACGCTGCTCTGTGGTAATTACCCTGAGATATTATTACTTAGACCGGTAGCCTTAGATCACAAATACTATCTTGCTTGTATCCACAGCTGAAGGCTGCTCCGTGGTCTATATTACATTTAGACTACCACTCCAGTTTTACCTTGCAAACTCCTGGTTTGTATAAGCCCCTACTGTCTGGAGGTTAAGACCTGGTGGAATCCTAAGTATTGGTAAGTGCGTCATATTCTATGGGAACATAGGCAGAAGCCCTCCCTATTATGACTCTAATGGACTTATACAAATACAGGGGAGATTCATTACACACATCTCTGATCACACCCACAGAGCACTGACCACAGCTCCTCCTCTCATCACAATAGGCCCATGGCCCAAGTGGCCTTTATCCAGCCCTGTGCACGTCTCTATCCAGTATTCCTAGGATTAGCCCTAATTCTTTACCTACTGGAGCTCTGGCGGTTATAATCTAGCTAACTATTATACTTATGTTGTGTAAAGTTAAATATGTAAAATCTGTTAGAAGAAAGGCTGTTGCTACATTCTGTGTCTTTAGACAATGCTGCTACAAACTCTGCGACTTTATACAAATGCTGCTACATACTCTGTGACTTTATACAATGCTGATACATACTCTGTAACTTTATACAATGCTGCTACATACTCTGTGACTATATACAATGCTGCTACATACTCTGTGACTTTATACAATGCTGCTACATACTCTGTGACTTTATACAATGTTGCTAGATTCTTTGTGACTGTATACAAATGCCACTAATGTACAGTATATACTCTGTGACTTTATACAATGCCTCTAGATACTCTGTGACTTTATACAAATGCCGCTACATACTCTGTAACTGTATACAATGCTGCTACATACTCTGTAACTTTATACTGTTAGTCAAAAACTGTATAGGTTTGAGAATAGATAAGTCCTGGGTTTTTTGATGATTAGCTGGATTGAAAGCCTTGTTACTAGGTAAATTAGCTGATTTATTGGTCTGGTGGTTGATTGTTTGACTGACCAATGAGTGAATTGTGGGTGTGATTGAAAGGTATGTATAAAAGAGGTGGTTGTGCATGTGATCAGCCTCTTTGTCATTTCTGGGATCCATTGATAATTATAATGTCCTTGTTACTGTACCTTTCATTGTTTCTGCCTTCTCTCCTGTTGATGCTCTTTTGCCATGCCATGTCCTAGGAGGTACGCTCCCCCCCACCACAGTCTCCTGGCTGAGTTTGCACAGCCAACTATGGCTGCACCGCCATTCCCCCCCAGGCCACTCTTCCTGCTGCTCCAGTGGGCACAACTGCCACCATGTGTTCTGATGGTGTCTCATCTCTGGCTCCCACCACAACATCCATTAGCCCAACCCCTTTTACATTTCGTGCCCACTCCGGGTCTCCCAGCTTGGGGGGTCCCTTCTTCTTTCCTCTCTGTGGTCCCATGGCTCTGCTTATGCGGCAGGCCCGGCAGCCATACTGTGGCAGCCATTTTGGGTCCCACCTCCTTAGTGGGATCCAGTGCCAGCTTTCAGCCTCCAGCTGTTTTTTCAGCCCCCCTCCTGCATCTTTTCTTCAACATCCTACCACACCTTTTCTGGTGTCTCCTGCACCCATTGTTCCTGCACCTTCTGTCCTCCATCCCCCACCTTTTTTGGTTTCCGCTCCATCTTCCCCTATCTGCCCCCACCCCCTCTTTCCACCCCCCATCCAATTATTTGGGGGCCTCTGTCTTGGCTCCTCACATTTCTCTTCCAGTCTTAGATTTGCAGTCTGCTCCAATGCTTTAGGATTCCTTGGTGGCTGGTGCGGCTGCTGTTCCTAAGAGCGTCGAGGTGACCCTTGTTGTCAGTCCAGCAGACCCTCCTCTTCAAGCTTCCAGTGGTTTGGTTCCTTAACCGGGTGTGGTGAGTGTAGCAGAAAAGCTGATTTTTGCATTAGTATGGGCATAACTGCACATGATATTGTATTGTTTTGAACATGTATTTTTCCCTTGTGAATTGGTATGTAGCATCCTTTGTATGTGGATAGGTGACAAAACTCCTCTGGACTAGTCCCCTTTGAAGATGAGAAACAGAGGTTGTAGGAAGGTCTGTTTCCTGCATCAGCCATAATTGTGTCCAATTGTATATGGCATATATGAAGTATGTCTGTGTAAATTATAGGACATCTGGCCATTAAGAGCCCTGTATTCTGTTTAGGATCAGGGATCAGAGAATGGTTGTTTATACTGAGAGACAGTCAGTCTAGAGATGTGTATATTTTCTCACCTAATCAGTGGGCACTTTTATTGACCTAAGCCTAGGTTCCCAAACTTCAGAGAGCTGAAGGTATAATAAAAGAACCCCTGCTCAGGTGGTCGGGAAACCCTTAAACTTCAGCCAGCTGGACAATCCACTCTGAGCTGACAAGTGTTAAAATCAACCCAGGGAGGGGGGTGAGGGGTGAGGGGGTGCCAGGAAAGCAGGCATAAAGATGTGACCCAACCCTAGTTTGTTCATTCTGCATGAGGCTATCGAAGGATACAGATGTTCCAGATTTCACCATTGGGACAGTTTCATCCCAAAACCATTCAATCCAACCGAGTGGTTTGTTTCACCAATTTATTATTTTATTTTAGTTTTGGAAATTGTAAGTAAACTGTGTGATTCCTTTTAACATTATTATATTCTTTGTAACTTGTTGTAAATAAGCTTTGAAGATATTCTTGAATTAAACATTCATTCTAGTTCTGGATCTTTGTTTTTATGACCCAAGGCTCATGTTACCTATTTTTACGAAGTGTGCATAATTGTAAGAGCAAAGGCTTACCCTGTGTTTTAAAACTAAAATTCCCCTTTGCTGGCAGCAGTTACCGGGTTTAGTTAACCACATGTGCTGAGGTAACCTGTATAAGTCATGGGCAGCGATTCTCAAATGGAGGGTTGGTCCGCAGGACCGTGATAGTGAGTATGACATGTCTGCTTCTTCCTCATCTGATTCTTTTTCTACCTTTATTTTGTCTGGTTCCCCTGGGCACCCACATAAGATTGCTAATTTGGTTGTGCACTGTTTAGCTAAAAAAGCTGATGGCAGGGGAAAGAAGGTTGATCTATCTGGGCCTACAGAGCAGGCACCCGAAGCAGATTCTGTGTATTGCGCTAATACAGCTGTCCTTAGGGGTTTGCGCAAAAGTGTTAAAGAAAAGATCTGCAAGGAAAAGTTTGTTGATTTTTTTCACCCTCACAGATGACATGAAGAACGATTTAGCTCAGGCTAGGAAGCCAGGTGGATTTGGGGAGGACATTTCCTGTGGTTACAAAACCTGGCTCAAGAGTATGCTAATTTTCATGGCTTGCTACCTAGTTACTTGGCCGGAGGAACTTCAGAATGTGATCAGGCTTGATATGTTTACCCGGTCGAGGGGTTCAGCATGGAAGGAGAATGATTTGCAGTTCAGGTGCAAAGAGGAGGGTAGATGTACTATGCCTCTCAGCGTTAAGGATGTAGAGGTTTGGCTCAAGGTTTTGCAGCAGTGTTGGCCTCCTTTGGATGCGGTGCCCCCCCACAAGGTTTCTTTATCAGTGGGTCGGGGTGGTGAAAGGGAAGTGTTTAGATTTCAATGACTCAAGGTGTGTACGTGGTGCCTCCTGTCATTTTCGTCACTCCTGCCGCATCTGTAATGGGGAACACCCAGCCAGGGATTGCCGTAGCAGCTCCGGATCTGCAGAGCCTGACTGGGGCGATGGTCCAAAAAGTGCTAGTTAAATCTAGGTCACCCATTTTTTTGCCAGATCTTTCTAAGTGGCTGGCTCATTACCCTGGCAAGGAGACTGCTGCTGTTCTTTTGAATGGTTTACAGTTTGGTTTTGGTTTGCCTATTGATGGTTTGCTTAATGTTAGAGTGCCCCCCAATTTATGTTCTGCCTGGGAGTCTCCTCATGTTTTGTGAGCTAAGGTGGATTCTGATGTTTTGCTGGGAAGGCTGGAGGGCCCGTTCCCCTTTCCTCCCTTGCAGAATCTTTGTGTCTCTCCTTTGGGGGGTGGTCCTTAAAAATGCACTGAGAAAATATAATCTCATTCAGCATTTATCCTACCCCCATGGTAGTAGAGTTAATGATGCTATACCTGAGTCAGCTTGCAGGGTGATCTATCAGTCCTTTGATAACGCTTTGGGTCTGGTAAGTAGTTTTGGTCTGGGTGTTTTGCTGGCTAAGCTGGATATTGAAGCTGCTTTTCGCTTGTTAACTGTACACCCTGATGCAATGCAATATATGGGTTTTTGGTTAGGAGGCGGTTTCTTTGTGGATAAATGTCTGCCTATGGGTTGTGTGGTCTCCTGTGCCTAATTTGAGAAATTCAGTTAATTTTTACACTGGTGTATCTCTGCGGGCACTGGCCAATTCGATGTTGTGCATTATCTGTACGATTTTCTCTTTATAAGTTTGGGAGGGAGTGACATTTGTGCGGACCTCCCCTTTTCTGCTTCAGCTTTGTTTTGGGGGCTCCTGTTGTGAATGATAAGACTGAATGCCTTTCATCTTGCCTGTTTTATTTGGGCATTGAGATTGACACCGTGGTGGGTTTCTGTCATTTGTCATGCGAGAAGGTGCTTAAGTTGCTTGATCAATTTGCTTTTTGTTTGGGAGTGGATAGCGTTAAGTTGCGCATGGTTCAGTCCTTGTTTGGTTCATTTAATTTTGCTTGTCGCATTATCCCTATGGGAATGGTTATTTGTAGGAATTTGGGCCAAGGCCGGGGTGAGCCAGCCTCATTATCATGTTAACAGATAAGATAAGATAAGATAAGATAAGGATATAAGCTGCTCAATTAAATTCTAGTACCATAAGTTATTGTTAAAAACGAGCACTTGAACATGTACTGTGTATACAAAAATAAATAGATAAATTAAATAAACCACAATTCAATTAAAAATCATAAATAAAACCTCCTATACACACTCGCTGTTTATAGCTCTTTTTGTGATAGAGTGGTATGGAGTAGAATGTCTTAAAGGTGGTCCGGTGAATGCGGGAGCATAGATGTTTGTGGAAATAGCACACTGCCCCTACGCTTACCCTATGGTTGCCGTCCCTCCGGTATTCCTTTAACAGTGCGGTGCGCGATGTCTCCTCCGTCCCTTTCAGCTTTGGCGTGCTGTGCCTCCTTGCACGGTGGTCAGCAGCATCTTGCTTCTGGTGGGGTGGAGAGATCAGTCGAGCAGCCTGCAAACTTTGTCTCAGTCACCAACGCGTTTCATACCATACGTACTTTGTCAAGGATGACGTTCACTTCCCTGGGGGGCCCTTTTATTCCTCCTCCATGGTTTCCTTTACTCTTTTTTTTCTTTCATAAAACTTTATTGATTAAAACGACACTTTGTGTCTTTTTAGGTTAACAGTTTCAAGAATCGTGGTTTCTATTAGTGTTAATTATATGCAACTAAAAATGTTCCAGAGGAATATGTTAAAAATAGATACTTTATTCTAAAAAAAACATTTAACTCAATATCTATATTGAGGCCCTGCGGTTTTAGGGTTTTTAATAAGAAAATCCACTTGCTTTCATGTTTTTTTAACTCTTTCACTATATCGCCCCCCCTCCAATTAATTTAAACTTTTTCTATTCCAAAAAATTTCAGTCCTAATAGATTTTTACCGTGCATATCTGCAAAATGCTGAGAGACGCTATGTGTACTAAGTCCTATTCTAATATTATTTATATGTTCTGCATAGAAATTAATTGGAGGGGGGGCGATATAGTGAAAGAGTTAAAAAAAACATGAAAGCTAGTAGATTTTCTTATTAAAAACCCTAAAACCGCTGGGCCTCAATATAGATATTGAGTTAAATGTTTTTTTAGAATAAAGTATCTATTTTTAACATATCATTCCTCTGGAACATTTTTAGTTACATATAATTAACACTAATAGAAACCACGATTCTTGAAACTGTTAACCTAAAAAAGAAACAGTGTCATTTTAATCAATAAAGTTTTATGAAAGAAAAAAAGAGGAAAGGAAACCATGGAGGAGGAATAAAAGGGCCCCCCAGGGAAGTGAACGTCATCCTTGACAAAGTACGTATGGTACAAAACGCGTTGGAGACTGAGACAAAGTTTGCAGGCTGCTCGATTGATCTCTCCACCCCACCAGAAGCAAGACGCTGCTGACCACCATGCAAGGAGGCACAGCATGCCAAAGCTAAAAGGGACGGAGGAGACATCGCGCACCACACTGTTAAAGGAATACCGGAGGGACGGCAACCATAGGGTAAGAGTAGGGGCAGTGTGCTATTTCTACAAACATCTATGCACCCGCATTCGCCGGACCACCTTTAAGACATTCTACTATTCTACTCCATACCACTCTATCACAAAAAAGAGCTATAAACAGCGAGTGTGTATAGGAGGTTTTATTTATGATTTTTAATTGAATCGTGGTTTATTTAATTTATCTATTTTTGTATACACAGTACATGTTCAAGCTCTCATTATCATGTTAGTTTGTCTTCCAATTATGGAGGACCTTCGTACTTGCTCCAGTTATATTGGTACGATTTAACGGTGAGCGTATTTGGCCTTCTGCCCCTGTGGCGAATGCTACATTACAGCTTTTCGCCGATGCAGCTGGCTCATCTGGTTTTGGGGACTTCTTTGACAGTGAATGGTGCGCTGCGCCCTGGCCGCTTGATTGCCATATGGATGGTCTTACTAGCACCTTGCTGTTAGAACTTTTCCCGATTGTCGTGGCAGTTGAGCTATGGAGAGATTGGTTGCCTAGTCAGCATGTAGTTTTCTAGTGCAACAATCTAGGGGTACTGTAGTTCAGGCTATTAACAATCAACGGACTTCCTTCTGTCCTGCTTCTTAGGCATTTAGCTTTGCATTGCTTAGAGGCCAATTTTCGCTTTCATTCACACCACATCCATGGGGTTCATAATGCGATTGCTGATGCTTTTGCTAATTTCCCTTGTTTCCATTTGCTGGTGCCTGCAGCTTCTGCCCTCCTTTTGTATGGCAGATTATCAGGCTGGCATGGAGGGCCTGGCGCAGCGGTTGCTGGCCCCAGAATCTCTGAGGTCTTATTATGTGGTGTGGCAGGACTGGCACGTTTTCTGTGTGCAGCATTCTCAGGTGGGTAAGTCTTCTGCGGATATGCTTTCGATATTCGTTTGGGGGCACTACCAGCGGGGTCGTTCCAAGACTTCCATGACCTCTGTGCTGACAGGAATTTCCTTTTTCAGTAGGTTAAAAGGTTTTCCAGACCCCACTAAGTCATTCCTACTTTCTAAAGCCCTAAAAGGTTGGGCCAAGGAGTTTCCCGCTATGGCTGATGCCCGTAGGCCCATCGATTTGCAGTTTCTTGTCAGGTTGCTGGGCGTCATGGACAGGGTGGCTTCTTCTTCTTTCAAAGCTTCTTTGTTCCACTTGGCTTTTGTAGTTGCATTTTTTGGGGCTTTTAGGGTCAGCGAGATTGTGGTATCTAGCAAGTCTTCACTTTTCATGGGGTTATTGTTAGGGGACATTGTGTGCCAGGAGTCGTCTGTCTTGTGCAGATTTCGGTTTTCCAAGACTGATCAGTTAGGTTGGGGTAGATGGGTTACCCTGCCAATGCAGGGTGACCCCTCTGTTTGTCCAGTGCATCTTGCAGCATTATAAATGGGTTCTCGCCCATCCGGAGGTGCCCAGAGGATAGTCCATGCCAATTTGTCCCCTCTTTCTAAGTTTGAGTTTGCTGCTGTTCTTAGGCAGAGTTTAACTGAGTTAGGATTAGATAGAGCTAGTTACAGGACCCATTCCTTTCAGATTGGAGCCGCCACTAGTGCTGCTGTGCCAGGAGCATCTAACAGTGACATTCAACAGATTGGTAGGTGGAGGTCCTCTGCTTACAAATCTTATGTGTACCATGATAAGCCTTAGTAGCACTTCCTGCACCAACCTGAAAATGATGTTTACCCGCCAGTTATCGAATTACTAGCATTTAATAAGTGGGGGTGTGAAGTGATTTTTTTTAATTTTTCCTCCTGGGGACCTTTATCTGGCCCACTTTGGTTCACAGGGAAGGTTTTTTAGTTTTTCTTCTTCACTCTGGTTACCTGTTTTCCCCATTGGCATCTCTCTAGTTAATTGCTATGCTTTCTCAAGTTTGTTGTGTGCGGCTTGGTTTTGGAGCGGTGGCTCGTGGTTAGGGTTTTTCTTTCCTTACAGTGGAAGATTCTGGAGAAGAACAGGTTTGGCTAGTCGGCCATTCCTATATTTTCTGGGCTAAGCAACATGGTTTGGCCAGTTGTGTCAGTTTGTTGCTGGGTGGTAGGCTTGTTCGATAGATTGGTGTGCATGGCCTTCTTTGTGCATCCGTGAAAGATCTGTTGATTGAGTCTGCCGTTAAGTGGGGTGTGCCTGATTGGTTGGTGCTGCATGTTGGTGGGAATGACCCTTTTTAATTTGAAGGGCTTGGAACTAATTGTTCAGTTGAGGGAGCTGCTGGATGCGGTACGTTTGTTTTGGCTGAATGTTTGCATTGTTTGGTCAAAATAGTTCCTCGTCTTGTGTGGCATGGTGCACGTGATCATAAGGCCTTGGACAAAGTGAGAAGAAAGGTTAATAGGGCTGTGAATAAACATGTCTTGTTTTTGGAGGCTTGGTGTTAGGCATGGCTTTTGGGGTTCGGATTTGGCCAGATTTTTTTCATCCGGACGGGGTGCATTTTTTAACACTTTGGGTTTAGGATTATTCCTTAAGGAATTGCTTGCTTTTCTGGATTAGTTAGTTTTTCTCTTGGTGATGGGCCAGTCTCCTTTTTTGAGTCTGGCTTTGGTGGGAGAATGCTACATCTCAGTGGCTTTACTGTGGCACAAGAGAGCATTGTGAGGGCGCTGGACCTTGATGTATATGATTAGTTTGTCCTTCTCTGGGCACCTGAGCACTTTTATACGGAAGTGCTCGGACTAGGCCCAGGTGGGAGGTCAGACCTTTGCAGTGTAAGTGCATCTTTAGGGGGAACATTTCAGTCGTTCCTCTTGTACTGTATATCTCCAACTAGAAAGCTAGAACTGAGTATGCAGCATCTCCTGGCCACCTCATTTAGGTGAATTAATTAATTGGTAAATAAAAGTTGTGACCTTTTAGCCAAGCTGTTATTGTGCCCGTATCTTTCTTTATTAGTTAATTTAAGTGTTAAGTTAAGTAAGGTTGTTTAAGGGATTAATTAGCAATAAACCAATGGAGGTCTTAAAATGCTGCTACATACTCTGTGACTCTATACAGATACTGCTACATACTCTGTGACTTTATACAGGTACTGCTACATACTCTGTGACTTTATACAGATACTGCTACATACTCTGTGACTTTATACAGATACTGCTACATACTCTGTGACTTTATACAGATACTGCTACATACTCTATGTAGCAGTATCTGTATAAAGTCACAGAGTATGTAGCAGTATCTGTATAAAGTCACACTCTGTGACTTTATACAGATACTGCTACATACTGACATGATTCTGGCAGACATTACCCCTTTGCCTGGGGCTGAAGAAACTGGAACTGCAGATGGATTATGGGACGAAGTGAATGGACGGACACTGTGACACTGACACTTGTCATCACTCTTGATTTGCAAGGGAACAGTCTTTAATGAAGTGGTCTGAATGCCCACAGTAGAGACAGAGATGTAATACCTTGTGCCGCTGGCTTTTAGCCTCAGAGAGTTTGGGGCATGGGTAACTCCGGTGTCTATCTTTTCTCAGCAAGGGAGATGAAATATAGGTTCTGAAGGAGCCTAACTCAGAAAAATGTTTTGGTCACTGGGTATGATGAAGCAAGTCTAACTGAGTCTGTAGCGTTGTTTAGGATTACAGGTATCACAGAAAGTATACTGGTCAAAAGTCCTTGTAACTGTATCAAATTTTGATGAAGAAGATTTTTTTGGTCAGGATTCTGTATACTGTGAGTCCTAGAATTCCCAGAAGGGATTGTGAACTTAGTGTTCTTACTAAGAAATTCCTCTATGGAAAGCCCTTGTAGATAGGGATTCACATGCTTTATAGAGGTTATATGGAGACGGATAAGCCAGAGAACCATTAGAGGAATATTCACAATGGGGAGGAATCCAAATTAGAAGATTGCCATCAAATGTATTTGTTATAGACCGCTGGATTCAAACTGCGGGCATAGCCAAAGGTGGGGAAACAGGCAGAGATGCAGATGGTCCAGAAGGAGAAGGGACACCTGCCCCAGACAGGTTGGCTTGTATAGTATCTTGACGTGTATAAAGCTCTTGCAGACACTGTGCGGTCTTTGGGACGCCTCCAATCCTTCCAAACTGATTGCGATGCCCTGAAGGAGATCCGCTCCTAACCTCTGTCCACTAGTCGAATCTGGCGCTCGCGAGCAGGTCAGAATCAGGCCCACAGTCAGGGCTGTGGAAGATGTAGGGATGGGAATCATTTGATGTTTCATCAGAAACATTGGTCAGATGGCTCCAATGTTCAATGTTTAACCCTGCAATGTTTAGGATCCCCTGATGTGTTTTCCCTGCTTTTCCAATGGTTTTTTTTTGTGACGCTGTGTGGTGCTGTTGCTGCTGTGTGACGCTGTGTGGTGCTGTCACTGCTGTGTGACCCTGTGTTGCGCTGTCACTGCTGTGTGACCCTGTGTGGTGCTGTCACTGCTGTGTGTGATTCTGTGTGGTGCTGTCACTGCTGTGTGATGTTGTGTGGTGCTGTCACTGCTGTGTGATGTCACTGCTTTGTGTGATTCTGTGTGGTGCTGTCACTGCTTTGTGACGCTGTGTGGTGCTGTCACTGCTGTGTGACGCTGTGTGATGCTGTCACTGCAGTGTGACATTGTGTGATGCTGTCACTGCAGCGTGGTGCTGTCACTGCTGTGTGACCCTGTGTGGTGCTGTCACTGCTGTGTGTGACCCTGTGTGGTGCTGTCACTGCTGTGTGGTGCTGTCACTACTGTGTGAGGCTGTGTGGTGCTGTCACTGCTGTGTGGTGCTATCACTGCTTTGGGCTGCCAGCTGGCTCTCTCCTTGTTTTATAGTCAATCGCTACTTAAGAAGAGAGTACAAAACACAGTGACTGGGTTATGGCTGCTGTGTGTATGCTGCTGCTGGGGGTGGTGTCTGACAGAGTGAAAGACACTCTGGTCAGCCAATCAGCATCAGTACATAGGACAGTCCCGCCCCCATCTCACTGCCGCTGGTGCTGCTCTCAGTGAACACTGGTTGGCTGCTGGGGTGCCTGGCTGCTGCAGCTCTTCTTGGTAAGCAACAATGAGCTGTTTCATTGACATTTATTAGTGAATGCATCACGTCTAATTTCTTCAATAACAAGTTTGATTTACCACAAAACATGTTTTACTTCTAAAAATGCTTCATATATCCTTCTAATTTTTGCACCATTTGTGTGTTTGTGTGTGCGTGTGTGTATATAATATATATATATATTAGGGGTGTGCACCGGCCACTTTTCGTGTTTTGTGTTTTGGTTTTGGATCTGGATCTTTCTTCGTGTTTTGGATCTGGATTGGTTTTGCCAAAACCACCCTTCCGTGTTTTGGGTTCTGGGTTTTGTGTTTTGGATCTGTATTTTTTTTTTAAAAAGCATAAAAACAGCTAAAATCACAGAATTTGTTGGTTTCTCTGCTCCTATGCTATTATTAACCTCAATAACCTTAATTTCCACTCATTTCCAGTCTATTCTGAACACCTCACACCTCACAATAGTGTTTTCATGTCCAAAAGGTTGCACCGAGGTAGCTGGATGACTATGCTAAGCGACACGAGTGGGCGGCACAAACACGTGACCCATCTAGGAGTGACACTGCAGTGGCAGACAGGATGGCAGTTAGAAAAACTAGGCCCCAAACTGTACATAATGCAAAGAAAAAAAAGAAGTGCAAGATGGAATTGTCCTTGGGCCCTCCCACCCACCCTTATGTTGTATAAACAGGACATGCACACTTTAACAAATCAATCATTTCAGCGCCAGGGTCTGCCACACAACTGTGGCTGAAATGATTGGTTCGTTTGGGCCCCCACAAAACAAGCTGGCAATTAATGTGTCCCTGCACAAACTGGCTCTACGGAGGCAAGATGTCATCCTCATCCTCCTCATCCACCGATTCCTCACCCTCTTCAGTGTGTACATCCTCATCCTCACAAAGTATTAACTCGTCCCCACTTGAATCCACCACCACAGGTCCCTCTGTACCTTCTGGAGGCTGGTCTTCCTGGAAGAGCTGATAATTCATTTTGATGAACATCATCTTCTCCACATTCTGTGGAAGCAACCTCCTACGCCTTTCGCTGACAAGGTTCCCGGCTGCACTAAACACTCTTTCGGAGTACACACTGGAGGGGGGGCAACTCAGGTAAAATAGAGCCAGCTTGTACAGGGGCCTCCAAATTGCCTCTTTTTCCTGCCAGTACAGGTATGGACTGTCTGACATGCCTACTTGGATGCTGTCACCGATGTAATCCTCCACCATTCTGTCAATGGTGACAGTATCATATGCAGTGACAGTAGACATGTCAGAAATTGTTGCCAGGTCCTTCAGTCCGGACCAGATGTCCAAACTTGGTCCTGCCTGCCCTGCATCACCGCCAGCGGGTTGCTTAGGATACCTAAGTTTTTTCCTGGCAGCCCCAGTTGCGGGAGAAAATGAAGAAGGAGCCGTTGACGTGTCTAGTTCCGCTTCAGCTGACAGTGTGTTCACCAGCAGGTCTTTGCACCTCTGCAGGCTTGTGTCGGCCGGAAAGAGAGACACCACATAGGCTTTAAACCTAGGATCAAGCACGGTGGCCAAAATGTAGTGGTCTGATTTCAACAGATTGACCACCCTGGAATCCTGGCAAAGCGAATGAAGGGCTTCATCCACAAGTCCCACATGCCGAGCGGAATCGCTCCGTCTTAGCTCCTCCTTCACTTTCTCCAGCTGCTTCTGCAAAAGCCTGATGAGGGGAATGACCTGACTCAAGCTGGCTGTGTCTGAACTGACTTCACGTGTGGCAAGTTCGAAGGGCTGGAGAACCTTGCACAACACGGAAATCATTCTCCACTGCGCTTGAGTCAGGTGCATACCCCCTCCTTTGCCTATGTCATAGGTGGATGTATAGGCTTGTATGGCCTTTTGCTGCTCCTCCATCCTCTGAAGCATATAGAGGGTTGAGTTCCACCGCGTCACAACCTCTTGCTTCAGGTGATGGCGGGGCAGGTTCAAGAGTGTTTGCTGGCGCTCCAGTCTTCGGCACGCAGTCGCTGAATGGCGAAAGTGGCCAGAAATTTTTCGGGCCACCCAAAGCGTCTCCTGCACGCCCCTGTCGCTTTTCAGAAAATTCTGCGCCACCAAGTTTATTGTGTGAGCAAAACATGGGACGTGCTGGAATTTGCCCAGATGTAATGCCCGCACAATATTGGTGGCGTTGTCAGATATCACAAATCCCCAGGAGAGTCTAAGTGGGGTAAGCCACTGGGCGATGATTTCCCTCAGTTTCTCTAAGAGGTTGTCGGCGGTGTGCCTCTTACTGAAACCGGTGATACACAGCGTAGCCTGCCTTGTAACGAGCTGGCGTTTCTGAGATGCTGCTACTGGTGACGCTGCTGCTGTTGCTGCGTAAGGTGATACATCTACCCAGTGGGCTGTCACAGTCATATAGTCCTTAGTCTGCCCTGTTCCACTTGTCCACATGTCCGTGGTTAAGTGGACATTGTGTACAACGGCATTTTTCAGGACACTGAGGACACTTTTTCTGACGTTTCTGTACAGTCTCGGTATCGCCTGCCTAGTGAAGTGGAATCTAGACGGGATTTGGAACCGGGGACACACTACCTCCATCAATTGTCTAAATCCCACTGCACTAATGGCGGATACCGGACGCACGTCTAACACCAACATAGCAGTCAAGGCCTCAGTTATACGTTTTGCTTCAGGATGACTGCTGTCGTACTTCATCCTCCTCGCTAAGGACTGTTGGAGGGTCAATTGTTTAGTAAAAGTAGTGGTGTTCCTACTTCCTCTCTGGGATGATGAACGACTCCCAGCAGCAGCAACAGCAGCAGCGGCAGCAGTAGGCGTAGCAATGCAGGATCCTCCAGAGGAATCCCGGATAGGAGAGTCAGTCATGCCAGTGACATGGCCTGCAGGACTACTTCCGATCCTGACTAAGGAGGAAATTGACGAGGAGGGAGTTGACGGTGTGGTTTGCAGGCGCTTGGATACAACAGGACAACGGGATTTAGGTGTCCCTGGACTGCTTACGGTCTTAGCCAAAGTTTCTGAACTTGACAGTAACTTTTTATGAACGCGCTGCAGGTGCCGTATAAGGGAGGATGTTCCTAGGTGGTTGACGTCCCTACCCCTACTTATTTCACCTTTACATATGGTACATATGGCAAGACAGTTGTTGTCCGGATTTGGATAGAAATATTGCCAGACCAAAGAGGTGGAATGTTTGGTCTTCTGCCCAGGCATGACCGTGATGGGCTTTTTCATCCCACGGACAACAACTGTCTCCCCCGGAGCCTGATTTAAACAAACCACATCACCATCAGAATCCTCCTCGCCAACTTCCTCCTCAGCGCCAGCTACACCAGTATCCTCATCCTGTTGTACTTCAACAGTGACATCTTCAATTTGCATATCAGCAAGTGGACTGTGGGTGCTCCTTTCAGCACTTGCAGGGGGCGTGCAAATGGTGGAAAGAGCCACCTCTTCCCGTCCAGTGCTGGGAAGGTCAGGCATCGCAACCACCACCACACTTGGACTCTCCTTGGGGATTTGTGATATCTTCTTAGAAAGCACAGTTCTTCGCTGTGCTTTTGCCAGCTTAACTCTTTTGATTTTTTTAGTGGGAGGAGGGCTTCCATCGTCATGTGAAGCTGAACCACTAGTCATGAACATACTAGGGATCGACCTTAGCCGTTCCTTGCCACTCCGTGTCGTAAATGGCATATTGGCAAGTTTACGTTTCTCTTCAGCTGATTTAAATGTCTTTTTCAAGGTCATTTTCCTGAACTTTGCCATTTGGGATTGTATGTGCCCTCTACTATGACATTGGGCATCGGCCTTGGCAGACGACGTTGATGGCATGTTATCGTCTATGTCATGACTAGTGGCAGCAGCTTCAGCACTAGGAGGAAGTGGTTCTTGATCTTTCTCTATTTTATTTTTATCGGAGAAAGTTTGGTCCTCCATTTATGTTATATCGATTTGATATATACGTGCGGCTAAACCCAGAAAATAATTTTTTTTTTGGTTTGGACTGGAGTGTACTTTGGGGGTTACAGCACCCTTTAACGGTCAAGCCAGCCGGCCCTTTACTTATGACACAGGCGCACGCTTGGCACTACTTTGTTGATGCACGTGCGGCTACTGCGCACACAATTCACAAACACAGAAAATAATTTTTTTTTTGGTTTGGACTGGAGTGTACTTTCGGGGGTTACAGCACCCTTAACGGTCAAGCCAGCCGGCCCTTTACTTATGACACAGGCGCACGCTTGGCACTACTTTGTTGATGCACGTGCGGCTACTGCGCACACAATTCACAAACACAGAAAATAATTTTTTTTTTGGTTTGGACTGGAGTGTACTTTCGGGGGTTACAGCACCCTTAACGGTCAAGCCAGCCGGCCCTTTACTTATGACACAGGCGCACGCTTGGCACTACTTTGTTGATGCACGTGCGGCTACTGCGCACACAATTCACAAACACAGAAAATAATTTTTTTTTTGGTTTGGACTGGAGTGTACTTTCGGGGGTTACAGCACCCTTAACGGTCAAGCCAGCCGGCCCTTTACTTATGACACAGGCGCACGCTTGGCACTACTTTGTTGATGCACGTGCGGCTACTGCGCACACAATTCACAAACACAGAAAATAATTTTTTTTTTGGTTTGGACTGGAGTGTACTTTCGGGGGTTACAGCACCCTTAACGGTCAAGCCAGCCAGCCCTTTACTTATGACACAGGCGCACGCTTGGCACTACTTTGTTGATGCACGTGCGGCTACTGCGCACACAATTCACAAACACAGAAAATAATTTTTTTTTTGGTTTGGACTGGAGTGTACTTTCGGGGGTTACAGCACCCTTAACGGTCAAGCCAGCCGGCCCTTTACTTATGACACAGGCGCACGCTTGGCACTACTTTGTTGATGCACGTGCGGCTACTGCGCACACAATTCACAAACACAGAAAATAATTTTTTTTTTGGTTTGGACTGGAGTGTACTTTCGGGGGTTACAGCACCCTTAACGGTCAAGCCAGCCGGCCCTTTA